>OX596281.1:34169565-34494565 GCA_951394225.1 Harpalus rufipes
TTAAATATAAATTTAAGCTTGCTAAGAGAGTGGAATCATCAACCAAGTTGTTTAAAATTTTGTACAAAAATATAATTTGATGACCAGTGCGACGAATTTGTAGCGATTCTAAATTAAAGGCAGTTAATAATTCTTTATAATTCAAATTTGGCCATACATGGTTTATTCTGTAGTAAGATATTTTGGCAAATCTTTATTGAACATTTTCTATTAATTGTATTTGATATACATGGTATGGATTCCAAATTATGCAATCATATTCGTGTTTACTGCGTACAATTGTGGAAAACAGATATTGTAAACTATTCTTATTTCAAAAATTACATGTGATACGCAATATGAAACCTATACTTCTGGGGCCTCAGATAACTTCCTTTCAATATATAAATTCATTTGAAATTGTTTTGAAACAATACCCCAAATATTTTACTGAGGTCTGAGGTTATTCAATGCAGAAATATATCGTTAATATTGTAGTTAAAATTTAACATACTCTTTTTACGAGTAATACTTATAACTTATAATATTTTCAATAAAATACAATTATTTTTTAAAGACCATTGAAGAACGTTATTAATATCAGACTGCAATTTGATACAATCAGCAGTAGACGATATACAGCGAAATATATTGAATCGTCAGCAAAAAGTAGACATTTTGAATATTTTATATTATAATATTATAAGTACATTATTTAGTGTACTAACCTCTGTATTACTAAAACACTATTTTCTTTCCTTAAATTAAAATCTATAACGAGTTACTTTAAAACCCCTATTTTTTAAAATTGTAAACATTATGACTGGTACCACAAGCCAGGTTTTAAAACGTTGTTTTGAAAAATGCCAAATTTCAATATTTAATTTCTTCCGTTTTTTTTTCAAAATGTTTGAATACAAACTATGTTCTGCTTTAAAATAATATTTTGATAAATTTGTGTGATATTATTTATTATTATTTAATGAAGAAATGTGATATTTTTCAAACAAGGCTTGTATAGAGTGAAAATGGTTAGGCAAAAGACTCACGTCACCAACCTGAAAAAAACCTTATAAAATTAAATATAAATTGTAGAAATTATTAGGTGTTATTTATTTTTAAAAGAGGAAGAAAAAAAGTACTAGTATTAAGTAATGTATATGTTAATGGTATTTACAATTATTTTTAAGTCAATCGGTATTCATTTACGGAATATAAAATTATTTGAAATAATTGTAGTTTATTTTCGTACCACACGTTGGCACTACTGAGAATGACCATGTTGTGTCAAATAATTTTATATGCCATAAAAGGAGTAAGGATTGACTTAGACATAATTGTAAATTCATTAATATATACGTTTCTTTAATACCAGCATATTTTTTTCTTCTTTTTTTAAAAATAAATAACAACTAATAATTTTTAGAAGTTATATTTCTTTTTATAAGGTTCTTTTCAGGTTGACGTGAGTCTTCTGCCTAATAATTTTCACCATAGTAACAGCCTGCGTATTTATGTGACGCATGGGTGTTATGATAAGAAACAGAAAAAATTGTTTCGTTTGTACGATATTGGCTAAATTTTGTAAAAAAATAATCAAAGTATTGGTGAATTTATATTAAGAAATAATCACAATTATTTTGTTTTTAATAGTTTGTTGCTTCGCAACATACCAAGGCAAATGGCAATTAAAATCCTAAATTGATGGCGTGAGATTTTATCGTTAGGTTTTCGAAGGTATTTTAAATATGTATAAGTACAAATACGTGATAATTTTGTGAAAGCAACAAACTTTCGTAAACATAATAATTGTGGTTATTTCTTACTATTAAATTAACCAATAATTTAATTAAAATATTCAAAGTTTCAAAATAATGAAATCGAGATATACATGGTTCCCGTGTTAAGATATACGAAGACGGTAAAATTAGGGCAATTTTCTCGAAATAAAACTTGGTAACTAGGTAGCATCATGAATTTGGATTGGTTTATAAATTTATGAGTGAAATAATCATTATATGTATTTACGTTTTTGTTTTACCCAAAAAATATAGGTAACTAGATAATTCAAATTTTGTTGATTTTTATTATTACATAGTACTTCCCTTCTACGAGGGTGGATTGAAAAGTTTTTGGTAGGCTTGGATGAAAAATGTATGATAATAAAAATATATGCGCTGCAGGCGATTTTTTGAGAATTTTCAAGGTCAAACGTGTTTTAATGCAATGTAAGATAATATAGACTTCTTTACAATGAAGCAAATTTAAAAAATTCTTAAAAATTAAAATCCATATTTTATGACAAAAACGCGTATGTACGCTCCAAAAGCGTATAGTTGCCCCTTCTACTAGACTTTATGATGCGAGGTGGGTGCATAAGCAATAACTACAAAAACAGAAAATACAATGTTGCATTAAATTAAAATATTATATTACTGAGTAGTAGCAATATCATTATTCTATTGAAATGCTCAAAATAAAATGTATAATAATTAAATGTTAATTAAATTGGGTTCCTCACAAAATACGGGACAATTGGGCGTCCCGAACAGAACTTTACGGGACGCTCAAATCTTAGCTGAAATAGGGGACAATACCGTATATACGGGACGCCTGGCAATCGTGTTAAATATAACCAATGGGGGGGGGTTGAACCCCCTAATCCCCCCCCCATATATACGTCGGTGTCCAGACTCATATCATGGACTTTATCCACAATTTCCGGTGTGGTAGCCGATTTTGGGCGATGTGAACATGGCTGGTCACAGGTGTGTGTTTGGCCACGCTTAAATTCTGAAACCCAGAAACTCACCGTGGAAAACGAAGGTGAAGCATTTCCACGAACTTCGTATTTATCCATTATCGATTTAACGCTAGGTAGATCGACCCAGACGCTTTTCACGATTAGACTGTGTTCTTGGCAGTTCATATGAAGAGTTAAACAAAACAACGACATCAGGTTGTTTTCGAAAAACCAAGGCCTTCTCAGTGAAACTTTTCAATCCACCCTCGTAAGTATGAAATAATATTGAATTTTGATTTGCATTTCTTTAAGACAATGTGTTATTTTCTTTCGAACTATGATGTGATGTTCAAATTTTTTATCACTTAGATTTCAAGTTTTGAGCTTAAATTTATCATTTTTATATGGGCGTCATAGTGGAAAGTTACAAAATTGATAAGCGATTATTTTTTAACTTTCCAACGATGTTTAACTTATGTATATTGACTTGTTTCTATTATCAAAAATAGAACAATTATTAAATTTAAAAACAATGATTGTGTCAATGAACCAAATGAAATTCAAATATAGAGTATAATTTGAGATATAATTTACTTGGTTTCATTGCTAATTTCCTAACTTAGTTTCATTCAGTCAAAATATTTTTTTTATGTGGACTACTGTGACAGAAGACGTTTGAAGATGACTTATGGAGAACAAAACTGATGATTTCATTTGTTTCTTTGCCACAACCATTGTTTTACCTACGTTATTTAATAGTTGTTGCATTTTTGCTATTTGAAACAAATGAACATAGATACGTTATACTCGTACATCGTTGGAGAGCTAAAAAAATTTCTTCAATAGTGTAATTTTTTCCTGTGATGTTTGTATATAAAAATTATAAATTTGACGTCATAATTCGAAATCCAACAGGGATAAATAAAGAGCACTATAATAAAATGCAAGAAAAGGTGCACAAAGAAGAGTAAATTAAAATTCCATATTATTTCATACTTAGAAATTATTTGTGAAAATAAAAATCAACAGAATTTGAATTTTTATATTTATCTAGTGACCTATACATCTTTTGGAAAAAAGCAAATGCATCTTTAAAAAGATCTGCTTGCCTTATGGGTTAACTTTTCAATTAATGGACCTCGTATCTCCAAAGATAACCCAGATTCCAATGGTGAGGATCGAGTAAGGGGCATCCTTTAAATAGATTAATCTCCAAAATAAGTTTATACGAGTATATATATATATATATATATATATATATATATATATATATATATATATATATATATATATATATATCAATTATTATAACAATTTTCCTATATAATGTAACTTAAATGAATGGGAGATGCTGGCGCCACGTTTCTAAGACACTTTCCAAAATTACGTAATTAAACAAGTGCACGTAACACAGCTTGCGATAGCATAAACTGTCCGGCGCCACACTTACCGTTACATCCAACCATCCACTTGTGGTAAATTATCAGATTTACCTTGAACGCTTGAACGTAATTTTCAATAGTCAGTGTTATTTAATGCTACAACCTACAATAGTACATAAATAGCTAGTAGAGCTAATACATATACTTACATATTAATTTTGTCGAGAAAACATACTTTGTTTAATATTTTAAGTTTAAAAATGGTGTATGCAAAATTTTTAACCACTTCAATACAATCAGTTGACATTATATGTTACTAGCAAGCTTCACTGATTGCCGGCTTCCTGTACACAGTGTACACATGCAGTTTAGAACCATGACCTATGATATAAGAGTGGGGTATAGATTTCAGCAAGAAATTTTGGCGTGATTAATTTTTAAAAAATTATGACGAAAAAAAAAGTTTTTTTTTAATTACTGTAAATAAAGTACCAAACCCTTTCTATTAAAATGATTTGTAAAAAATGTGCAACCACTCAGCTCGTTAGAATGATAAAAAAGTCTTTTATCAAAAATTGTAATATTTAGAATTGTACAATGGAAGTCATTGTACAGGTTGTCCCACGACTAGCTAACGCTATCTTTATTTAAAAAAAAAACTATTAAATATAAGTATTTTATAAAATTTGGTGTCAAGGGATTCTGGTTCTACGACATACCCGTTTCAACTCAACTAAAATATTTTCAAAGCAGTGACATCGGAAGTAGCCTCTAACTTTCTTATTTTAAATGGAATACTATATTTTTTATTTTACCATTGTGAATTCAGCAGAAAAATTTTCATGTAAAACAATAAAAAACATTTTACTCATGATAAACCTTTTCCGACATAATTCAACTTTTTTGTATTTTTCTTTAAAAACGGACAAATCTTTTTCAATTAATATTTTTGAGAATGGGATCGAATTTTTATAATCTGTAAAAATAGTTTGATAAGAAAATTGTTTACACTAATATAAATTTATAATCGACAACTTTTGAAAAATTTAATTTGTCAACGTAAATTTAAAATTCAAAAAATTCGAGCTTTTTAAATGGAACACCCCATTTCTTATTGTTTAAATGAATTCTTCGTTAAAAAATCTGATGTGGCCATCACATGACCTCCCGCCAATTTCATATTTAAAATAGCAATGAGCTTTAAGTGAAGTATCACTTCCGGTTGATTGTTTGTAAACAAAATCTAATTTGTTGTTTCAATAAATAGAAAAGTCTGTAATACAAAATTTTTCATTATATTTTATTTTGTTTTCCTCCAAAATCTGTTAAGAGCTTCAGGTTATCATATATAGTCAAAATCTAATATGTTCAAGGAAATCTGTTCAGAGCTTCAAGTAAAGTATAACTTCCGGTTTATCAATTGTAGCAAAAATCACCTCTCTGCCAAGCTCTTATTATAGTGATATATCTTTCCACGAAAATCTGTTAAAAGCTCAAAGTAAAGTATCACTTCCGGGTTATCATATATTGTGAAAATCTAATATTTTGTTGTTTCCAATCATTTACGAATTTTAAATACCAAATATGAGAAGTTTTGAATTATATCATATATTTTTTCACGAAAATCTGTTCAGAGCTTCAAGTAAAGTATCACTTCCGGTTTATCAATTTTAGCCAAAATCTAATATGTTGTTACAATTGATATAAAAATCGAAAGTACTAAAATTGAAAAGTTTTGGATTATATTTTAAAATATATAACAGTGAGTTCAATTGGGGTAAAATACACAATCACAAAAACACATATATTGCAAATTACTATGTATTTAAAACCATACAATGAACACACGTTACAAAAATTATGAGTTCACTGTAGCCTTTCTGTCATACGCGTCACTTTTTATGTCATTCTGCGTATCCATGGTAGCACACCGTATCTATGGCAGCAAATAAAAGGGACGTAGTCAAGGTTTCGTGTTATAAATAGTTTTTCATTAAAAACTGTTATGGGCTTCAAGTAAAGTACCACTTCCGGTTATCCAATTTTACCCAAAATCTAATCAACTTGTTATATTAATACAGAAAGGTTATATGCGGTAAATAGAAATTTTTGGAAATTTGATATAAGAATTATGGTGGAAGAAAAAATCGTCACACGGACAGACACACAGGCATCATTGTAAAAGTAGTAAAAACGTGTTGTGGGGACCCTAATTTATGCTTATTCACTGAAAGATCACTATCGATTTTTTGGAATGAAAACATTACCTCCCTTACCTATGTAAATAGGTTGGCGGGAGGTAAAAATATAAGTTGTCTAGCATTAGCATATCCTATATTGAAAGCCGACAGATTTGTAACAAAAATGGAAAGTAGTGGGCCATGATACAAAAAGGAGAAAATTATATTATTCACAATCATTATAGTAATATGTCAATTCCTAACCTTTTAGAGGTTGGGAAATACGTCAATCCTAATTGTAATTACAATCTCTTGGATGTGAAATAACAGATTTCACTTCCACCCCACGGGTTGGAAATGTTTGTGTAGGGATTGTCTAGCAACATTGTCATAGATCCCTATAATGTAGAAGGCTAAACTAATTTTAATAGAGATGTCAAACATAAATTACTATCATTGTAATCGCAAAATATGAAAAAACGGAAATAGAAAATATAACATAAAACTAAAAATGTTCATAGCTAGCTTAACTAGACGTATAAACAAATATTGACACATACAACGTACATATTTTTCATTTCACTAAATATCTATCAACTTTCAACATAGGACATGCTACACAAACTACTCCTATTTTTTTTAGCGAAGAATTCTTTTAAATAAGAAAAATGGGGTGTTCCATTTAAAAACACAAGTTTTTTAAAAAATGTTTTTATTATTTCATATGTTAAATTTTCTGCCGAATTCAATGATAAAATAAAAATGATAGCTTTCCATTTAAAATAAGAAAGTTAGGGACTACTTCCGGTTAAACCGGAAGTGCTACTACTTTGAAAATATTTTAGTTGAAACGGTCATGTCGGAAAACCTCTTGATACCGAATTTCGTAAAACAATATTGAATAGTTTTTAAAATAAAGGTAGCGTAAGCTCATCGTGGGACTCCTGAATGTCATTCGTATACACCTTCACAGGCAGACAGACAGTGTCCTAAAAATAGTATTTATAAGATAAATCGTTTGTGCGTATTTATTGAAAACTTACTATTCATTTTTTTATATTTAAAGGTAATATCTCCCTTATTTTTCGGTGAGCGGAACATAATTTCATTAAAATAAATAAATATGAAGGCACATATAAGAAAATGGTATATAAAAAATTATTTGTCTTTTCAGAACGTGATATTGTCCAAAAACACCCCAACGTTCATTGGGACGATATCGCGGATTTGAAAGAAGCTAAACAACTTCTTGAAGAAGCTGTAGTCCTTCCTATGTGGATGCCCGAGTTCTTTAAAGGCATCAGACGTCCTTGGAAGGGCGTACTGATGGTAGGACCTCCCGGTACTGGCAAAACCATGCTCGCTAAAGCAGTTGCTACTGAATGCGGCACCACATTTTTCTCTGTTAGCACCAGCACCTTAAGTTCTAAATACAGAGGCGAAAGCGAAAAATTAGTACGTTTGCTTTTCGAGATGGCGAGATTCTACGCTCCTAGTACAATATTTATAGATGAAATTGATAGTTTATGTTCGAAAAGAGGATCTGAAAGCGAGCACGAAGCAAGCAGGAGAGTTAAATCCGAACTTTTAGTCCAAATGGACGGAGTATCACCCAACGCTGATGAACCGGGCAAGGTTGTTATGGTTTTAGCCGCTACAAATTTCCCTTGGGATATAGATGAAGCTCTTCGCCGCAGGCTTGAGAAAAGAATCTATATTCCCTTACCCACGTTGGAGGGAAGAGAAACTTTACTAAAAATTAACTTAAAGGAGGTCAAACTCGACCAGAATGTCAATCTAACTAAAATTGCAAAGCAACTTGACGGATACTCAGGTGCTGATATTACCAATGTATGTCGAGATGCATCCATGATGTCTATGAGGAGAAAAATTCAAGGATTGAAGCCAGATGAAATCAAGAAATTGGCGAAAGAAGATCTGGATTTACCAGTAACGGCAAAAGATTTTGCTGAGGCGGTTTCCAAATGCAATAAAAGTATTTCTGAAGGTGATTTAATCAAATATGAGAATTGGATGCGCGAATTTGGATCTTCTTGATATTTTTAAAAAATGATATTGTGTTTTTAATATTTTTATGTGTAATGTTTATGTATAGAGCATGTTCATCCAAAACCTGAACATAGAATTAGTCATAAAAAATATATTTGTTTCCCATTTAATTTTACAATAAAACGTTGATCGTATTATTGTAGAAATAAACCAAATTTTATGGTATTAACTAAAAAACTCCTTTTATTATTACTTATGATGTAATTTCAGTACATATTTATCAAAAACAATCTCGTCACAAAATATTAAAATATACGAAATAAAAGTCAGGTAAATTTTTATATCTCACTTGTAAAATATTTTTTGTATACATATATTATTATTCTAGACAGATTACCAATTAACGAAAAAAAAAATCAACAATATGGGACAAAAATGTACTGTGGTACTAAAGTTTAAATCAAAAATTTTAAAATAAGAAAAAGAGTATTTTGCTCTAAAATTAAATGGGAAGTTATGTTAGCAAAAAAAATATTTCAAACAAATTCTTTTTTTCAGCTTTTGAATGAGCAATTCGTGTAAGATTATATTGATTTTATTTATTAACATTGTTATGTACCTAAAAGTTTACTAATAATAAATAATTTTTCTAATATATCCTTCTATACACATTTTTTTTTTCAACTCAATATCATTGTCTATTCAGGATGTTAAAAATAACATGTCCTTCATGGATATCTCGGGAAGTTTTAAGATATACGAAGTTGAATAATTTAGATAAAAGTTGCCCCATTACTCGTGATTGTATAGAATGACAGAACTAAATTAGGAAATTAACAATGAAAATAAACAACTTATAATCTATGTATTTTTTATAAATAAATATATCATCACGGCATATTACCCATTGCTGGGTGTGCCAATCTTGTATCTACACAGATTTCGGTAATGATGATGACATATTTGTACCGTGCGGGCGTTTGTACCATTTAAAATTTGAAATATTTGCCGTCGATCGGGATCGAACCCTGTTCCCCAGATTCACGACCTGACACTCAGGCACGCAGTCACTAGACCCCATGTATTTTTTGTGTTTCATAATTATTTTTAATCTATAAATTTAATATTTTTGCTGTTTGAAATAAATATAGATACATCGTAAGCAAGAACAAAATATTTACTTTCCAGTGGTTATCTTTCCGCTATGACGCCTATATAAAAATTATTACGTTGATAGTGATAATATTTCATCGAAACCAAACAGTGATAATAATTATTTACGACGAACGGTGCACTTCAGAAAAAATTAAAAACATTCTAGAAAATATGAATTCCAAGAAAGCCCCAGGAATGGACGACATATCAAGTGAGAACTTTAAGATTATTCTTAACATTTCCCATTGTCTTTACAGACCTACATAATCAAAGTTTGATACGAGCTTACTTTTCAAAAGAATTATTGAAATCAGCCCTCATAAAATTATAAACGTTTAATTATTTGGATGAAATGTAAAAATCAGAGAAATATTATGAATTAAAATAAAAGTTTAATAGATAATTCAGATAAATATTAAAAAGATAATAAAAATAATTAACTCTATGATTAAATAAATATAAAACACTAATTTAATACTAAGAATATTATTAAATACTTAAACACTAAGAATATTTATTTATATAACTATATTATTTATGTTCACAGCTCGTATTTTTTTTTTTTTTTTTGAAAATTTGTATTTACCAGACCAAGAATTATAAATGTTATACATGGTATTGTTATACATTATGTAATATTTTGTCAGTGTTTGGCTTAATGGAGTCGGTGGGTTGCACTGTCCTGTAGTAATGGTTTTGTTAATTTATTCTTTTACTTTAGTGTTTATCAGTTGTCGCTATTGGAATATACCCCTTCTGTTGATAGTAGTAGGTCTTGCGGTAGTCTTTTCTTTAATCTCGTGCTTCTGCTTCTTTTTCCGCGCTGGTAGTGTTCGGCGCTGGGACAGATGTTCATGTTGTTGAAGAATGTTTTTGTTGTTTTTCTGATATATTCTTTTACTGTGTTGAGTCCCATTTCGCGGTGCAATTGTGTATTCCTAATAAACCAAGGGGCATCTACGCCAATACGTAGGACTTTATTTTGTAATGTTTGTATTTTATTTATTAGGGATTTGGCTGCAGTGCCCCAGACTGGGCATGCATATGTCATTATTGGTCTCATTATGGATGTGTATATTAGTTTCACGTATTCAGGTTTTAGTTTTGTTTTTCTATTGATTATTGGGTATAATATCCCAAGTCTTTGTTTACCTTCTTTTACTTTGGCTTCTATATGTTGCTTCCACGTGAGTCTTCTATCGAGTCGTATACCAAGATATTTGACTGAAGAGGTTTTGGAATTCCAATGTATTTCTACATTATTAATAATGATATTTTTTGGCTCAGAGTATCTTTTGATGCTAAATATTTTGGTTTCACATTTTGCTGCGTTTATGGACAATCTCCATTTAGTAAACTAAGTGCATAGATGGTATACTGTTATCTGTAGAATTTCCACGGCTCTGTTAAGTTTTCATGTTGCGAGATTACTGCAGTGTCGTTAGCATACATAGCGAGTGATGTTGAGTTTGAGGTTGGTAAATCTGCCATGTATATATTAAAGAGGACTGAGCCCTGTGGGATTCCTGCCTTTAACTTTCTGGATGTGGAGTAATTATCCCTGATTCTTACACTAAATGTTCTGCTGTCTAAGTATGATATTAGTATGTTGAGTAAATATATTGGTACCTTTAGCCTTTTAATTTAGTTATTAGGAATGCGGTTGTGGTATATGTTTTCTTTTCGAATCCTTTTACTGTTTTACTATGAGTTCGGTGAGCCTCTGCAATTGATGAATAGTTGAGTGATGTGAGCGAAAGCCGAATTGGAGGGGAGGTATTACATTGTTTTCCGTTAATATTTTGTCGAGTCTAGTTTTTATGATTTTTTCGAAAAGTTTAGATAAATTTAGGAGGACTGATTGGTCTGTAGCTAGAAGAATGTTTTTTCTCTTTTCCGGGTTTGTGGAAGACTATTATTATAGCATGCTTCCAGGTGCTAGGGAAGTAATTGTTCTTTAAGCAGGAGTTCAGGATAGAGGATAGGAAGGCTAACCCTTTTTTCGGTAGATTTTTTTAAAATATTTTGGTAACTTTGTCATGTCCGGGAGATTTTCTGTTATGTAATTTATTTATAATAAGTTTTAGTTCCCTAGGTGTTGCGTGATTGATTTGTTCATTTGTATTGTTATTTTCGCCTATAGCGCATTCATCTTCATTTATATCATTTTCTGTCTGTTTGGGTAAGGAAACGACTTGTTCACAGTGGTGAGCAAGGACTTCGCATTTTTCAGTATCTGATGCGTGTATAATATTGTCAACGAGTATGGGTGGGATTATTGTTGGTATCCTTATTAAGCCTTTGGTGGCTTGCCATAAACTGCTGTCTTGTGGGCTCAATCATAACAATACTTCCCTCATAGAAACTATCATCTAAATGTGCTTCCAGGATAGTTTCACTTCATTCTGGTAGGGTAACGTGTTCGGCCATTAGTACGCGCACAGCCTTGCCGTCTTGTGGATTGAATACGAGTTCTTTTTCATTAACCATCATCACTCCCTTCTTCATGTCAAGCTTAAAACCGTGCTTTGCCATTGCGTCCATACCGAGTATTAATTCAACTTCAACTACCAGCGCACGATGTTTTTCCAATAGCGATGGGGACATCTACTTCTCCCGTCGCTGTGCGTAATCGCCACTTGGTTGAAGATACGTCTTGCCAATTTTCTTTGCCAAGTCGGGTCTAATTATAGTCTTTGTCGTACCCGTATCCAGCAGCATTTTCAGTGGCCTTCCGTTAATAGAGCCATCCACGTAGAAGTTGTTTGCTTGATGATGAAGGGATGCGACGTAACTGATGGACTGTGGGGCTACTACATTACGGGTCGACGGTTGTCCTTTCGCATCAACCCGATTTAGTTTTCCGATTCCTTTTCTTCCTTTGGCGATTCCGTCTTCTTTTGTATTTTTCTGCAAAGTCTCTGTAGATGGCCCAGTTCACTGCAGTTCTAACACCGGAGTTTCTTCCGGTAAACACTTCACTTGCAATTCGTCGCATCGTCTCTTCTAGAACTTCAATGTTTTCATTTCTCTCAGCATTGATACTTCGCACTCGTGATTGGTTACGTGAAGCATGAAGCACTGATTTCTTTCCTGTTATTTCTGAATTCCGTTCTTCCAGTTCTCTCTTGAGATCACTTACTTTTAATTCACTTAATTTTATATGTTTAGTCGCCATTTTATTTATTTTTTTATTTGCATTTCACAATTTATTAACAACCCCACACCTGACACCAATTGTAACGTTTATGGGTGAAGTGTAAAAATAAGAGAAAAAATATTAATTAAAATAATACGTTTATTAAACGATAAATAATTAGAAGAAATATTAAAAAGATAATACAAATAACTAACACTATGATTAAACAATTATAAACACTAATTTAAAACTAAGAATATTATTAAATACTTAAACACTAAAATTATTTATTTAAACAATATTTATATTACTATATTTATTTATATAATTATGTAAATTTATTTATGTTCACAAGTCGTAGACTGTTTATTTATATCACCCACTGTCCATTGCTCGTTGCTTCTATATAACAGATTGTGTTGGCTGGTTTTGGCGACGGGTTTATATAGCGCGATGTCCTTCTGGAACTTTCCGACGCGACAATAATAATGGCAATTTTTTAAAATTAATAGAATTCTTGAGCAAATTTGACCCTTTTACATAAACTCACATTAATCGAATGGTAAATTCAAAATCCAATACTCATTATATAAGTTCCACAATTCAAGATGAATTGATAAATATAATGGCAAATGAAGGTAAAAACCACACTCCAACTTATCTTGGAAAATAAATATTTATTTCTCTATTATATTAGATTGTACAACTATCAGTGATCATTCGATACGTGACTTTTAATGAAAATGAAGAACAGAACGGTATTAATATTAATGAAAGTTTCTTAGGATTTTTGCCTGTTATTGATACTACAATTACGTAATTTCTGAAATCAGTTGGATTAGACATACAAAACCTGAGAGGTCAAGCTTATGATAATGACGCCAACATGCGAGGACACAGAGTTGGGGTTCAGGAAAGAATTTTAGACGTAAACTCCAAAGCTTTCTACGTGCCATGCAGCAGTCATTCATTGAATTTAGTTGTGAATGATGGTGCAAGAGTAAATCACGATTTGATATCTTTTTTTGCCTTACTCAAGAATTATATGTTTTCCTCTCGGGATCTACATATCGCTGGGCAACATTAAAAAAACATATTGAAGATTTAACATTAGAACTTTTCAGCGAAACAAGATGGTCTAGTAGAATCGATGTAATTAAGCCCTTGTGATTGCATTTATGCGAAATATTTGACGTATTAATAGATTTATCTGAAGATGACTAGAGATAATAGCACGAAACATGATGCATATGTATTAGCTTCAAAACTATAATCCTATAAATTTATATGCTCATTAGTTTTGTGGCGCACTATTTTAAATAAAAATAATATTGTTAGTATACAACTTGAACAGAATTTTTTTGACTTATTTGATGCTGTCAAGAACATAAAAAATATAACAGATTTTGTACAAAAGTACAGATTAGAAGGATTTGACAGTGTCCTGGGAGAAACTAATATTATAGCTGAAGAAATGGAAGTTGAAGCAAGTTTTCCAGTTGAAGTAACAGTTCGAAGAAGAAAACAATTATTTAATTATGAGCACCCCGATGAACCAATTTCTGACACATATGATAAATTTAAAATTTCAATTTTTTACCTCTTGCTAAGTGAGGTATTGCATTCATACTAAAAATTGCATATCCAGATTTTATTGAATAAGCACGTTTTAAGGTCCTTACAATCCGATTTTAAAATTTTTACGATGATGTGTGTGTGTGTATATATAATTCTTATAAATGAGTAACAAATTTGTAAAATAGTTAAACAGAGAACCACAACATTAATTGTTCAAATTTTATCAGTTGTTATTTTAAACAAAGGAAATTGAAAATAGTTTTTGAAACTAAATTAAGTGCCGTTCTTGGAAATGTTGCTATCGCTCCATAGAAAACCGCTAATTATTATCGTAACCATTGGCGCTGCTATTTTTGTTTATATGAGGAAAGCTAAAAGACTACAGAGCTCTTTTTGAAGGGAGAATGGTTTCAACCAAAGAAAATATTTAATTTATTTAACTTAAACAAAACAAGAGTAAAAAAAAAATAGATAAACATTGGTATAATTTAAATAATCATTGTTTATTTCAAACTCTGTTCAAATAATGGGAACAAGTTTATTACTTAGAATGCAATCTTAAATCTAACATACACATCATGCACAACCTACCGATATCTACCCGAACTATACAGTAATAACTATATAACTATCTAACTTACCAACTGAGATTTAAAATTGGACCTTACATTTTTGCACCCGGACCTCATGTGAATAATAAATTAATTGTGCAAAAAGTACGAGTCCTGTTCGAAAAATAACAACAAATTTTGTGTGTGTGTATGTGTGTGTGTATGTGTTGTTTTTGTTTTTTTTTTTAATTAATAAATCTTTATTTCAGCATGCTCCATTTACAAAATATTACATGCTTTAAATGTACAATTATTTAACAAACTTGATACTAATTAACACATTTTCTAATACATATCTTAATTATAACTTACATAAATAAATATATTAATTTCATTAATCAACTAAACTATCAAAATTTATAGAATTAACAAATTTCATAAAAAAGTTTAAGTAGTTCTCAACAAGATCAGTATTTGAGCAGGGCCAACTTCCATTTCTTCTTAAAATTGAATTTTTCAGAACCTCGCGTTCACTTCTTAACATGACGCACTCGAAGATTAAATGGTTAACAGTTTGATTGTTATTACCGTACTTACACTCTGCATTGTCTGTTATTTTATACTTGTAGAGATAGGTTTTAATTTTTCCATGTCCGCTTAGCAAAGTAGTTAAATTTGGGGAATATGGTAACTTTATTTTAAGTCCATTGTTCAAATTTGGGAAAAACATTTTAGTTATATTACCTTTTACGCTTTCATTCCATTCGCGGTGCCACACATTTTCACTTTCAATTTTTTCTTCTCTAGCCAGTATTCTCTTCATTGCCATACAGTCCTTCTATATTGATTTCACTTCTTCCTGCATATTCTTTTGTTTTTTCATAAATTTTGAAAATTTCTTCTAATTTAATTAAGATTGGAGTGTTACCTGTTAGAACACAAGACGCATCATAAGAAATAGTTCTATACCCCTTTAAAATTTTAATGTTCATTAATCGTTGAACTCTCTTAATTAATCTTTTATTTGTTTCTTTTTGTAAAGCAGATTTCCAAACTGGCAGACCATAAGATAAAATTGGAATAATGGCCCCTTTGTATATTGTATTAAGAGCTTCTTGTCGAAGACCACACGAAACTTTAGCCGACTTTGATAAAATATGTATTAATTTGTAGCATTTTTCTGTCACATATTTTATATGTTCATCAAAGCAGAATTTGTTGTTAATAATGATACCTAAATACTTTATTGTTGTCGTTTGCTGCAATAATTTAAAATTTAGATAGATATTAATTTTCTCTTGTAATAAAGATCTCTTCCTAGTCACCAGCATAACTTGAGATTTATTTTCATTAAATTTAATTTTATTGTTTATTGCCCATTTCATAATCTTTCCCATTTCAATATTTACTAAATTTTCTACCTCTAATATCGACTTTCCTTTAGTGAGAAGTATGAAGTCATCCGCAAATGCTATGGCTGTTGAGTTTTTTGAAAAATCTAAGTTTAATAAAGAATTGTATTGTATATTCCAAAATCCTGGACCACTGCACGAACCTTGAGGGCATCCTCTATTTACTGATTTTACAATTTTGATTCCATTAACTTCTATATCTGTTGATCTTTCACTGAAATAATTTTGTGTTAGACAGTATAAATTTTTTGGGCAATTGAAATCTTTTAATGCTTTCATTATAGCTGGCCACCATGCTGCGTTGAAAGCTCCTTTAACATCCAAACTGACTAGTACTACAATTTTCTTTTCCAAAAGACTTTCGTTAACAAAGTTTTTCATTTTCATTATGGCGTCGGTAGTTCCTCTATGCTTAATAAATCCAAATTGGTTTTTGTTTAGAAAGTTATGTGTGTCCAAATATTTCGTAATTCTATTTATTAGTAATTTTTCTACGACCTTTCCTCCAGTATTTATTAAACTTATTGGGCGAAATTTTCCTACATCGTCCGAATTTTCTCTACCAGGTTTAATAATAGGTATAATTGTTTCAGTTTTCCACTCTTTCGGGATGTATCCTCTTTGTAAGCATTGGTTGTAAATTTCAGTGAAGAACAGTCTAAATATTTTAAAAACACTTAATAAAATTCCGCTTGAGATACCATCTTTTCCTGGAGATTTCTTTGGATTCATTTTGACTAAAATTTCTTCAATCTCTTCTTCCAAAATTTGATGATCGTTTACTGAGTCTGGTGGAGTTTTAATATCTTCTCTGACGTTCTTGTGGTATTCATTATCATCAAACTCACTGTCTTCAGGAATAAACTCCTGCAGCATTCTGTTTAGTGTACTTGTCGTGTCTGATGTATATTCCCCGCATTCTTTTTTAATCGTTGAAAGAGTTAAATTTTGATTAATCTTACCAGAGGCCAATTTATATACTATATTCCATGGATTACTTTTGCTGGATATATTGCAGTATTCTTTCCAAGATTTAAATTTTTCTACTTCTATTTTCTTAGTATATTTAACTTTTTCTTCAAGATAAATTATCCTTCTTTCTTCTCTTAGACTAACATTGTTTCTTGTTCTCTGGTAGCGTCTTCTTAAAGCATTAATCCTTTTCCTCATTATTGTTAATTCATCTGACCACCATGGAACTGTTCTCCCCTTCTTTTCTACTGTGCCTACCTTTGAAATTTTGAAAGATTTGCAACAACCTGAGATTAGAGCTTTGCTATATTCTTTTATAAAGTGTTCGAAATTTGTCTCTTCTCTTACTTTAACTGCTAAAATTTGATCTATTTCTGTTAGTTCTCTATCTTTCTGGGAAATATTTGCCATCTTCACAAATTCTTGCGTTATATTTGTACCAAAATCTTCCAAATTTTCAGGTTTCACTATAAATTTAAGCCGACTATGATTAATATAAACTCTGTCTTGTTTCGTTATCGAACATTAGAACAAAAATTGGAGGAGATTTCTAGAAAAGCCGAAGAAAATTCTAGAACATTAGAACAAAGATTAGAAGAAAATTCTAGAGTATTAGAAGAAAAATTAGAAGAAAATTCTAGAAGTTTAAAAGAAAAATTAGAAGAAAATTCTAGAAGTTTAGAAGAAAAATTAGAGGAGAATTCTAGAAAAACCGAGGAAGATCTGAAGAATTTAAAAGATGAGTATGACAAGAAGATTGAAGAAATACAACAAAAGTTCACTAAAATGACATCGTCGTCAATGTCGAATTCCGAAGTTGCTAAGCCAAGTCTAATAGAAGGAAGAAAGGTAGTAAAATCTGATACTACTTCAAAAATGCACATAAAAACACCGGAATTTGATGGGAAGTCTTCGTGGCCGAATTATTTAAAACAATTTGAAGCGGCCGCAAAAGCAAATAATTGGACGTCCAAGGAGAAGGCTACGGCGTTAACTGTCTTATTGCGCGGAGAAGCCATCGATATCTTACAAACGCTGAAGGAAGAAGAACAAGAAGACTATGACCAACTAGTCAAACGGTTGGATATGCGATATGGCAATGCGCATCTGGAACAGGTATACCAGACGCAATTAAGAAATCTGTATCAGAATCCAAAAGAAAGCCTGCAAGAATTTGAAGTCGACGTAGCCCGTTTGGTTCGTCTCGCACATCCTACAGCTCCTGACAGCGTTTTGGAGTGCTTGGCCACTCAATCATTTATCTACGGAGTTCGAGACAGCGAAACTCATCAAGCACTGCGATTGGCCCGTCCAAAAACGTTAATTGACCCACTCTCATATGCATTGGAGCATGAAGCTGCCAAACAAGCTTTACGTAACCAATCGCGAGTGCGAAATATGGATGCTGAGAGAAAGGAAAACATTGAAGATCTAGAAGAGACAATGCGAAGAATTGCAAGTGAAGTTTTTACCGGAAGAAAGAAACTCCGCTGTTGGAATTGCGGTGAACTGGGCCATCCGCAGTCTTTGCGGATTCGACAAAAGAAGTCCATCAGTTATGTCGCATCTCTTCATCATAAAGCCAATAGCATCTATGTGGATGGCTCTATTAACGGGAGGCCACTGAAAATGCTACTGGATACGGGTGCGACAAAAACTATAATTAGACCCGACTTGATAAGGAAAACTGGCAAGACGCATCTTCAACCAACTAAGTGGCGATTACGCACAGCAACGGGAGAACAAGCTACCGCATTAGGAGAAGTAGATGTCACCATCACTATTGGAAAAACCTCATTCAAACATCGTGCGCTGGTAGCTGAAGTTGAAGATGAAGTAATACTCGGAATAAACGTAATGACAAAGCATGGTTTTTGTAGTATATTTTAATATTCATAATGCGGGATTTCATGGATATAGGTTGGGATTATTAATGTTGTCAATCTTGAAATTATACAAGTTGCGCAGTTTCGTTTTCAGCTTCGACTTGTACAGTAATATCTGGTTTCTCAATAAACGTGGTTTAAAATATATGGTTGTATTTTATTTAGTAAAACATTACAGTGGCGACGAGGAAAACAATTAAAAGCAAAGGGTATGTGCAGATTCACATATTAAATAAATAATAATAATAAAAAAAAAAAAAATTAATTTAACATAATGCCGGACGAAACACAAACTCAGTGCGGTCACGTGCAAATACAAATCGGTAAATTAAAAGAGTTCGATCATCGCAGTTCCGATTGGGCTGTATACAAAGTACGAATGGAACAATTTTTAATAGCAAATGAAGTTAAAGACGCAAATCGTACTCTTGCTATTTTATTAAACGTTCTAAGTGATGAAACTTACGTACTTTTAAATAATCTGTGCGTGCCAGAGAAACCAGAAAATAAAAAATATAGTGAACTCTGCGAATTATTTGATAAACATTTTAGCCCAGTTAAATCTTACTTTGCAGAGCGATATAAATTTTATACAGCGAAGAAAGACGTTAATGAATCAGTGGTTGAATGGGCAGCTCGCTTGCGAAGTTTGGCGGCGAACTGTAATTTCGGTAGTGAATTAGAAATGGTGATTAAAGATATATTTGTTATTGGTATCGGACGTGGAGCTATTTATGATCGGTTACGTGAAGAAGACGCGACAAAAGTAGACATAAAAAAGTTCTAGAAATCGCGCAAAGTAAAGAGTCCGCGCAACGTGAACGAGTGGAGACCGAGCTGCAGAGCAGCGGGGCTGGACATACAACGTTCGAGTCGAGCGGCGTTCACCAAGTACGAGCACAGGCCAGGGCAGCATCCAGAGGTGGATGAGTAGCAGATTTCGGGTCTGAGGAGAAATGCAGGTCATGCGGTAGGAGGAATCACCGAAGCAGTGAGTGTAGATACAAGGAAAGTGTGTGTCATAAGTGTGGTGTAAAAGGGCATATTGCAACCGTGTGCAAAAAGTGTAAAAACCGAAATCAACCTAATGTAACTCAATTTAGAAAAAGAAACAATTTTATTGATATTGATGGATCTTCAGAAACTGCCAATAACGTTGGTACTCTTTTTAATGTAAATTCGAGACAAAATCAATATAATGTAAATCCTTTTATAGTTAATCTTAAAGTAGAGAATATTAATATGCAGTTCGAAGTGGATACGGGATCAGCACATTCCATAATATCTCATAATTTATACTTAGCTAAATTTAAACATTTGAAATTACAAAAATGTAATTTAATTTTGAAAGATTATGTAGGTCATACCTTTTCGCCAGTGGGAAAACTTAAATTGAATGTAGTAAATTCACAAAATATTAAATATTCAATGGATACTATAGTTATTAAAAACGGAGGTCCGCCAATTATTGGAAGAAATTTTTTAGCAATGTTGAAAATTGAAATTTCCCAACTCAAATATGTTGCAGTTCCAAACAAAATAACTAAGTTGTGTGAAAAATATAAAGCAGTTTTTGAATCAGGTTTGGGTACATACACTAAAGGTCAAATTAAATTAACTTTAAGAAAGGATGCTACTCCAAAATTTCATAAGCCTAGGGCACTCCCTTTTAAAATTAAAGAAAAAGTGGAAAAGGAAATTGACCGATTAGTAAGTAATAAAATTTTAATTCCTGTTGAATTTTCTGAATGGGGTACACCAGTGGTTCCTATCATAAAACCAAATGGGGCAGTGCGACTCTGTGGAGATTTTAAATGTACGGTCAATCCGGCGTTAGAAACAGTAAAATACCCGCTGCCGCGAATTGAATACTTATTTGCACAATTAAAAGGCGGTAAGAAATTTACTAAAATTGATTTATCAGAGGCGTACCAACAAGTATTGCTTGCAGAAGATTCACAAAACATTGTGACAATTTCTACTAGTAAGGGTTTATTTAAATATACTCGTCTACCATATGGTATTTCCAGTGCTCCAGCGTTATTTCAACGCATTATGGAACAAATGTTCATAGGATTACCTGGTATTACCTGTTTTTTAGATGATATACTTATTACTGGTGCAACAGAGCAAGAACATCTTGAAAGATTAGAAATTGTTCTCAAAAAAATCGAAGAGGGTGGGTTACGCATTCGGAAAGAAAAATGCAAATTCTTTGCAGATACAGTCACGTATTTAGGACATGTTATAGACGCAAATGGATTGCATACTTCTTCAGAACGCATTACCGCTATAAGTAAAGCACCTACACCTAACAATTATAAAGGATTAAAATCATTTTTAGGAATGATAACATTTTACTGTAAATTTATTCCAAATTTAGCTACATTATTGCATCCTCTTTACAATCTGTTAAAGAAAGAGGTTGTTTGGAACTGGAACAATGAATGTGCAGTAGCATTTAATACAGTCAAAGATAAACTTTTAACTGCACCTGTTCTTGATCATTTTGATCCAGAGAAACCGATCAAATTAACGGTAGATGCGTCAGCGTACGGGTTAGGAGCTGTTATCGCACATTCATACCCTGATGGTACAGAAAAACCCATAGCTTTTGCATCTAAAGTTTTATCCAAAGCTCAGAAAAATTATTCAATGATAGAAAAGGAAGCATTCGCGATTATTTTTGGTTTACAAAAATTTAACCAATATTTATATGGTCAAAATTTCACCTTAGTAACTGATCACAAGCCTCTTTTATCTTTATTTAGTAGTAAAAAGGGAATTCCAGTTATGGCTGCTAGTAGAATACAAAGATGGGCTTACTTGTTATCAGCATACAATTTCAAAATTGAATATGTTAAATCTGAAAAAAATTGTGCTGATTGGTTGTCACGATTTCCCGTATCCAATTCAAACGAAAACGAGGTTAATGATAAGTTACACTTTGCCATGTTAAAAGAGGATGATAAAGTGTCATATTTATATTTTTGTGAAAATAATTTTAATCTCGATGTAAACAAAATTGCTTTAGAAACTAAATCTGATAAAATTTTAAATTCCGTTGTAAATTATGTACAAAACGGATGGCCAAACATTAAATTTAATAATGAATTAAAACCATATGCTGACAGAAAATTAGAATTATCAGTGGAAAATGATTGTTTACTTTGGGGATAAAGAGTCGTTATTCCAGAGAAATTCCGACAAATTATTTTAAATGAGTTGCATGCAACACACATGGGCGTTGTAAAAATGAAAGCTTTAAGCCGTTCATATGTGTGGTGGCCTGCAATAAGCACGCATATTGAACAAATGTCAAAAAATTGTAAGTCTTGTTGTGAACATAGGAATTCTCCACCCAAAACTATATTAGAATCATGGGATTGGCCTAAACAGCCATGGTATAGAATTCATATTGATTATCTAGGGCCATTTAAAAATAAAATGTTTTTAGTAATAGTAGATGCCTGTACAAAATGGATTGAATGTTTTGAAATGCACAGTACTAATAGCTATGCAACAATAGAAAAATTAAGAGAAACATTTTCACGATTTGGTATTCCGAAAGAAGTAGTATCTGATAATGGCAGACAATTTGTTAGCAAAGAATTTATTTATTTTTTTAAATTATACAAGTTGCGCAGTTTCGTTTTCAGCTTCGACTTTTACAGTAATATCTGGTTTCTCAATAAACGTGGTTTAAAATATATGGTTGTATTTTATTTAGTAAAACATTACAGTTTTAAACTTGACCTGAAGAAGGGAGTGATAATGGTCAATGAAGAAGAACTCGTATTAAATCCACGAGATGACAAAGCTGTGCGCGTACTTATGGCCGAAGACGTTACCCTCCCAGAACGAAGTGAAACTATCCTGGAGGCACATTTAGATGGTAGTTTCTGTGAGGGAAGTATCGTTATGCTGGAGCCCAAGAATGATGATGCCAAAACTGGCACTGGAGTTGTTGTCGGAAAATCAATGGTCAAAGCCAGCCGGGTAATACCAGTTCGAATAATGAACGTAAATTTATATCCTGTTGTTCTGAAGAGAGGAACAATTGTAGGAGAATGCATGACAGTATCCTCGATTATTCAAACTGTGAAGACCAAGGAAAACACATCTCAAAAAGTTCCAGACATGTTAATCAATCAATTGACAACATCGTTTGAAGAATTAACCATCGACCAGAGAACCAAGGCAAAGAATTTAATTTGAATTTTTCAAGATGTGTTCCAATTCGACAAGAAAACCAAAGGGAGAACTAATGTAGTTCACCATAAAATAGACACCGGAGACGCAAGACCCATCCGCCAACCAGCAAGAAGACTACCACTGGCGAAGCGTGAGGAAGCGGAAAGAATAATGAGGACATGAAGATGGAAGATGTGATTGAACCTTCAAGCAGTCCATGGGCTTCACCAGTGGTGTTAGTGAAGAAGAAGGATGGCTCTACACAATTTTGCGTCGATTATCGTCAACTCAAAAACGTGACGAAGAAGGATAGCTACCCGTTACCTCGAATAGACGACACATTAGATACCTTGGCTGGCTCAAAGATTTTCTCCACTTTGGATCTAAAAAGCGGTTACTGGCAAGCAGATTTGGATCCAAAAGATAAGGAGAAGTCGGCCTTCACTATTGGTACAGGACTCTGGCAATTCACCGTAATGCCGTTTGGGCTCTGCAATGCTCCTGCAACGTTTGAACGACTCATGGAAACAGTATTGGCTGGGCTATCTTGGAAAACCTGTTTAGTGTACCTCGACGATATTATTGTGGTAGGTAAGACATTCGAGGACCACATAAAGAATTTGGAAGAGGTTTCCAAAGATTGAGGAAGGCTAATCTGAAACTTAGCCCGAAAAAGTGTCACCTGTTTCAAAGAGAAGTTCATTACCTTGGACACGTTGTTTCAGGTAAGGGTATTGCAGTTGACCAGGAGAAGATAAAGGCTGTGAGAGACTGGCCAGCACCTAGGGACAAACACGAACTTAAAAGTTTTCTTGGTTTGTGTACCTATTATCGACGATATGTACCTGGATTTGCCAACATAGCCAAGCCACTGACAAGGCTTACTGAAGAAGGAAGAAGATTTATCTGGCAAATGGACTGTAAAGCTGCATTTAAAGAAGTAAAAAATGCTTTGAGAAGCGCACCCGTCTTGAGTTATCCTTTACCTGAAGGAGAATTCATACTAGACACAGATGCCAGCAACGTCGGAATTGATGGCGTTCTTTCTCAGATACAAGACGCGCATGAGAAGGTTATTGCCTACTTTAGTAAGACTTTGTCAAAACCAGAAAGGAATTACTGTGTGACCAGAAAAGAACTCTTGGCAGTCGTGAAATCCGTGGAACATTTCTACAAATATTTGTACGGAAGAAGATTTTTGATTAGAACTGGTCACTTGTTCGAAGAAAGAATACACAACATTTAATACAGTAGTACCTTAGCAACATTTTATGTTAGAAAGAAAAAGATTACTTGACGCTTGACGTATGTGTATGTATTATTATATTATTAAGACCCACTATTCCCTTGCGGGACATAGGGTGAAAAAATACATTTCATTACATACAATAGTATGATTATATTGTCTCTGTATATTTTTTCCAGTCTTCTCGGTCCTGTGCGATTTGTCTAAGTTGTGGTATAGTTTTCTTCGTTTCATCGAAGACGGTTCTTCTCCATGTTGCTCGAGGCCTACCTCTTGGTCTCTTTCCTTGCGGGTTCCATTCTAATACAGCATGGCTTGGTGTAGTTTTAGGTTTCCTCAAGGTGTGTCCTAGCCAACCGTATTTCCTTTTTTTAATTTCTTTGTGTATATTTTCCTGGCCAGTTCTTTGCCATAGTTCTTCATTTGATATGTAGTTTGGCCACCAGATTCCAAGTATGTTCCTTAGGCATCTGTTTGTAAAGGTTTGAAGTTTTTTCTTTAGGGCATCGGTTAACGCCCATGTTTCACAGCCATAAAGTAGCACTGGTTTTATTGTGGCGTTGTATACTTTTAGTTTGGTTGACAATTTTAACTTGTTTGATCGCCATATATCTCTCATCCTTCCAAATGTACTTCTCGCTTTGTTTATTCTGTTCTGGATGTCTGTGGACGTACCTCCTTCTGTCGTAACTATACTTCCGAGGTATAGAAATTCTGTCACGGGTTCAATTCTTGTGTTGTTAATCGTTAGTGCGTTGTTTGTATCGCAATTGATGGCTAGGTTTTTGGTTTTCTGTATGTTTATCTCTAGTCCGGCTTTTCTGGATTCTTCAATAAGATCGTTTAGTTTGTGTTGCATATTGCGTGGTATAGAAGTTATTAGGCAGACGTCATCGGCGTAGTCTACGTCCTCTAGAACATCCGTTAGGCCACAACGAATTCCTCTAATTTTGTCTTTTGTCGTTTCAGTGAGTATTACATCCAGTACTATCAGGAATAACAACGGGGAAAGTATGCACCCTTGTTTGACTCCTGTTTCTGTTTTGAATGGTTCCGACATTTGTCCTTTGTGGAGTACTCTGCTTTTGTATTCTGTGTACCCTTCTTTTATTAGACGGATTATTTTTGGTGGTAGGCCTTTGTTTTTTAGAGTTGTCCATATATACTCGCGGCTTATCGAGTCGAAGGCTCGTTTGTAGTCTATGAAAAGTAGTTGCAATGGTGACCCATACTCTAATGACTGTTCCATTATTATTCTAATAGTATTGATATTATCGACACAGGAGTGCCCGGGTCTAAATCCGCTTTGTTCTCTTCTTATTTTATTGTATAGTATTCCGCTAATTCTGTTCAGTATTATACGGCAGAAGAGTTTGCTAGTTACGTTTAGCAAAGTGATGCCTCTCCAGTTTCCACATTCTCTGACGTCGCCCTTTTTAGGCATCTTAATTATTATTCCTTCTTTCCAGTCTTTTGGAAAGGTTTCATTTATCCATATTTTATCGATTAACGGTTTAATAATATGTACAGTTGTGTCTATGTCCATCTTCAGTATATCCGCGGTGATCATGTCATTTCCGGGAGCTTTTCCATTTTTCATTTCTTGCAGAGCCTGGGTTATTTCTTCTATTGTGGGAGTATCTGTGTTTACGGGTAGTTCAGGTGTATCCACTTCTTGTGGGTTATGAGTGCCTTCTTTTTTCCCAGTCAGTATTTCTTGAAAATATTCCCGCCATCTTTCTGTCTGTTCCTTTACGGCATAGATGTTTCTTCCATTTTTATCATGTAGTGGTAGTTCTTTGTTGTATCTCTTGTTACCCGTGAGTTGTCTTATTTTCTTGTATAGTTCCCTGGAATCTTTTTTGTTTGCAGCTATTTGTGCCTCGTTTGCAATACTTTCAATAAATATTTCCTTGTCTTTCTTTATACTAATTTTCACGGCTTTACTACATGTCTTATAGTCTTTTTGCAATTCTTCTTTTTTTTGAGTGTTTTTGTTGTTTAAAATTCTTTCTTTGATTTTCCTTCTTTCGTCTATTTTAGACCAAGATTCAGCACTCATCCATTCGGTTCCTCCTTGTTTTGATTTTGACAGTGGCTGTTTGTAACATTCTGTAAATATTTCCTTGCATTTTTGCCATAATTCCTCAACGGGTAAGACGTAGTTGATGCTTTGTTTTGCTTTTTCTAGTTTCCTTATTATTGTTTCTTTCGTTTTTTCATCTAGTGTGTTTGGATCTAATAATTTTTGTTTCCTTTTATGTCTGTGGTTTTCCTTCTTATTTATCATTGTTCTTTTATTGTGTAATCTAATCTTTGCGATTATCAGATGGTGGTCTGAGTCTATGTCAGCTCCTCTCCTATTTCTAACATCTAGCAAGGTTTTCCTCCACTTTTGTTGGATACAGAAGTGATCGATTTGGGTTTCTGTTTTTTTGTCAGGAGATACCCAGGTTATTTTATGGGATATTTTATGTTTGAATAACGTACCTCCCACACAGAGTTCGAAGTTGCAGCAGGTTTCCAGTAGGAGTTCTCCATTTTCATTTCTATTTTCTAAGCCATGTTCGCCTATTATATCTTCAAAGTCTTCCCTGCAGTTTCCAACTCGTGCGTTGAAATCTCCCATTAACATTATTATATCTTTTTTATTTATCTTACTTAGAGTTTTATTTAGGGAGTCGTAAAAAATTTCTTTTTCAGTTTCTTCCGATTTTTCTGTGGGAGCGTAACATTGTATGATTGACACAATGTTTCCATTTAAATTTATTCTCATGCTAATAATGCGTTCGCTGATTGGGTCCCATTCTATTATTCTTGATTTAAGGTTTGGTGCCAATAGTATTGCTACTCCATACTGATGTGCGTCATTTTCGTCTACTCCTGAGTATATAAGAGTATGATTATCTGTTGTGGTGATTTGTCCTTTTCCTGTCCAACGTACCTCACTAATACCAAGTAAGTCCAACTTATATCTCTTCCTTTCGTTAATTAACTGTTTGAGTTTTCCTTTTTGGTAGAGTGTTCTGACGTTCCACTGCCCTATTTTGTAAGTGTCAAACACTTGTTGATTGTTTATCTGGGTGTTTCCGTTTTTATAACTCTTTAGTTTTGTTCTATTGTTAGTGCTCATGTCCATGTCCATGTCCATTGCTTTGGTCTTCTTTTCTCTGTTATTTCCATTGTGGGTTTTTAGTAGTTTTTTGTTGTGGTTCCGATTCTCGGAAATTTTTCCTTCGAGGTATCCTCTAGTTTTTTGTCGGTTTCATCGGGTGTTCTCTGACTGTAGGTTCTTGTATTTGTTTTACTTGTGTGCTGTGTTTGTGGGGTTTGACAGTCGGTTCCAATGATTTTTGTTTCTTCTATAGTGTATGATTGTCCATCAATTATTAGTTTGTTGTATTTAACGGTAGCTTGGATGCCTTTTTGTCTCTTCTCTTTCATGATTTTAATTAACTCTTTTCTTTGTTCAAGTACTTTCTTAGAAAACGCTTCTTCTATCCATATTTTATTTCCTGCATATTTTAGCTTTTTCTTCTCTCTCAGAATTTCATTCCTTGTTTTTTCCATCATTAATTTCATATATACTGGTCTTGTTTTCCCATTTGATTTCTTTCCGATTCTTCTTATTTCTTCTATATCCTGCTGAGCGTTTAGATTTATTCCCAATGGTTTTATTGTTCGTTTATTTTTGTTGTGAGTTCCGTTTCGGACTCTTCGTGTTCTTTTTCTTCTATACCGTAAATTATGATATTCTTTTTCATCACTTCGCGCTCTAACAAATCAATTCGTTCTTCTTGTTGTATTAGTAATTTTTTTAATTGTTGATTTTCTGCTTGTAATTTTCCAGTATTTTTTAAATTTTGCTCTAGTTTGTTATCCAAAGTATCTAATTTGTTCAGTTTCGCGTTTATCTCTTCCAACTGTTTCAGTAGTTTTTCCTCCATGTTCAGTTAAACTTCTTGATCTCGCTTCTTTTATTATTTATTATCTTTATTATTTGTATTTAAAAATTTCCTCAATCCGGCTCTGTATAATGTATCTGTTGTCTTTGTTGCACGCGCACGCGGTAAGACCAGACCTCCCAATCAACTTGTCGGAGAGGTTGACCTTCTCATGCGATAGATCTCTAATTTAAATGTTTATAATAGATATTTCTTACCTCGGTGTAAACTGTAGGTTCACAATTAGTACATTGGTTACCTTTTAAATATAGTTCACGTCTTGTCGCACTATCACAGTTTTTTTTTGCTCGTAATACTGCGGATATTTTGATTTTATTACGGAGTGATAATCACATTAACCTGTCAGATTCGACACCAGGACCGTAATCCTGTGTATGTAGTTTATGTTATGTGACAGATATACGTTCATGTTGACATTATTTTCTAACACGTTACAAATATTAATGACGTATGTCGTAGAGTAACATATCTAATTATCTACTACACTGCCCTCTATGATAATATTTACCCAGTGACTTTGACATTTAAATCAAATTATTATTCAATGGTTTTGTCAAGTCTAGGTTATTGTGTTTTGCAAAAACATAGGTGAAGGGCATAAATCTTTGAGAAAGGTATTATTTAAAAAGAAACATAATTTTATAACAAATTACACTTATTTTTTTCAGTTAAAATGTATCCATACATATTTCATGTTGCACGTCTATGTATACGAAATGCTGTGAAGTTATCTGTAAGTAATATTATACCATACGGTTAATAAATGACCATGCATTGTCATCTTTTGTAAACCAAACTGTATTTTGATACAGATGAGTTACATACAGAACTACAGTCTTTAGCCATACTTCTAGACAACGATTTGACTCCAATTAGTTATAAACAGAACTTGAATAGTCTATTCCCAAACTTCAAATAGTTTTGAGGTTGGTACTAACATTGCCAATAAATGTGGCGAGTGAAGAAAGATCATTTTCTAAATTAAAATTGATGGAAAAACTATTTGAGGTCAACTTCCGATTTTATAATTTATTTTTAGTTACAATTTGTAAGACGGAGTGCTTTTTAAATTTGTAAACGCGCGAAGTTGATACGCGCCAACTTCATGGGCTAAATTTGTATTTAATGAAACAGTGCTTGGTATGACGCTGCATAAGGCACGAAATGTACGCTTTGGTGCGTGCCAACTTCATGGGCTAGATTTGTACGTTATAAAGCATATGTCACATCAATATGATTCTGTGCGATGAACAGAGATGTTTACGTGTTGAATAAGCTAGATGCCTAACTCCGTGCGCAAAAGTGAAGCCAGCAATTTCGTGTGGCGGCCATTTGTTAAAAAGGCATGTAAGATCTAAGTATTTTACGTCTATTCAGATTTGTGGCAATTTAAAAGTATGTACTGTACTGTAATATATAACGAATGTTTTGAAAGACAATTTACGATTATAAAGTGATCTACTTACGGCAGATACTACACAATAGCCCGGGAACGAGAACAGGAAGGAAGATTTTGTCAATACATTATTTGTATTGTAAAGAACTGTGTTTTTTTAGTTATTTACCATCGAATAGATTTAAAACTGGAGGAAAGGTGCATTTTTTTGGGTTTTTCAATCAAACCATATAACAATTAAATGAAAAATAAAGTTAAAATATTTGTATGTAGAATGTGAGTAATATAATTTATGTAAATACATTATTTTATATCTTTTAGATTTCCTTTGAAAAATAAACATATATTAAAATCTTGGATTATAAATGTAAGGAGAAAAGCTTTTCCCCAACTAAAGCTAACAAACTTTGCAGCGATCATTTTAAAGAAAATGATTATTTAGTTAGGACGGGAACTTACATTCGAAAATTGAAACCAGATGCAGTCCCTAGGTTTTTTTTCAGCTTTTCCTAGCTATTTAAAACAAAAAGAAAATAGCAGAAGGGTTTTAAATAAAAAATCATGTAATTATTGCGCTGAAAACTGTTTAACATTGGACCATAATTACGTTCACAAATATAAATTTTCAGTTTTAACTGATTTTAAAAATAATGGAGGATTAATTTCCCCACCAGAAAGCGTTTTTATAGTTATTAAGGTACCAAGGGTGTTATAAGAACAATAACGCTTAAGGTCGACAGTGAACTTCCCGAGGGTTGTTCGTCGACCGTGGGCGTTATTGTTCCTTTAACTCCAGAGGTGCCTTCAACGTTTAATGTCCAACTAATTTATTGTTTTTTCACAATTTTTTAATGTATTTTGCATTTTTGTTGTTGCTTATCAGATTGTTCGACAACAATATAATTGTTTTGAACACTGTAACTAAGTAACGCGATGTACTTTTTCTCAATAAATACAGTTTGTTTATTTATCAAAACGACGCTACACTGCATAACACCTTTGTCAAAATGACCGAAGAATTACCCGAAAAGGTATTGTTGAAAGCTGCAAAAGCGATTGAAACTCTTGTTCCACAAAAATTATATAATTTGTTATAATGCATACTATTTATTTATATTTATTTCAAGGCGGCACGCGGCATTATATAAGAGATATCTAAAAAAATATGCACATAGGATAGATAACGTAAACTTTATTATTTTTTTACAAATTCTCTACGGGTGGTTGTATTACAAAATATATATGAGTATATTTGTTATAATACATATTATTTATTTATAATAATTTCGATGCGGCACTCTCAAGATATTTAGGGAATAAATACATTTGTTGATTATATACTGCCATAACCTATAAAGTTTATGTGGTTAGTATCATCAAATTTAATAAATTACCTGCGTCTGATAATTTTATATGTATTATTTTTATTTATTCTTTCGTTTAATATATACTTTATTGTCACTTATTCCTTAATTTCTATAATAATTACATTGGTATATCTGTTAGGTCATGGTAATGCATTGTATAATGTTTGTTCACAATAGGTTGTGTTACAGAAGTGGCCGCTAGAATCACTCTGGTGGAGCCATGGAGGTAAGAATAAACATGGAGGGAGCATAAACTTGAACTTAGGACAAGGGGAATGCAGGCCTGTGGGGACGGACGCAGGTACTGCTGCAGTCACATTGTGGTGGGAATTCACGCGGCAAATATAAAATTAAATATTTGAAATTAAGATTTCTTATTTCTAGTAATATCAATAAACAAATATTTTTTAGCAAATATGTACTTAGAAGAAATTACAATATAGAAAAATTATAAATAATTAAAATTCCACTTACCTGTTACCGATACGATTATCTTTTACAATATTTATTTAAATCGATAGATCTAGGCTAGGTATTTATACGAAATTACAATTGTTTAATACACTCATTAGATTTTTTAATTGTTTATTGTTAAATAATATAAAAATAAAACTTTCCTCTTGACTTATTGGAGTACCCCACAACACAACAAGTCACCAAGTTACAAACAATCTGCAAATAATTACCTATGTTAAATGAAACATACAATATTATTGCAAGAAAACTTACATATTGTTGTGCAAGAGTCAACTAGTCCAAATAATGTTTGTTCTGTTAAATTGCTATAAACACGAAATATACGTTGAGTTACAGTTTTAAAATAAAACAATATTTCATAACTCACATGAATAAAAAATCTTAATTTTCACCAAATGTTACGAAGCACTTAAAGAAAAGTCAATATAAACCACGATATACATATATTAAAAAGTCATAAACGGTAAACACTTCTCCAAAACACGTACACGTTTAAAAACAAACAATGCTCAATGACAGCAACAACCTTGTAAGTTCAAACTGACAGCGGTCACAATGTAGAAGGGGAAGCAACTTCACTAGCGATTGCAAATACTCCCTCCATATATATTCCTACCTCCATGGGTGGAGCAGTCAGCTTTCAGCTTCATTCGAGTTCGCATAAGCTACCTCCATGTTTTCATAGCTCCATGAGTAGAATAAATAGTGCAGTTAATGTCACTTTCACTACTCATAATTAATGGTAAAAATTAATTCACACAAGATTCAAATGATTGAAACCAGGGGGGTGAAACTGAATTCATAAGCGTGATAACAAGTTTTCAATCTAGTAGCGTTTGGAAATACTTTCTGACCCTTTCATAGATGTCATAAGTAGTCAGTTTTTACAGTGATTCTCAAACTTTAATGTCTAAATACTATAAAAAGGTAACAAAGTTTGAGAACTGCTGTAAATTTCCCACAATTCTCTATTGCATCGTTCGAAATACATTGACATTTAAAACTATTATTTGTGGATTGGTAGCGTGTTGGTAGCTTTATAGCAATACAGTACTTTATCATACAATATATTTTCGGTAAGTATATTATCTTTCATATTAGTATTAATATACGGGGGTGATATAAAAACTTAATGACAAATTAATAATGTTTCAGAAAAAGATCACATGATATATTTGTAACTTCTGTGTAGTGAAGAGACATTCCTGCAGAAGAAGTTGATACTGCCGAGTAGAAGAAATGGTGTGTATAAGTGGACTACGAGAATGTACATCATGGCGGTGCTCTTAGAAGTTTGGTTGTAGGAGACCAGCAAGATATCACGATTCTTTGGCAAAATGACATAAAGCTCCATAAGATTCATCAGAGAATGTTGGAGTAGTATGGTGTTGCCAGTTTTAATAGAAAAAAAGTGTAAAAAAGGATTAGTTAAAAAGTGGACGAACATCGAAGACGAGTCAAAGAAACAGTGCATTTTTGGCAGACATTTAAATCAACATCCCTTTCTTGAAATAAAAATATCTCTTGTAATAATAATATTTCAAGTTTTTGGTTCCTTGAGTAGTATGAGCTTAAATTTTAGTAGTTGTTGCCGCGTAGTTTGAGATTTGTAATTATTTATTTGATTTAAATAGTGTAATGTATACATTTTTAAATAAAGACATTAACATATTAATTATTTTTTTATAGTGCAAGATATATTTCACATTTCTTGATAATATCTTTAATAAATTATCTATTTTCGATAGATTTTTTATTAATTACATTATGAAGAAATAAAATTTAAAGTTTAGAACAATTCGAAATGAATTTATATTTCCCGCCACCTTGTCGGCTGTCAAATTTAGTTCTCTGACCTTTTCATAGGTGGCACTAAACTTGTTATCACGGTTTATAAGTGAGATACCCAATCTTCTACTATATATTTTTCTTAATCTAGGATTCAAACTGAAGAAACGTCAAAGTTAAAAAAAAAAAAAACAAATGAGACCTACTTTGATTTTGAAATATTACAAAACAAATGTTCATTTCAATATGCTTCGTTATTATCAATTTAAAAATCATTAACTAGAATATATATAAGTGCTAGTAGTGAATAAAATAGTATATTTACCTTGGCAGGGAAGACCATTATTGATCAGCGTCTTATATCCCTCGCTTTCAGCTCGGGATACAATCTTGACGCTAGGTCAATAATGATAGTATTCCCTACCTTGGTTAATAATATACTATTATGCATTACAGATATATTATTAATTAAATTTCAACTAGATATACATTATTATTGTAGTGTAACGTTTTTATTTATATGGGTGAAGTGTAAAACATAGACAATTATTATTAACTAAAAGAATACGTTTATTAAACGGTAAATAAATATTAGAAATATAATTAAAAGATAATAAATTAAACTAACACTATGATAAACAAATATTAACACTAATTTAAAGACTAAGCATATTATAAGACACTTAAACACTAAGATTATTTATTTAAACAATTAACACTACTCTTTATGTCACTAATTTATGTTCACTTGTCGACTTGCTTTTATATCACCAACTATTCACAACGTTTATTTATATCAGACTTCTTTACTCGTCACTTCTATAATACAGAATGTGTCCCCTGGCTTTGGCGGTGGGTTATATATACCTGCCTAGATTATTTCTGGAACCTCCTAGACAACATCTAGAGGTAAACAACGTGAACAATAGATAACCTCACTGCGACCTTATCCTAACAGGTTCGAACGAGTGAGTGGCGGGCGCGACTCTGTGGCGCGTAGTAGCGCGGCGGCGGCGGCCGCGGGGGTTACGTTACAGTAGTATAACTACTGAACGCACACTGCACGCCAGGTCAGTGCGCATGACCAAGCGTGTTTGTCAAAAAAATGTCAAAAAATAATAAATATAATTTGCTTGAATGGGAACTTATACAATTCAAATATTTTGGTCGCCATCTAGTGCGTAAAAAAATATTTAATAATTAGTTATTTAGTGAGCAAGATTTAGCTCTAAGTTTAACGTTTATCACGTGATCCATATTTGGTCCCACGTGATCACAACAACCAATTGTTTAAAAACATGAACATGTTAGACTGAACACGGAAGTTGAAATAATATGATTAATATAAATTGAATATGAATTAGTAATGTATGTGATAAAAAAAGGAAGTTTAATTATGAACAAAATAATAAAATGACGCAAACCTATGTTTGTAAAGTGGACAAACATAATCAATAGTATATTGTGTTATTAGGAGTAAAGTTAGACTTTGTGTGGCGAGCGTGGAAGTTTAAACGACGAGCGAAGCGAGTCGGATAAATGCACGCGAGGCACACAAAGACACTTTTACTCCGAATGACACATTATATTTTTTCTTCAAACGTAGATATTTAAAGAAAAATATCTACTACTGACGTTACATTTTACGTAAATTTCGTTTGCGATTTCAATTGCCCTGTAGCTATGGATACTTATTTGTTCCCTTTTGGTTATAAACATTGAAATGAAAATTTTCACGTTTTGACGTTTAAATAAAAACTGTGCAATTTTATATCCTCCTTGTGTGTAATTATGTCGGATTTTGAAAGATTATAATGTAATGTAAGTCCCCTGAAGTTCAATTGGATGGAAATCTAACAGTGTGGCTGAAAGACATGTCCATGAATCACTGCAAAACAATATAATCTTTTCTTATCACTTTAATTCTAAGTATACTTATGCTCATTACCGTCCATGTATTTGTAATCTGTAAGTCTGCTGTTCTTTAATAATGTTATTTCCTCAAAAGTAAACTCTGTTTATATTTCAATTCACAGGCTTAGATAATTTAGCATAATATGAACTAGATACGAGATGCCGGGAACGTTTAAGATTGAGAGAGATAGCTATATTGGCGTAATATTCGTACTGCGCATGTGCGACATCAAGGAATGTGCTGAGCTCCGAGCGTCCGAGTTATTTTGCTCGCTGGGGCAGTGGGAATTGCGGCTGGCTGCTTTAAATTTGTGTTCGGTGTGTGTTGGTGTTATCCAATTATGAATTGTGCATTTTGTAATAGAAAATCATATTCTGCCAAACTATTTAATATATCTTTTCACCGGTAAGTAATGTTTGTGAATCAATTTTAAACGAACATATTCAAGGTTGATTTATTACACATGAAGAATACGACAGTGTTTAGTATGTTGTAAATATTTTTTGGTATTTTTGTAATAAAATAAATACTATAATATAATCAAATAATAGAGTTTTCAACATGTACGTACGTTTAGACCAAAGTTGTTATAAAAATTAATATGTATTTTAGTTTTCCCAATAAAGAAGACGCCAAGAAATTATGGTTAGAAAAATGTGCTACACATAAATGGGTGTTTCTGAGCACTGCAGCTGCTGCAGCTGTGAGATTATGTTCAGACCACTTCACTTCCCAGGATTATGAAAAAAATGCAAGCAAAAAAGTGTTACGCCTCAAAAACGGAGCTGTTCCTTCCCGTTTCTCTAGGGATCCGTATGTCCATTGTGTTGCTTGTAATGAAATACACGACAAAGAATCTGGCATTTATTTTTATAACATTAATTATACGTTTCATTTTTCATTTTGCTTCTTTTTATTTCAAACAGGACACCCCTATAGAAAACTTTCCTGTTACGCCACTGCCTTACATTTCTTTCAAATCTGGAGTTTGCGCACATCTGATTCTCCGCCAATTTTTTCGTTATCCTCCTTCCTCTTAACAATATTTATATTTGCATCTCTCTCGATCTTAAGCGTTCCGCAGATTGCATTATACAGCATAGGGCTTCTCATATCTAGTTCATATAATGCTATAAGATCTATGTTCACAGGTTATATATTTAAATTTGACAGCTATGGATCGAATTTAGTAACTTTATTCTTAGGTTACCTAGCGTGTTATAGTGACATTTAGGGCGATATTACAGGTTTCTTTTATTAAGACTATTTCTTATTCGTTGATTCTGTATAGTTTCTATGGATATTTATTTATTTTATTTCTACCTTGTGAATCAAGTCACAAAGATGCTACTTTTATGACGTTTGAAGAAAAACTTATTTTGGAAAAACAAATACAGCAACTCAAGCAACTTTAATAAAGCTGTCTACTAATAAAGAGACATAAGCTTATATTAATAAAAATTGATAAGAAGCAGAACAACTCCACACAAACAGAAATAACGATTAATAAGGAAAGTAGTACCCAAACAGTCAACAATTATTATGTAAGAAAGTTATTTGGTGCTGTAGAGACATCGAGAAATGAAACTAAATTTGTCAATAATTGGAAACTAAATTATAATTTAAGCAACGATGCTGTAAAATTTATATATTTCACCGGCTCATCAGTAGAACATTTTAATGTTCTATATGATTTGTTAAATCCCACAGTTATGCCAAAGTTGAAATACAGATATTTCCAAAAAACGCCAAAGAAAACTAAATTTAATAATTTAACATCAAGAGACAAATTATGTATGACTTTAAAAAAATTAAGACGTGGATATACACTAAACGAAATTTCATTATTTTTTCCGTCTCTCTCAACAGTGGAATTTGTAGTGTTTACATGGATTCAGTTCATGTTTTTTCAAATTGAAATGATGAAATCGAATTTGTTTTCCCTCCGTGAGAATCAGAAAGATTCGATTCCGCAATGTTTCATTAATAACAATCACTACACATAATAACTTAACCAAACTTTGCTGAATAAATAACAAATTATTATGAGATCATCGGAGGGGTGCTGAAGAGAGAAAGCATTTGATCGACTGGGCCATGGTATATCACCCCGCTCTTTCTAAAAAATTCTTGTCCCTTTCTAAATTGTGTGGAGGGAGGTTTGCTGCCGATCCGCCGCCGTTGACGTCAAAATCATAAGTCCCCATTGAATAATTCGGCATGTTTAATGATATAGAATATCAGTAAAGGTAAGAAACATGTACAGTCAAATTTTTGAAAGATGTCCGATCAAGGTAATCTACGACTTATATGAATTCAGATTTTTGCTCCGCCCATTCTGACAAATTCAGTAGTGTCGTTTGCTTAGTTTTTATGAGGGTACATAAAATACTACTGTTATTTTATCATTGTAAAAATATATGTTACAATAAAAGCATTCAAATTTCAAAAATAAATCAACTGGTAAGTTTATTAGTAAATGTAAAACCAAATATGTGAAAAATAAGATACTGACACAATGTCAGTGTCAGTGATACTGACAGAAAATAACGTTATTCGTACGGATATGAATCAAGATAATGTATCTAAATTAATATATAAACTTACGTTACAGCGAAAGTATTATCAACAACGAGCATCGTTTTAAAGTGGAATGTCCTAACTTAGTCGAAACAATATGAATTTTTGAAAGACAAACATGTTATATCCATCCTTATCGCACACGCTTATAGACTGCAAAGGAGAAGGATAAATGTATGCCAATTTGTTAATTCGTTCATGATACAAATAACCTTGATCGGACATCTTTAAATAATTTTACTGTAAGTATCTTGCTTCTGCAACTAATTATCCGGCAAAATATGCCTTCAAAATGTTCAAAATTTGCATATAAAAGCTAGCTTCAATTTAATCGCTGTTAAAAAGCTAGGTGCTATTTAATCACTTATTTAAAATACACAACAATGGAAAATGAGACATTCTGATTGGTCAAATTTGTAATGAATGAAATAATCAATATAAAATAACGTCATCAATATCAGAAACATAATTTAACTAATTATTGTAAATAAAATCGTTTTAATAAATTATAGTTAAAAAATATATAAAGCATTTTACTTTTTTACTTATTACGTGTTTAACAACAAAAATAATACTTGGTATTATATTATTATTATTATATGCTCCAGTCATCACTGGTGCTTTTTACCTTCCGTCACTTTTAATTAAGGAAGATATGGTCTTTGGTAAAAAAAATTCGATGGTGAGTTTCTAATGAATAAGCACGTTGCAGAGACCATGTGTGTGTGTGTGTAAACTCAGTTCCCGACGAAAAAAACTCAAATGTAAGCACAAGGGTGGAATTTGTAGTCTGTCTCAGCTCAACCTTTTCCTCGACTCAAACTCAAAGTCTTTTTTCTATATTGAGGAAAAACATCTTAGTAGTGTCACATTTTGTACTGTGTGACCACTTACATTGCCATTTTTCAATACTAATTTTATTTTCCGCAGTGTACACTGCACGTTTTAAAGCTCTCACTTCATCACTATTTTCGATTTCTTCAGATTTCAGTTCCTCGTATAATCTTATTATTTCTTCTAATTGAAGTAGAATAGGTATATTCCCTGTTAACTCGCAGGATGATTCATGGGATATTAATCTGTATCCTTTAAGGATCTTTATATTCATAAGTCTGAATTCTTTTAAGGTCTATTTGATTTTATTTTTTTCTGCAGGGCACATTTCTACGCTGACAATCCGTAAGAGAATCGAAATAGCTACACCTTTGTAAATAATATTTAGCGCCTCTTGTCTAAGTTCCATGGGCGCCGTTTAGAGGGGAGGGGGTTATTGCCCCTCATGGTTTTTTCTTTTTGAGAAACAATTTGGGGTTTTGGCTATAACGGCCCCAAATTTGACTCTCTTGCAATATATGCATTCTACTTTCTTCTATATTTTGTATGTCAATAAAGGCGGTATAATATGAATATTTTATTTCATATTTATTAGTATGCAAAATGCAAGTGCACAAAATAAACAGTTCGGGTTCAAACATTATACGAATATGTATTTCTTTTGAATTTTTTTTCAAATATTTCATGCTTGTCCCTCCCTTGGATTTTGGGTTAACGGCGCTCATGCAAGTCCTCATGATATCTTTGCAGATTTTGATAGAATATGAATGAATTTTCAACATTTATTTGTTATATATTTAACATGTTCGTCAAATTGAAATTTATTATATTGTGACGTGCGCCCCTGGGAGAAGAGTATACAACGCCGCCACTGACAGAACGTTCCAGCGGCTAGAGGCTAATTACGCCGTGACCTCATTCCTTTGTATACAGGTCATTGTCGCTTCCGAGAGTTCTAGAAGTATATGCGCTGTATAAATACCGGCCGAAAGAAAGCGGAGGGACAGTCTAATATATACAAGCAACCAGAAATGAACTCGGTGATATAACAGTTTAACAGTTGTTAACATAAATAAATGTAGTTATATAAATAAGTGTAGTGATATAAATATTGTATAGATAAATAATTGTAGTGTTTAAGCATTTAATAATATACTTAGTGTTTATAATTATTTAATCAGGATGTTAGTTGTTTTTATTATCTTTTAATATTTAATCCTTAATTATTTATCGTTTAATAAACGAGATCTGTGTACGAAGCAGATTGGCACACCCAGCAATGGGTAATATGCCGTGATGAAATATTTATTTATTTATTTTATTTCTTTTATTAATAATATTTGTCTATGTTTAACACTTCACCCATATAAATAAAAACGTTACAATATATTTGAATTCCTAAATATTTGACTATTTTAAGTTGATTAGAAAAATACTTGTTATGATTTGCTGTCGTTCAATTGTATTTTATTGTCTTTTGCCCAATCCATAACTTTATTATAACATATATTCATTATGTTATCTGCTTCTATAATATTTGTACCCTTTGTTAATATGACAAGATCATCTGCAAATGCTATTACTTTTGTTTTCCTTGTAAGTTCAATAATGAATTATATTGCAAGTTCCAGAAGCCTGGTCATCCTCTATTTACTGCGTTTCCGAATTTAATCCTGTTCATTCACACTGCACATTGTTGTGGGTAAACATTTCTCCAACACACCTACACATACAAAAATATGCAATGCACAATTAACATCAAAAACCTTGTGACTTGAAACTGACATGGGACATATTGTTGAGCGGGAAGCGGCTTCACTAGCGATTGCAAATACTCCCTTCATATTATTCCTACCTCCATGCGAGCACCACAAGTTTCTTTTTCTCGAAACTATCTTCAACAAATTTATTTAGCTCCATAATAACTTCGGTTGTCCCTGAATTTGGAATAAACCCATACTGGTTTTCGTTCATCAAATTATTGGTGTATAAATATTTCATTCTATTTATCATCAGCTTTTCTAGTAGTTTTCCACCGACGTTGATTAAGCTTATTGGAAATTGGGAAGGGCCCAATGAGATAGTCACGAGAATAAACGACGTGATATACAGAATTAGAAAAACACTAACAGGGAAGCCGAGAGTAGTACACTTTAATCGGCTAGCCCTTTTCGCTGGTGACAACCATGAAGACACCATCGTGAAGCAACGGTTCGTCGGATCATAACTCAGGAACAGTAATGCTAGAGCTAGATGGTGTAGGACAGAAATCCCTCTAGTGGTAATTTTTTCCCACTTTTCGTCAAAAATCCCTCTCAAGAAAATAGTAATAATAATAAAATTCTTGTTAAAAATTACAATAATGTAAAAAATAATACAGCCTCTCTGTCTTTTACAAAAAATATAAATTAAAATAAATATATGTAAGTTATTATACTTAATCAGTCTTTAGTCTCATAAATATGACTGTTAAATAACATATAGTGATTTTCATTAGGTGCTAATGATTTACAATCAGTAGTTTTTATTTAAATGCAGATCTAACAACACAAACTGCATTTAAATTGCACTGGCCCATTTTATTTCTTTTTACGGATTTTTAGATCATTTACTACAGAAAAAACTCGTTCGCATTCTGCGTTTGAATGAGGTACTGTTAATACTATAAGAGCTAATTTCGCAATATTTTGCAATTTGTAACTATTAGTAAAATCTTTAGTTTTACTTATTTCCACCCACATTTGAGACAGACCACGAACTTCAAGATCTTTCACTTCTTCGTCGTTGTAATAAAACGGTAAAAGTATTCACTTATCCATACAATTTTATTATCTTATAACAAAAGAAAAGAAATTTAAAAAAAATTAGGCGTGAGGTATATTTTTTTTTTATTTTTTAGCATGTTCACAACGATACCAAAACAGAAACAGTAAATGTGAAAAACTACAAATGCTCAATATGGCCGCCATTATTTTCTATACATTTTTTTTATACGTAATAAAAACTCTTTCATTACATTTTCTAGAATATTCTCATTAATTTCTCTAACAGTCGCTCTAACTTTTATTTCTAAATTTTCCAAAGTAGTTGGAGGTGTTCGGTATACTTTATCTTTCAAATAACCCCAAAGAAAGTAGTCCAGTGGCGTAAGGTCAGGAGATCGTGCCGGCCAAGGATTTGGAGAATTTGTTCCAATCCAATTATCTTCATATTTTGCATTTAAATAGGCCACTACATTTCTTAAATTATGAGCTGGCGCTCCATCTTGTTGGAACCACATGCCAATGGTATTGACAATCGGTAAGTCGTCCAGCAAATCTTCCACTTCATTTTGTAAAAATAGTAAATACCTTTCTGCTGTCAGAGTACCTTGAAATATAATAGGGCCAACAATTCTGGTCCCAATTATTCCCAGCCAAACATTAAAACCAAATCTTTCTTGATGCCTGGATGTTCTCAGTATTCTGGGATTTTCGGTTGCCCAACGTCTTACATTATTTCCGTTAAAAAGCCCATTGTTCGAAAAATATGATTCATCAGAAAATAAAATTCTATGATGTAATCTGTTATCATTCTGCCACATTTGTAAAAACCAATTGCAAAAATTTATTCTACGATCATAGTCATATTCCCTAAGAGATTGACTAATGTGCATCTTATAAGAATTAAAACTATGTTTTTTAAAAATTTTGAATGCTCTCCAACATGATACCGCACATTCTCTAATTAATTCCCTCACCGACATTTCAGGATTGTAATTTATGTAAGCTAATATTCTTTCTTCTTCATCTCGATGATTATCTACTTCATTTCCTCTTCTTGCACGTTGATTTTTCAGTTTAAATAATCCATGTGTTTTCAATTTATTAACAACTTCATTAAAATATTGTCTTCTCAGTTATCGTCGGTGAGGATACCTCTCTCCATAAAGTTGAAGTGCTCTAACAGAATTTCTTTGACATTCTCCGAATATTAAAATCATATCAACCATTTCTTCATTTGTGTAATTCACTTGAGCCATAATTATTTAATTATTACAAGAAATTGTCACTATCACAAATGTAGGTAAATTCTTTTCTTTTGTTATAAGGTAATGAAATTATTTTCATAGCTTGCTGTTTTATTTTGTATGGAATTTTATTAATACATATTTTAAGAATAAATGGTCGCCATTTTGAAATGGTTAAAGTAAAACTATGATAATTTGGTATCATTATGAAGCTAATTTTATGTATATTCTGAAAAAAATATATAAAAATACCGATTCCCTATGCTAGATTTAAAGTTGTACCCATTTCCGCAAAAACCAGAAGTGATACAAAATTTCTGCTCTGATCATCTTATGAGCCCCTTTGTCTAGTTTAACTTTGCTTATTAACATTTTTTTGTATCTCTCAAAATAAACGAAATATTCGTGGTGCCGGACTTACGCCAAACATCCTGTATATAACAAAAGTCCTTTTTCTACTCCTGCTCTGAAAATACAATTTTCTGGTTTGTTTTTCATGTTGAAAGTAACTCTTTGCAGCACTAGTGCTGCAAAATTTTGCAGCACGCTTCGGTATCCTAGCAACGAATTTTACTTACAAATGTTGTATAGAATGTTTGTTGTCATAGATACGCATCACAAATACAAAAATTGAAAATAAATGTCAAATTATTTTTAAAAAATAATTCTTTATTTCCTTATTTTTTATCTTGCAGGAGTAGAAAAAATAGTGTGTATAACACGTGTTGAAAGTCCTTTGTCGAACACAAACGATTGCAACCTTCGCTTCACTCAGGCTGCAACTTTCGTTTTGGTTCGACAAAGATAGACTTTCAGCACTTGATATACAAATAACTATTTCAATTTAACAGCTATCTCTCTTTCTATTCTGCAAATAGTAAGTAAAATGGCGCCTGCAACTGCCAGCTGGCCTGTGAAACAAAACCTTGAGAATATTGGAGTCACTAAAATTCCCAGTAAACATATTTTGGTTTCTAGAATGTGAACATTTCGAATGTAATGTTATCTTATATGTCTTCATATTGGTTCCATAAATGTTGCTGGAACCCCCTATGTCCGCCGCCAGGAACAGTATATAATGCTTTCAAAATAGTTTGCTAACCTCCCGGAACCATGCATTGAATCAATATAGAAACATACTGATAATGTTTTATAATATGTTCTCGTAACAATAATAATATAATCTATTAAACGTTATTGTAAATTTTTATAAAAATTCAAAATATGTTTTTGAAATGTTAATAAATCGATCTAATATTATGTTCCTGCAATATCAAATAGAAATGGGTACTAAAAAAATGTGTTTATGTTAATATTTTACTGATAAATAAATATACATTTGTACAATTATAATACAAATAAATATGTAAAAAAATATTGTACTTACCCCAACACCATTTTTGCAGATGATGGCGCCGTCAGCGGTGACTCTTCTTGAGCCACTAGAGCCGCATGGATTTTTATCTATAAAATTATTTATAATAATAACAGAAAATTCATAATTAATGGATTTGATTAACATTAATAACATGATGAAAATTTATACTCTGTCCCATTTAAATAACATAGTTTTGAGGTTACAGTCAAGGTTCCAGTGATAAAACAACAACACAATAATCCCAAAACATTTTTGAAACTAATAAAACAAATACATACAGAGATTCCAAAATAATATTGATTGTAAGCACAAAAGATGCACAGCACTTCTGATACAAGTTTACCATAACACATGTGTAACAATGAAGACCGCTAAGACGCAATAACAGAAAACCTACCTTATACCACGGCGTTGGCGGGAAAGTGGTTATGTTGCTCAGCAAATGCGCGTGCGCGCAAAGCCCGTTTTGCTCAATGAAAAATGTCTTTGAAACATTTCAGAAATCATTCCGTATAAATCAAATTGATACCCACGTACTGGACTATCATTAAAACATTATTTTAAGATTTTTAATAACCGGGCATTTCAAAAACGTCTTAAAAACATAACAAAAATATTTCAAAAATAATCAAATTGATAGTACTGGAACATTTGAAAAATGTCTTAGAAACATTTCAGAAATCATTCCGTATAAATCAAATTGGAAACATTCTTAAAACATTATTTAAATATTTTTTATAATGGGGCATTTCAAAAAGTCTTAAAAACATAAACATAAAATATAATCAAATTGTAACATTTTGAAATGTTTCAAAAACGAAACATGTTTACTGTATAGGTATATACTCAATAAAAGCTTTTGTAACTTCTTTTGACAGTTTTTTTTAAAGTTGTCAATTATTTTTTCACATTTTACGTCTAATTAAAAAAAAAACATGCCATGACTCTCATCACAAGCGCGTAACCATGACTCCCGTCATTTGTTGGCTTACTATGTGCAGGTATCTTTAAGTTGAAAAGGTCTATTCCAAAATATCTAAACACGATTATTAGGGACATACATGTGCAATAGAAATTAAATTAAGGCATTCATTTATAATCAGGGATGGGATAACGTTAACGAATTGATACGTTTTTTCATAAAGTTATAAAAAAAATTCGTTATACATAACGTTATAAATAACGTGATAAAAATCAAAATAACGTTATAATGTTATTTTTGTTTTGGTATTATAACGTTACAATAACCGTATTTTTCTGAAAATTGAAATAAATAAATATATCATCACGGCATATTACCCATTGCTGGGCAGTGCCGGATTACCCAATAGGCAGACTAGGCAATTGCCTATGGGCCGCTACATTTGATTAAAATAATATTGATTTGATTTTGAGATTTTTTTTTATTACAAACAAAGAAATCCTTATAAAGAAATTTTGATTACAACAAAGAAATGCTCATTTACAATAATGGAATCTTGATTACAATAATAAAAAATGTTAATCAATATTACAAGACCCCACTGTTACAACTCGATTTTTATAATGCCAATACCAAATACCAGTGTTTACCATTCTATGTTGATTTATGTATTAATTCTTTTGCATAACGATTAACGATGCTCTAAAATTTTTGTATTTACAATAAATGAAGGGCTTATTGTAATATGTCACAAAACAAGAAATTCGTAGTAATTGAGTTTAAAGTTTTTCAACTTAAAACCATTTTCAAAAAGTGTTATAGGCAGATTACTAACACGTATACTTTAGTAGAGGCAGAAAAACAACGAAAGACTTTTAAAAAATATTTCAAAATAAATTTATTAAAAAAAACCTTCCAAGATTTCACTATGTACTTTAAAATTAAATGTTTATATATATATATATATATATATATATATATATATATATATATATATATATATATATATATATATATATTATATTAATTTGTTTAAAAGTATGTTAATTTTTTTTTATAATAAAATTATTTTATTAAAATTGTTGGGGGTAAAATCGTAAACTTATTAGGAGGGGGGGGACGAGATTTTGATTGCCTAGGGGCCTCCACATGGTTTAATCCGGCATTGTTGCTGGGTGTGCCAATCTGCTTCGTACGCAGATATCGGTAATGATGAAATATTTGTACAGTGCGGGCGCAAATAAAGTTTAGCAAACTAATGGCGGATTTGATGACGTTTCTATGACAGCCAATGAAAAATGAGACATAATATGGCCATACCATGAAGGTAGGAATAATATGGATGGAGTATTTGCAATCGCAAGTGAAACCGTTTCCCTCTCTACAATCTGTCCATGTAATTTTGGAATCACGAGGTTATTGCTGTTAATTGTGCATTGTATGTTTTTGAACTTGTACGTGTGTTGAAGTGTTTGCCGTTTGCGTCTTTTTGATTTATTTTGTGATTTATATTGGTTTTTCATTAGATGTTCCGCGAATCCCCACCACAATGTATTGTAACATGCCGTAAATAATCCTACCGCCTGATGGATAATTCTACTGACTGTTGCCCAGATGTAACAGGCGGACAGTATATATCGTCCCGGCTACTACCGCCAAATGTAACACTGGTTACAATTATTTAGGTCGGACTTTCTCAAAGTAGCCTAGGTGGAGCGGAAGATTATTACAACCTGTTCCGGTGGTTAGCGAAGGGTTGAGGAACTACCTATTGCGTTGCGGGCAGGTTGGACCGAAAATGGGAGCAGGCGAAATGTGGAGGAAGGGGTACTTACCCCGTACCAGGCGTACGTCACGGAACTGCTAGGCTAAACGGCTGGAACTTCACTGCACTTCACAGGGTTTTTTAGGTTTAATTTCAAATATACCAACGCCGAATATTTTAAATAGGTAAATATATTAAAGTATAAATAATGATAATGTGAACACAAAAATATAAATAATGCTTATAACAAATACGTGCGTAGCTTAAACGCGGGGCGAATATGACACAGATAAGCGTAGTTTGACGTCGAACTACTGTTCGCAAACTCTAAACGTGCGAATTCTTAAGCTAAGTTTCCATGCATATGTTTAATCCGTCGCGTCGTATCCGTCGCAGCGTATTATAAAAACGTACGTTCACATGCATACAGTGAGCAGTATGCGTTTTTGTCATTAAAATGTGCGCGCGTTATCTGAACAACTGTCATCCTAAAACATTTTATTATTTTTTTGTGAATTAACATCTTGGCGAATACTATATATAAAGCTAAGTGTCCATACATACGTTCAATTCGACACGTTGTATCGGTCGCAGCGTATTATAAAAACGTACGTTTACATGCATACTGTGAACAGTATCAATTTTTGACATTAAAATACATTTCGATGCCATTTTATTGATAGAACAAAACCACGTGATTAAAACAACGTACGTCTCACCGGATCGAGTTGAAACTTGACGAACTCTGTCCGTCATTCATCCGTCACCCCCCACACCAAGTTCACAAATTTCAATTTAGCGAATCAGAGTTCGCGACGGATACGACGCGACGGATTAAACGTATGCATGGAAACTTAGCTTTATTCGCGTAAGCGTGACACTGTGCGTGTCATAACGTTGAGACAGCTGACTCGTCCTACCATCGGTACAGAACTTCTAGCTATGCATTTATGCTAACCTAGCAAAACTTTGCAAAGTTTTGCTAGGGACGGGACGTCTGGTCTATATTTCAATGCATCATGCCATAGAAACTACGCATTATGCCATGTCACAGTATACTACTACAGTACCTGCATTCATTCCCATCGGATTACATTCCTTTACCGATAGTTCAAGTTTACGCTCTCTCCATTTTATTCCTATCTCCATGAACCACACTGTTAGTAGAATAGACTGTAGTAGGTACCAACTACCAGCGACATCTGACGGTATTTTTATTTCAATTTTCGTTTCCTTTATGCAACAACTAATAAAATAGTTTTTTTTTTTTAATATAAACTGGTACCGAAAACCATCCTGCGATAATATTTTTTTATTTAATTTTAACGTTTTAGAAAAAGAAAAGTGTACAAAATTCGTTGAACATCTAACTGAAACTTTTCAACACTTTCCGATAAGAAATAATGAAGAAGAAGAAGCCGAAATCCTGTCCTATCTTGAGACACCAAACCAGCTATGTCCACAAGTCAAAAACATCAGTGTAGGTGAAGTAAGTCACGAAATAAAACTTACCAACCCCAAAAAAAACCCCGGGTACGACCTTATAACTGGGAGAATACTAAAAGAAATACCGGAAAAAACGACAAAACTGATAACATTCATTTTCAATGCTATCCTGAGACTTAGTTATTATCCACCTCAGTGGAAAGTGGCTCAAATAATTATGATACCCAAACCTGGAAAACCTGAAGAGGAAGCTAGCTCATATAGACCTATCAGTCTTCTGCCAATATTGTCAAAAATTTTCGAAAGAATATTCTTAAAAAGGCTGAAGCCAATCTTAGTAGAGAAAGAAGTTATACCAGACCATCAATTCGGTTTTAGACAGAAACATGCAACCACAGAACAAATTCATCGGATCACCAATGAAATCAGCAGTGCATTAGAAGGGAAAGATTACTGTTCAGCAGCCTTTCTTGACATAAAACAGGCTTTTGATAAAGTCTGGCACGCAGGCCTACTTTATAAAATCAAGAAAACCCTACCACACAACATATACCAATTCATAGAGTCATACCTAGCAGAAAGATCCTTCCAAATTAAACTACAAAGTGAACACTCCAATTTACATCCAATCCATTCAGGCGTTCCCCAAGGCAGCGTACTAGGCCCTATCTTATACACCATATACACAGCAGACTTTCCTTTAAACCCCCAAACGACAGTAGCTACATTTGCAGATGATACAGCGATATTGTCTACACACGAAGATCCAGAAATGGCGACAAGAAAACTTCAAGAACACCTACAAGAAATTGAAATATGGTTAAAAAAGTGGAAAATAAAAGCAAATGAAGCAAAATCAATTCATGTAACATTCACAACACGACGACATTCATGCCCACACGTTGTTCTGAATAACCAACCACTACCGCAAGAGGACAAAGTTCGATACCTGGGAATGCACCTAGAACGAAGACTAAATTGGACCACCCACATAAAAATGAAAAGAAAGCAACTAGGAATAAAGCTAAAAAAATTATATTGGATGCTCAACAAAAATTCTAAACTGTCACTTGAAAACAAAATCTTATTGTATAAAGTAATACTAAAACCAATCTGGATCTACGGAATCGAGTTATGGGGAACAGCTAGTGACTCCAACATCGATACAATACAACGATTCCAATCTAAAACTCTAAGAACCATACTAAACGCTCCATGGTATGTGAAAAACCTTTCTATCCATAGCGACCTAAATTTAAATACAATAAAAGAAGAAATTAATAGGTATAGTGCAAAGTACCTAAAAAGACTAGAAGTGCATCCTAATCACAGTGCAGTGAACCTACTAGACAACAGTATGGCCATCTATAGACTCAAAAGACACAAACCACTAGAGTTACCCTTTAGATTCAATACATAACATATATGTAAAACAAATTGTACAGAGTGTGAATGTCACTGGACAATTACACTACACGGTATTTTTCTAATTGTATTGTTATAATATTTACTTATTGTCAAAAAAGACAGATTGTAAATTAATATTGGGGAAATATAAAAAAAAAAATCTGTTGTGGCCAGCACAATACCTTCCGTCATTCTCGTGTATAATGTATAAATTCCATAATTTTTCTTACAAAAGATTCTAAATTTCCAGTAAAATTATTTCATAAACAAACTATTCAAATTGCACTTGACACTCGCACCTTCTTCTTCTTTAGCTTTTCCCATTCGTTAAGGGGTCGCTATTTTTGCATGACGTTCTCATTCAGTTCCGTTTCTCTCAAATCTTCCGCAATACAGTCCTTCCATCTTATCTTTGGTCTACCTCTGTTTCTTTAACTAATCTATTCATTCTTGTTCCAATATAATTCTTCATTTCTCTTCATGACATGTTCAAACCAATGTAATCGTCTTTCTTGTATCTTTCTAAAAACTTGTAACACTAGAGTTATTTTCTTACCGTATCTTTCCCTGTATTCTCCAATATCTACCTCAACATCCTCATATCTGCCACATGAATTTACTTTTTATTGATACTGACATCTGTCAATTTGAATTATATGAATATATTACTAGATCCCAAGTTTGGCATAGCTGGCTGAATTATAAAATTTAATTTCTTTAAAATTCTTTAACTCTGTATCTATTAAATATGAAGTATAAATTGTAATCAAATCGTATAGAGAATAATATATTCTTTAAGTTATAATAACGTTAAATGTCAATAAATCAAATTTAACTGTTAAATCTTCAAATGAGACTACTTCCGGTTGACCAATTATAACCAAAATCTAATCAGTTGTTCTTCTGGATGTAAATTTGAGGAATACGAAAAAATTATAATTTTTGGAATCGTGGTATTGAAGTTATGGAATCCGGAAATTTTGTTACACACACACACAGACACACAGACACACAGACACACATACATACAGACATCATCGTAAAAATGGTAAAATCGTATTATATGGACCCTAAAACGTGCTTATTCAGTAAAAACTCATCATTGAATTTTTTGACCAAAGACAATACCTTCCTTACCTAAAGGTGACGGAAGGTAAAAAAAAATTTAACGTTTTGAACTGCCATTATTAACTCCATAGTTAATTTGCTAGTGAATCAAAAAAATTTGAAGTCACTCTTACAGAATCTTAACTCACTCAGCAACAAATAATGCATTTAAAATAACATCAGGCATGAAAATAACACCACGTATTTATTAGACGCAAATGACAGAAAATAAAACTTGTTTATAATTTATAAATAAACGACTTGACGTCTATCAATATAAATATTTAATTATTTGAACACTCGACCTTCTCATATCTAGTGGGACGCTCTAACTAACTGAACCACAAGATCCCATTCAATTGATTAGAGCGTCTCACTAGATATGGTAAGGTCCAGGGTTGAAATCCCTGCGAAGTCTATGAATGTTTCATAAAATATTTCTTCAATAATTAAATATTTCTACGATTAAAAATGTTACTATTGATCATAATTTATTCTTATCAAAACATTTTTCTATAGTTGCCGTTAAATAAGTATGGACTGATGCTCAACTTTTTCCCTTCTCCGCACCCTGTCTCTTGCCCTTCGGTGTTGCCGCTTCTTCATAACTTAGCATTTTCAACATTACCCATAAATTGGTAACAGTGTAGAAATTTCCAATCCATACTTATTTGACTATAATAATGTCTACTTTTTGCATATTTGAGAAAACTTATTCAGTATTTTTCAATACTTTTTCTGTCTACCTAGATTAAATTTTTAAAAAATAACCAGGGCCCTTATTCTTGAGCGTTCGTAATTACATTCGTATTCGTATTCGCTTTCGTTTTCATGTTAGTAGTGACAGTAATCTGTGTTTCAAAAATAATATTATATATGTCAGTGTCAGTGTCAATTTTATTGTCACATTTATTCAGCTCACTTACAAGTTAAGAGTTCACTTTTATCATATATTTATTAACGATTAATAAATAATTTTTGTAACTTGTAAATGATGTGAGTAAATGCTGCAATACAGTTGACACTGACAATGACATATCCAATATTGTTTTTGAAACACAGACTACTGTGACTACTAACATGAAAACGAACGCGAATACGAATACGAATGTAATTACGAACGCTCAAGAATAAGGGCCCCGGTAGGGATCCCAACTGTGGAAGTTGATAAGGAAATGAAGGTATTTTTCGCTACGCTGGCATAGCGTTGTCTTGGGATCCCTACCCAGAGACGGATACGTCAAAACCGACTACCGTTTTAAACGTGTGATCATTTTAATTTCGATTTTTAATTGTAAGGTAATATAAATTTGACTTTTATAACTAGGCTACTATTACACATAATGATACTTCGCTCTATTATTTTTATTTATACTGATCATAGTGTCTTGTTATTATGAGAACTAGACTAGATTATCAATTATCTAGTCAGTGTCAAAATGTCAGAATGACGTGATTTGTGATGTGGGCGATGGATGTGGGTGCCTCCCTGTAGTTGCTGCAGGTTGAAGATGGAGAGCTGCATGTATCTAAACTAATATTCACAATCACAATGGCACCAAAACCAACTAAACCTGCAAGAGATCAGGACGAAGACAGTCCCAGATACAATGACTGGCTACTGCATTTCGCATCTGGAGCTATCTCTGGACCTATCGCGATTAGCATGACTGCGCCTATAGACAGGTTACGCCTCGAAATACAGGCAAGTAGAAGAATTTTTTGTTCATACTAAACTTATACGCTTGTTACGCTAGCGTAGTATTATTTAAATGAATGTGTTGCTTTTGTAATTATTGGCCCAATTCTCAATTTTCACTGAAATGATATGCAGTGAAAATTTCTCGCTTTATCAATTGGAGCTATTAGAGTTTTCACATAACGTTAAAATAGATAACGTGAACCTTAAAATTCCACATAACGTGAACGTTATTCTGTACATCAAAATATGTTTTCACAATACAGTACACGATATCTAATCTGCCTAACTAAAATGATGTAGCTATTTTTGTCTAATGACCAGTTGTACAGATTATAGTTAAATTGTTAACCGTTTGTTAAATTGACAATAACGTATCGAAATGAAATGTTAAATGAGTTGTTAATTATAACTGTCAAAGTTACGATACGCACTTTTTCCATAAAAGTTAGGCTATGTCTGCTTTAACGTCAAATATAAAGTAGGTTTTGACCTTAGACCAGGAATAGAGGGGAGACAAGGCATAGTCACGGGTAGGTTTCCAAATCATCTTAGCGATTTTCAACCTTATTGCAACGCCAGAATCAGCTGTATCCGTATAGTCGACCAGTTAAATACTGTTATGTTACAGTTGGCCAAATCTAAATAAATACTTGATTCACAACTACAAATTTTCTTGATTCTGTTTTATAAATATAAAATAAATACGAAAGAAGTAATATTCATAAAAAAAACATAATATCAATAACGGACAAGTTAAATAAAATATATACAACATATTTCAAATATTTTCTTGGTTTTTAAAATTGATTATTTTTGTTTTTATATCATGCAAGTTTTATATTACAAATATATGTATAACAAAATGCTTACATATAAAAAAAAATCTGTTGTGGCCAGCACAATACCTCTCGCCACTTTTTTTTTGGTTACATAAGTATAGGGCGCGAACAGACATGTTACATTGTTCGCCTTGACAAGCAGATGTGGGGGCCCGTTTCAGAATGATAATTAGTAATTATGTACATAAATGTCAGAATTTTTCATTAAAAATTTCAAGATTTTCTAAATTCACGTAGTTAATTTGTCACCAGGAGTGTAGAATTTACTTGTCGAGGAAAATAAACCACATGGAATTAGAAAATCACTAAATTTAGAATGAGAAATTATGATAATTTGACATCTATATACATAATTACTAGCTATCATTCTGACATGGACCCTCATATCTGCTTGTCAAGGCCAACAATATCACCTGACTACTCGCGCCCTATTGTATTTAACATTTCTTGTATACCTACACTCTACACCAAAAATTTTACTTACATATATCTATTCCTTATATTTAGATTGTTTAATTTTAAATTCATTTTATGAAGAAATATTATCCTCTTCTAATTTTCGAAATGTTTCCAATTTATTGTCAGGATTGACAGTATTTTTGAAGGATATATGTAATATACCTATAATTTTAAATATTTAACTATTAATACATTAAGAAATAATATAATGTATGTACTTCCCAGAAAAAGTCTTCAGTAAAATGTCTCCGGATTTCTGACACTGACATTTATCTGTCAGTTGCAAACAATTTAAATTTTTAACTATTTTCCATGTCATTCTTTCGGCTGTAAAGTTTATAACAGATTATTTTATATATTATATTTCTTTTATCTCTAAATCTATAGAATATATAAAAAAATATTTAAATATATCAGATAGAGAATTTAATTTTCTTTAATATTACCATGAAAATTTTTCAAAAAATATTATTTAGAAGATTTTTTTTCAAGAATCTTCTACTTCCGGTTGTCCAATTGTTACCAAAACCTTTTCAGATCTTCCCATGAATGTCCGATTGGGAAATACGTTGTTAAACAAATTTAAAGTCTTATAGTTTTTGAGTAATCGTCCTTCCAACATCCTACATGCATACACACGCACACACACACAGACATCGTCGTAAAAATGTTAAAATCGGATTGTAGGGACCTTAAAACGTGCTTATTCAATAAAATCTGGATATGCGATTTTTAGCATGAATGCAATACCTCTCTTAGCGAGAGGTAAAAATAATTATCTAGATATCAAAGATATAATTAGATGTTTTATATTATCAAAAATATATTGCAAATATGTAATTATATATAAAGAATATATTATATATTTTAAATTCAAAAGTAGATTATGAATTGCATAACAAGAATGAAAATATATTGTAAGTAATTATATTTAAAGAATACACTACAATTATAAATCAAAGGTATATTATGAATTATACAGTAAAAATAAATTGCAAATATTTATGTATAAAGAATATATTTTACAAGCTTTAGTAAACATGATTAAAACTTACGATTTCCAAATCTAAATAAATACTTAATTATTGATAAGAACAAATTATCTTGATTTCGTTTTATAAATGTAAAATAAATACGAAAGAAGTATTCAAATACATATTTCGGGTCTTGTTCTTTACACAACCAACATCTATTACCCATATTGAAATTTAACAAACAAAACACATGACACTCGTAAATAATTTGGTTTAAATGAATGAAGTATAAAAAAGTAAACTAAATAAAACTAATTTATCAAAAATGAAAATTTAATACAAAGAAAACTATAAATAAAACTAAACACGTATATATGAAACTAAAGTATAAAAAAGTAAACTAAATAAAACAATAGCATAAAAAATAAACTAAATAAAACTAAAGTATAAAAAAGTAAACTTAAAAACAAAATCATAAAAAATAAACTAAACAAAACTAAAATGTAAAAAACTAAACTAATAAAACTAATTATATTAAAACTACAACAAAGAAAACTGAATCAAAATAAATGCGTACACGAGGACGTCAGAAGACAAAATGGTAACAACAGCCAGTGTTGCCACATGTAAATTTTGAAAAGTACTAGATCACGATTTTAAAATGTACTAGATTGTAACGAAATGTAATAGATTATTAATTCTATGGTAAATGATTATAAGAGCAATAAAACGTGTTTTTTAGTCATGAATATGAAAAATATACATTTAAGCATTTATTTGAAGAAAGAATACACAGCACTTTATAGCAGTAGCTTAGCAATATTTTGCACTAGAAAGAGAAAGATTAGTTGACGTATTTCTATTTTATGTGGTGTGATACATGTACGTAAATAGTGCCATTACTTTCTAACACACTGAAAATAGCAGTGAGGTTTGTCGTAGAGTTACAGACATGTAATTATGGTTTACGTCAAGTCTATTATTTTTGTCGAAATTAGTCATGTGACATCTTACATCAGCACAGAATATTTAAAATCACAAAATTGCTAAAAATATTCATACATATTTAATATAATAAATAAGATCAATAAATATGTAAGATTTAAGGTTTTTTTTGAAAATGTAATAGATTTCAGTGAATTGTACTAGCGTACTAGAATTTACGAAATGTACTAGATCTAGTACAATTGTAATAGCACTGGCAACACTGACAACAGCGGAGGGTGACGCCACGCTTGTTGATATTGAAAACTTATTCGTCTGACTGCACACGTACATAACACATCTGGCGGACTATGGATACAGCTGATTCTGGCGTTCCAATAAGGTCGAAAATCGCTATGATGATTTGGAAAGTTGCTTACGGCGAAATACATAGCGTGCCCTGTCTCCCTCTATTCCTATTCCTGGTCTAAGGTTTTGACGAACGCTATTTCGGGACAAATAAGGTTATCGTGAAAAAATTACGTACACATGCACATTGAAGCCAAAATGAGCTGTAACGTTCAGGCTATTTATTTTGACGTTATGTGAAAACTCTCTATTCTTAATTGAAAAGTGATCTGATATAAATGAGTGAGACAGCCTTAACATTTTATTGAACGTATAATAATAATTTTAAAAGTATTAACGAACGTAAAGATATTTTATTTCTATGAAATATTAATAATGTTAATGTATTGCAAGAGGGAAGAGTGATGAAGTGAATGAAGAATAAGTAACAAAATTTTAAAAATCGTACGTAACATTATATTACATATTATTCCTTAATTACATAATATTTTGTATTTACCGTAGGAAACTTTTATTATGAACATATTTATAGACTGTAAGAGGAAATGTTACATTTTCACAATTATTAAAAAAAAAAAGGTAGGTAGGTATATCACAATGTAAATAATTTTCGTATGATATTAAATGTAGTTTTCGTATAATATTTGGTTTGCAATAAATGTCTTGTTTTTAAAGTAATATTTAATAAAATATTATTCGACGGGTGTTCAGCAATTCAGCATCATCCACTCATCCAGTGTTATCGCCCATGACGCTTTAGTTTACGGTTGTAATAATTGCTCCTAATTCTGCTAAAACAAAAAATTGAAAATATTTAGTTGCATTTTTTATAAATATGTTACAATCTGTATACCATTATGTATGATGTAATATAAACCAAATAGATAATAAACCTGTTTCACATTTTTCGAAAAGTATTTCAAATAAAAGTTTATGCAATATTTTTTAGTAATATATTTTTTTAATAATTTCTTATTTTCGTAAATAATTAAATAAAAATCTGATGTGGTCAACACAATACCTCCCGTTTAATACAATTTTTATTCATGTAAATACTTAAAATTAAATTAAATTTAAATACCGGGTTCGACCGACGCCAAATATTTCGAATTTTAAATGGCACAAAAATTACCCCTGTAGTGCACTCTCCATGCCAGCAATAAGTGCTCGTGAGGTGACACCTGGTAAACGTACGCACGGTACAAATATGTCATCATCGTTACCGAAATCTGTGTACAAGGCTGATTGGCAGACCCAGCAATGAGTAATATGTCGTGATGATATATTTATTTTATTTATTTATATACTGACCTATATTCATTACTGGCGTGGAGAGTGCACCACAGGAGTCAATTTTGTGCCATTTAAAATTCTAAAATATTTGGCGTCGGTCGGAATCGAACCCGGTTCCCCCGATTCGCGCGAAGTGACGCTCGGTAAACGCCCGCACGGTACAAATATGTCATCATTATTACAGACATCTGTGTATAAACCAGATTGGGTAACCCAGCAATGGGTAATATGCCGTGATGTTATATATTTTTATCTTACCTACATATTTACTTATGCTGGAAACTGTATAAAGTTCCTTTCCAGATAATTATTGTTCCATTTACTAATTTCTTTTTAAAACGTTACTATTATTATTTGAAATGATTAGTTAGTTACCAGTGACATATATCTGTCAGTTACATACATTTGAGGAGATCTAAACTGTGTAACTATGGAGTTGTGTTTAAAGCGTAGGCTCCGTGATTAAAATTATAGATATCTGTATACAAAAGCAGATTGGCACACCCAGCAATGGGTAATATGCCGTGATGAAATATTTATTTATTTTATTTTATTTTAGAAATTTACCCATAAAATATATACAAAAAGTGTTAACGCAAGCATGTAAAAAAAAATTAAAAACTTTAATTCTTTTAATAACAAATCTCGAAAAAATAACATTTAAAGGTATTTTTCGAAGAAACACTATTTTGAGCTTCTAGTAAAATGCCATTTCCAGTTATCTGATTTCCTCCAAAATCTAATGACGTCTTTCTATACAAGAGTAAGGTAAAAATACAAGGTCTCAAAATTTTCTGAACGATAGTATTTGAGTTAGAGCGTAAAGAGGATCCACGCACACATACATCATCGTGAAAATGTTAAAATTGGATTGTAGAGACCTTAAAACGTGGTCATTTACCAAAATCTCGATATTCGATTTTTAGCACGATCCCTATACCAGGTGCGTGAAGTTGGCACCAAGGTATAGGGTACTAATTTTTAAATTGTTACTATGATTTAGTACCCAATTGGTACCAATTAGTACCCACAAAAAAACTTTTGTTTTTTACTCTGCGTAGGAGTTATTCATTTTTTAATTATTTTGGTGCCAACTTCACGCTAGCACCACAACATAAAAAAATTTAAAAAATAATTATACGAAAATTTAGTACCCAATTGGTACCTTTAGGTACCCAAAAATTTGTTTCCAAAATGTTTATGGTAAATAAGTTATTGCATATTAAATATTATTGGTGCCAACTTCACGCTAGCACCAAAGTATTTATTTAAACCAATTTTTTTTTTACTAAAATTTAGTACCCAAATAGTACTAATTAGTACCCATGATAGTATTATTCTATTGTTTATATTAAATAAGTTATTACATTTTACTTTTTTTGGACCGTGAAGTTAGCACCAACCATATTAAAATAAAACGTTTTCGAATTTTATTTTTATATACGGATTTAGTACTTTTTAGGTACCTCTCATAAATGTAAAATTTATTTCGTTATTGTTTATATAGCAAAAATTATAACACTTTACTTTTTCTGCGCGAGAAGCCAGCACCTCGAGTATGAAAATAATAAATTTTTCAAATTAATTTTTATGTACAGATTTAGTACTATTTAGGTACCTCTCATAAATGTAAAATTTATTTCGTTATTGTTTATATAGCAAAAATTATAACACTTTACTTTTTCTGTGCGTGAAGCTAGCACCACACATATAAAAATAATTCGCTTTTCAAATTAATTTTTATGTACAGATTTAGTACTATTTAGGTACCTCTCATAAATGTAAAATTAATTTTGTTATTGTTTATATAGCACAAATTATAACATTTTACTTTTTCTGTGCGTGAAGCCAGCACCACGCATATGAAAATAATGCATTTTACAATTTAATTTTTGTATACATATTTACATATGATAAATGTAAAATCTATTTTGTTATTGTTTATATAGCATAAATTATAACACATTACTTTTTCTGTGCGTGAAGCTAGCACCACACATATAAAAATAATTCGCTTTACAAATTAATTTTTATGTACAGATTTAGTACTATTTAGGTACCTCTCATAAATGTAAAATTTATTTTGTTATTGTTTATATAGCCCAAATTATAACATTTTACTTTTTCTGTGCGTGAAGCTAGCACCACACATATTAAAATAATTCGCTTTTCAAATTAATTTTTATGTACAGATTTAGTACTATTTAGGTACCTCTCATAAATGTAAAATTAATTTTGTTATTGTTTATATAGCCCAAATTATAACATTTTACTTTTTCTGTGCGTGAAGCTAGCACCACACATATTAAAATAATTCGCTTTTCAAATTAATTTTTATGTACTGATTTAGTACTATTTAGGTACCTCTCATAAATGTAAAATTTATTTTGTTATTGTTTATATAGCCCAAATTATAACATTTTACTTTTTCTGTGCGTGAAGCTAGCACCACACATATTAAAATAATTCGCTTTTCAAATTAATTTTTATGTACAGATTTAGTACTATTTAGGTACCTCTCATAAATGTAAAATTAATTTTGTTATTGTTTATATAGCACAAATTATAACACTTAGCTTTTTCTGCGCGAGAAGCCAGCACCACGCATATGAAAATAATGCATTTTACAATTTAATTTTTGTATACATATTTACATATGATAAATGTAAAATCTATTTTGTTATTGTTTATATAGCATAAATTATAACACATTACTTTTTCTGAGCGTGAACGCAGCACCACGCATATTAAAATAATACGTTTTTTTTAAATACAGATTTAGTACTTAATCAGTCTTAAAATAAATTACATATCCAATATTTCTGCTAAATAGGTAAAAATCTAAAGAAACTTGAAATTAACATGTCAGTGAACAAAACTAATTTGGGTAAAATACTAGTCAATAATAAAGAAAACCCCAAAAAAAAGACGACTTAACAGGTAGGTATATACGAAATTCGGGTGCGTGAAGTTGGCACCAAGGTATAGGGTACTAATTTTTAAATTGTTACTATGATTTAGTACCCAATTGGTACCAATTAGTACCCACAAAAAAACTTTTGTTTTTTACTTTGCGTAGGAGTTATTCATTGTTTAATTATTTTGGTGCCAACTTCACGCTAGCACCACAACATAATTTTTTTAAAAAAATAATTATACGAAAATTTAGTACCCAATTGGTACCTTTAGGTACCCAAAAATTTGTTTTCAAAATGTTTATGGTAAATAAGTTATTGCATATTAAATATTATTGGTGCCAACTTCACGCTAGCACCAAAGTATTTATTTAAACCAAATTTTCTTTTACTAAAATTTAGTACCCAAATAGTACTAATTAGTACCCTTGATAGTATTATACTATTGTTTATATTCAATAAGTTATTACATTTTACTTTTTTGGACCGTGAAGTTAGCACCAATCATATTAAAATAAAACGTTTTCGAATTTTATTTTTATATAGGGGTTTAGTACTTTTTAGGTACCTCTCATAAATGTAAAATTTATTTCGTTATTTTTTATGTAACGCAAATTATAACACTTTACTTTTTCTGTGCGAGAAGCCAGCACCACGTGTATGAAAATAATGCATTTTACAAATTAATTTTTATGTACAGATTTAGTACTATTTAGGTAGGTACCTCTCATAAATGTAAAATTTATTTTTTTATTGTTTATATAGCACAAATTATAACACTTTACTTTTTCTGTGCGTGAAGCTAGCACCACATATATTAAAATAATTCGCTTTTCAAATTAATTTTTATGCACAGACTTAGTACTATTTAGGTACCTCTCATAAATGTAAAATTAATTTTGTTATTGTTTATATAGCACAAATAATAACACTTTACTTTTTCTGTTCCTGAACCTAGCACCGCACATTAAAATAATTCGCTTTTCAATTTAATTTTTGTATACATATTTAGTGTTATTTAGGTACGTCTTATAAATGTAAAATTAATTTTTTTATTGTTTATATAGCACAAATTATAACAATTAACTTTTTCTGTGCCAGAGCGGCACCACGCATATGAAAATAATGCATTTTATAATTTAATTTTTGTATACATATTTAGTGCTATTTAGGTACCTCTCATAAATGTAAAATTAATTTTGTTATTGTTTATATAGCACAAATTATAACACTTTACTTTTTCTGAGCGTGAACGCAGCACCACGCATATTAAAATAATACGTTTTTTCCAAAATACAGATTTAGTACTTAATCAGTCTAAACTAAATTACATATCCAATATTTCTGATAAATAGGTAAAAATTTAAAGAAACTAGAATTTAACATGTCGGTGAACAAAACTGATTTGGGTAAATTACTAGGTGCGTGAAGTTGGCACCAAGGTATAGGGTACTAATTTTTAAATTGATACTATGATTTAGTACCCAATTGGTACCAATTAGTACCCACAAAAAAACTTTAGTTTTTTACTCTGCGTAGGAGTTATTCATTGTTTAATTATTTTGGTGCCAACTTCACGCTAGCACCACAACATATTTTTTTTTAAAAAATAATTATACGAAAATTTAGTACCCAATTGGTACCTTTAGGTACCCAAAAATTTGTTTGCAAAATGTTTATGGTAAATAAGTTATTGCATATTAAATATTATTGGTGCCAACTTCACGCTAGCACCAAAGTATTTATTTAAACCAAATTTTCTTTTACTAAAATTTAGTACCCAAATAGTACTAATTAGTACCCATGATAGTATTATGCTATTGTTTATATTAAATAAGTTATTACATTTTACTTTTTTTGGACCGTGAAGTTAGCAGCAATCATATTAAAATAAAACGTTTTCGTATTTTATTTTCATATAGGGATTTAGTACTTTTTAGGTACCTCTCATAAATGTAAAATTTATTTTGTTATTGTTTATATAGCACAAATTATAACACTTTACTTTTTCTGTGCGTGAAGCTAGCACCACACATATTAAAATAATTCGCTTTTCAGATTAATTTTTATGTACAGATTTAGTACTATTTAGGTACCTTTCATAAATGTAAAATTAATTTTGTTATTGTTTATATAACACTTACCTTTTCTGTGCCAGAAGCCAGCACTACGCACATGAAAATAATGCATTTTACAAATTAATTTTTGTATACATATTTAGTGTTATTCAGGTACCTCTGTTAATGTAAAATCTGTTTTGTTATTGTTTATATAGCATAAATTACAACACTTTACTTTTTCTGAGCGTGAACGCAGCACTACGCATATTAAAATAATACGTTTTTTTTAAATACAGATTTAGTACTTAATCAGTCTTAAACTAAATTACATATGCAATATTTCTGATAAAATAGGTAAAAATCTAAAGAAACTTGAATTTAACAAGTCAGTGAACAAAACTAATTTAGGTAAATTACTAGTCGATAATAAAGAAAACCCCAAAAAAGACGACTTAACAGGTATACTCGTATACGAAATCTTTTCAAACAAAGACATAAAATTGAATTGAATTGAATTTAATATGCGTGGTTCTGCGTTCACGCTCACAAAAAGTAGTGTTATAATTTGTGCTATATAAACAATAACAAAATTAATTTTACATTTACGAGAGGTACCTAAAAATTACTAATTCTGCACATAAAAATTAATATACGTGGTGTTGCGCTCACTTAGTTGCGTATTTCTAATATTTTAAAAACAAATTTACTCTTAAGTTATCCTTTCGGATATATGCAGACAACTGGATTACAATAAGTAAAACCTAATGAATGAACAGTAGTAGTGAATCTGTCACATCCAGTTGTTCATTAGTAGGTAATGTTTTTCTTGGTATTGACGGCTTTTCTAATTTCAAAATTGTCTAAGAAATTCATCCTTAGTCCCTTCTGACCTGTGTGGATTATTTTGAATTCCCCATTGAAGTTATGGCCTGATGTAATGAAATGGTTAAGTCGTCTTTTTTGGGGTGTTCTTTGTTATTGACTAGTAATTTACCCAAATTAGCTTTAAACGTTGATAAGAGATATTTGTGACCAACCGTAACATATTTAAACATAGAACGAAGAAAGAATTTGTTCCTTTATTAAAATAATTCCTCGACACTACAGCCTACTTCTATGTTTAAACAAATTAGTTTTGTTCACTGACATGTTCAATTCAAGTTTCTTTAGATTTTTACCTATTTTATCAGAAATATTGGATAATTTAGTTTAAGACTGATTAAGTACTAAATCTGTATTTAAAAAAAACCTATTATTTTAATATGCATGGTGCTGCGTTCACGCTCAGAAAAAGTAAAGTGTTATAATTTGTGTTATATAAACAATAACAAAATTAATTTTACATTTATGAAAGGTACCTAAATAGTACTAAATCTGTACATGAAAATTAATCTGAAAAGCGAATTATTTTAATGTGTGGTGCTAGCTTCACGCACAGAAAAAGTAAAGTGTTATAATTTGTGCTATATAAACAATAACAAAATAAATTTTACATTTATAAGAGGTACGTAAATAGTACTAAATCTGTACATAAAAATTAATCTGAAAAGCGAATTATTTTAATATGTGTGGTGCTAACTTCACGCACAGAAAAAGTAAAGTGTTATAATTTGTGCTATATAAACAATAACAAAATAAATTTTACATTTATGAGAGGTACCTAAAAAGTACTAAATCCCTATATGAAAATAAAATACGAAAACGTTTTATTTTAATATGATTGGTGCTAACTTCACGGTCCAAAAAAAGTAAAATGTAATAACTTATTTAATATAAACAATAGCATAATACTATCATGGGTACTAATTAGTACTATTTGGGTACTAAATTTTAGTAAAAGAAAATTTGGTTTAAATAAATACTTTGGTGCTAGCGTGAAGTTGGCACCAATAATATTTAATATGCAATAACTTATTTACCATAAACATTTTGGAAACAAATTTTTGGGTACCTAAAGGTACCAATTGGGTACTAAATTTTCGTATAATTATTTTTAAAAAAAAATTATGTTGTGGTGCTAGCGTTAAGTTGGCACCAAAATAATTAAACAATGAATAACTCCTACGCAGAGTAAAAAACTAAAGTTTTTTTGTGGGTACTAATTGGTACCAATTGGGTACTAAATCATAGTATCAATTTAAAAATTAGTACCCTATACCTTGGTGCCAACTTCTCGCACCTTAAATTACTAGTCAATAATAAAGAAAACCCCAAAAAAGACGTCTTAACAGGTACATACGAAATTCAGTGTAAAGACTGGGATGCAATATATATTGGTCAAATCGGCAGATCTTTCAAGTATCGGATGAATGAACATATAAATACTATGAATAAATATATTTCCAATACGGGTTTTGCCGACCATTTCATTATATCAGGCCAATGGGGAATTCAAAATTATCCATACAGGTCAGAAGGGACTAAGGATGAATTTCTTAGAAAATTTTGAAATTAGAAAAGCCGCCAATACCTACTAATGAACAACTGGATGTGACAGATTCACCAGTACTGTTCATTCATTAGGTTTTACTTATTGTAATCCACTTGTCTGCATATTTGTATATCCGAAAGGACAACTTGTAATTGTAAATTATAAATTTCTTTTTAACATATTAGAAATATGCCACTAAGTGAACGCAACACAACGCATATTAATTTGTATCTACAGAATTTGTAATTTTTAGGTACCTGTCGTAAATGTAAAATTAATTTTGCTATTGTTTATATAGCACAAAAAGTAAAGTGTAGTAATTTATACAATAACAAAATATATTTTACATTTATTATATGTAAAAATGTATACAAAAATTAAATTGTGAAATGCATTATTTTCATATGCGTGGTGCTGGCTTCTGGCACAGAAAAAGTAAAGTGTTATAATTTGTGCTATATAAACAATAACAAAATTAATTTTATATTTATAAGAGGTACCTAAATAGCACTAAATATGTATACAAAAATTAAATTGAAAAGCGAATTATTTTAAAATGTGAGGTGCTAGGTTCAGGAACAGTAAAAATTAAATTCTTATAATTTGTGCTATATAAACAATAACAAAATTAATTTTACATTTATGAGAGGTACCTAAATAGTACTAAGTCTGTGCATAAAAATTACGAGTAATTTGAAAAGCGAATTATTTTATTATGTGTGGTGCTAGCTTCACGCACAGAAAAAGTAAAGTGTTATAATTTGTGCTATATAAACAATAACAAAATAAATTTTACATTTATGAGAGGTACCTAAATAGTACTAAATCTGTACATAAAAATTAATCTGAAAAGCGAATTATTTTAATATGTGTGGTGCTAGCTTCACGCACGGAAAAAAGTAGTGTTATAATTTGTGCTATATAAACAATAACAAAATAAATTTTACATTTATGAGAGGTACCTAAATAGTACTAAATCTGTACATAAAAATTAATTTGCAAAATGCATTATTTTCATACGCGTGGTGCTGGCTTCTCGCACAGAAAAAGTAAAGTGTTATAATTTGCGTTACATAAAAAATAACGAAATAATTTTTACATTTATGAGAGGTACCTAAAAAGTACTAAATCCCTATATAAAAATAAAATTCGAAAACGTTTTATTTTAATATGATTGGTGCTAACTTCACGGTCCAAAAAAAGTAAAATGTAATAACTTATTTAATATAAACAATAGCATAATACTATCATGAGTACTAATTAGTACTATTTGGGTACTAAATTTTAGTAAAAGAAAATTTTGTTTAAATAAATACTTTGGTGCTAGCGTGAAGTTGGCACCAATAATATTTAATATGCAATAACTTATTTACCATAAACATTTTGGAAACAAATTTTTGGGTACCTAAAGGTACCAATTGAGTACTAAATTTTCGTATAATTATTTTTTTAAAAAAATTATGTTGTGGTGCTAGCGTGAAGTTGGCACCAAAATAATTAAACAATGAATAACTCCTACGCAGAGTAAAAAACAAAAGTTTTTTTGTGGGTACTAATTGGTACCAATTGGGTACTAAATCATAGTAACAATTTAAAAATTAGTACCCTATACCTTGGTGCCAACTTCACGCACCTACGAAATTCAGTGTAAAGACTGGAATGTAATACACATTGGTCAAATCGGCAGATCTTTTAAGTTTCGGATGAATGAACATAAACATATAAATACTATGAATAAATATACTTCCAATACGGGTTTTACCGACCATATCATTACATCAAGCCATAACTTCAATGGGGTATTCAAAATTATTCATACAAGTCAGAAGGAATTAAGGATGAATTTCTTAGAAAATTTTGAAATTAGAAAAGCCGTCAATACCAAGAAAAACATTACCAATAAACAATTGGATCTAACAGATTTACCAATGTTCATTCTCCGAGTTGTACTCATTGTAAGCCAGTTGTCTGAAGTTATCCGAAAGGAAAAATCAAGAGTAAATTTGTTATGAACTTATTAGAAATGTGCTACCAAGTGCCGACTACAAATTCTTTTTGAAGTGTTTTATATAATTAATAGACAATTATTATATACGAAAAGAAATAAAGTGTGTTTACTCTACTGGAAACATTTTAAGATTTGATTCACAGTAAAATAAGTGTTCACTTAAATAATAAATGGAAAACATAACAAGGGTAAGTTGTTAGTGATTTTAAGAGTATACAGTAGAACCTCGATAACCCGTGCCGCGGATTATTGGTGCATCCAAAAAATTTAAACCATTGCCATATTGTGAATTTATATACTTGTAAGAGTTTTAGTTAGTTTACTAAATCTCAAACTGTTCAACATGGTTTTTATAAATAAAATAAATAAAAATAAATATTTCATCACGGCATATTACCCATTGCTGGGTGTGCCAATCTGCTTCGTACACAGATATCGGTAATGATGGAATATTTGTACCGTGTGGGCGCTTACCAGGCGTCACCTCACGGGCACTCATTGCTGGCGTGGAGAGTGCGCCACATGGTTTTTAAATGATCTATTATCACACTGTATATACTAATAAAAAAAAAAAATTCATCTATGTAATTTTTTCAAGAGAAAAGCCTTGAAAGAATGTATAAATTGTGATAATGTTATGTAAATGATTTTTTTTCTTCATTGGCAACATTTTTGTTATCCGTGGTTTTCATTCTTCAAAATGGCGCCGAGTAATAGTAGTAGTGGTATATCTGAGTGCAGCATTTGTAGCAAAAAAGTATCAAGATACGATGACAAAATAGTGTGTAGTGATGTGTGTCACAGATATTTTCATATTCAATGTGTTGGTATAACAATCGAACAAATGAGAAAAAACGAAGAAGAAAAATCTTGGATTTGTGTAGATTGTACATCGCACTCGCAAAATTCGCCCTTGAACGTAAGTCAAGACTTAAATGAAAAAATTAAATTAGAAAACATTTATTTGAAACGTGAGATTGAGAATTTACAAAAACTTATTAATGAAATGGAAAAAGTTAATGATTTACAAACATTTAAAATTAAAGAACTAGAATCAAAGTTAAAAATAAATGTTTCTCCAAGAATTGAAGTAAACTAGGGTACCTTTATACTCAGGGTATGGCCATGACGTGGCTCGCGTTTCGTCCGCCATTAGAGGGCCACTGTCATATTCGTTCTTGTTGCGCAAATTATTATGTATTTTCGTGACTACTTGCTTTATTTTAATGCAAAACACATTTAAATATACTTCTAATATTTATTTATAGTGTAAGTAATACTTTTATTTTATTTATTTGTGTATTTTCTTGAGATACTAACAACGATGACTGACAATATTGAAAACACATAAAAATGACCAATATTAAGCACAAACATTTAATTTTTTAAAAGGTAAGTTTAAAATATATACTTATTATGTAAATAATAACCACAGTTATTAAATTTGATGTGATAATAACAACCTATATCATATGCGTTACATAACCTCTAAATCTATGACATAATAATAATTGTGTATCTCTTAAATAAATGAATTTTTATTACCTTTATAGATTCCTTGTGTGATTATGTAATATTCCTGTACAATATAATATCACATTTCTTACAAATAAATATGGAAATGAATTATCAATATGTTTGACATTGGCTCGCTTATGGCGGCGATCTTGCCCCATGGCCATATCCTGTATATAAAGGTACCCTAAAGTAAACAACATTACTGCGACATCTAACACCAATCGTGCTAAAACTTATAGTTCGATATGTGCGAAATCTGCAGAAAAAATATTAGTTGTCAAGCCAAACAATAATGAACAAACCTCGACAGCTACTAGACAACAGGTTGTGAAGTCGATTGACCCTATAAACCTTTCTCTGTCTGTCAACAGAATAAAACATTCTAAACAAGGAGGAATTATCATAAACTGCAACAATGAAGATACGTTAAATAAATTAAAAACAAATTTAAATCAGACAAAAGAAAACTACAATGTCTACGAACCAAAAAAACTCTCTCCACGTCTTATAATATTTGGAGTAAATAAAAACGAGACAACTGACACCGTTAAATTAATAGATAATATTATAAAACAAAATAATATAGATGAAAAATATGCAAAAGACGTAAAAATTGTTAAAATTAATACACGTGAAAATTTAAAAATAGCAAATGTAATTATTCAAGTTAGTCCATTAGTAAGAAATATGTTATTGAAATACGATTCAGTCTATTTAAATTGGAGTAGTTATAAATGCGATGAGTATTTCTCTGTAATACGGTGTTATCGCTGTTCCGTGTTTGGACACTTAGCTAAAGACTGCAAGCAAGACAAACCAACATGTGCCAATTGTATGGGTGATCATGAATATAAAGATTGTAAGAATAATACAACTAAATGCATAAATTGTACTAATTCTAACACTAGAAATAAAACTAAATATGATACTAATCATCCAGCTACCAGCAGAACATGCGAAATTTATAAAAAAATAGTCGAATATATACGATCCAAAACAGAATATGACATATAGCAATTAATGAATAATACGTCTCCTCCAGAAAAATCTAAATATTTAAAAATAATGCATCAAAACATGCAATCCATCCGGAATAAAATAGATATGCTAGAAACCTTCATTTCCTTGCATGATATTGACCTTCTCTGCGTCTCCGAACATTGGTTAACAGAAGATGAAATGAAAAACATAGTAATTAAAGATTATATATTAGTAACATACTATACTAGACAATATCTAAATTGTGGTGGTGTCTTAATTCTTGCAAAGTCACATTTAAATATTAGTGAAATAAAAATACATTGTTGTGAAGAGAAAAATATTGAGTGTGTTATGGTGCATATAAAATATTTAAATTTAAACTATTACGTGGCATTAATATATAGATCACCTGATGGAGATACTAACATTTTTTTCGATAAACTTGGTATGATATTTAATAAACTATGTTCTAACAAAAACTCTAATCTAATTGTTTGTGGTGATTTTAACTTTGATATTCTGGTCAACAATAAAAAACGCAGTGAATTATTAGATTTTTTCAAAACATTCGGTCTACATCATACAATCAACGAACCCACGCGTATAACTACTAATGGTGGTTCGTGCATTGACAATTTTTTCTTAAACCCTGAAGACACTAATTTTGAAGTTGAAGTGAATCACAATGGATTAGCTGATCATTCCGCCCAAATTCTGAAACTCATCGTGAATGATTCTACTTCAAACAACACAGGTGAAGAAACAATTAGAATCTTCTCAAATAGTAACATGCAATACTTTTGTTACTTATTAAGCAAAGAAAACTGGCATGAATTATATAATGCAAATGATGTAGATTCCATGTATAATGCATTTACTGAAACTTTGACATATTGTTATAGTATTGCTTTTCCTTTAATTAAACGTAAACCACATTGTATTAAAATCTTCAAAAATTGGTTAACTCCTGATATAATTGATTCATCAAATAAACTTAAACACCTATTTCAACTACGTAACAATGGTCTTATTTCAAAGGAGGATTATAATACATACAAACGTATTCATAATAATAAAATAAAAACTTCAAAGAAACAATATAACGATAATTTCATACAAAAATCAACAAACATTACTAAGTCAGCCTGGCAAGTAATAAATGCAAACACAAGTAATAAACCTAGGAAACCAAATGTCAATGAATTAAGTATAAATAATAATTTAGTTACCGATCCTGTTTCTATTGCTAACCACTTCAATTCATATTTCTGCACACTAGCCGAAAATCTCACTAACACAACACAATTCCATTGTACAAATGCTGATCAACCTACTACGAATATCATAAGTAACAATCACTCAATCTATTTAGCTCCTACTGATGAAATAGAATTATCAAATATAATAATAACACTAAATAGCAGTAAGTCCACAAGTCTAGATAATATGTCAAATGTTCTCATTAAATGCATTAAAAATTACATTCTGTCTCCTTTGAAAGTAATTATAAATTGCTCATTAGAAACAGGACATTTTCCTACTGAACTAAAAAAATCTAAAGTTGTTCCACTTTATAAGAATGGAGAAAAAAAATCTGTTGCAAATTATAGACCATTAACGTTGGTATCGCCGTTACACAAAATATTTGAAAAAGTAATGCATATAAGAATTCAATCATTTATTGATAAACATAAAATTTTAATTAAGGAGCAACATGGCTTTCAAAAGGGACTCGATTGTATTTCTGCTTTGGCAGAATTAACTGAAACAATATACTCGATGATACACAAGAAACAAACCATTGTTGGTACTTTCATTGATTTATCTAAAGCTTTTGACTGCATAGATCATGAAATATTATTAAACAAATGTGAAAAGTATGGTCTTCGTGGTACTTGCCACAATTGGCTTCAATCCTTTTTACACAATCGCAAACAAGTAGTTCAGATTAATTCAGTACAATCCACAGAATATATTAACAAAATGGGAGTACCACAAGGATCAATACTTGGACCTTTACTGTTTTTGTTACACATAAATGACATTAAAAACTGTATTACAAGTGGCCGCTTTGTCCTTTACGCAGATGATTTATCTCTACTTAATTTTGACTTGTCTCTTCCTCTCGCTATTCACCAAGCAAATGATACCATTCATAATATTTCCGATTGGTTAAGTAGAAATAAACTCATTCTCAATAGTGAAAAATCTCATGTAATGAAATTTTGTAATAGGCCAGACAATAGTGCAAGCATTCTGATTAAGTGTAATGGAAAATCTCTACAACAAGCTAAATGTACAAAATTATTGGGTATAAAGATTGATGAATCCGTTACTTATAACGCACATGTTGAATACGTATGTACTAAACTCAATACAGTATGTTATGCCATAAAACGCCTAACAGATATTGTAAACTCACATACAGTGAAATCATATTATTACGCTAATTTTTATTCTTTAATTAATTATGGCATTATATATTGGGGTTCAGCCACCGACGCTTCTAGAGTGTTTATAATACAGAAAAGAGCGCTGCGTTATATGTCTGGTCTATCATGGTGTGAAAGTTGCAGAAACGCATTTGTTGAACAAAAAATATTAACTTTTCCATGTGTCTATATATACAATGTTTTAATTTTTGTAAAGAAAAATTTCAACAATTACAGTAAACACTCCGACTATCACACATACAACACGCGTAATAAGAATGAATTACTATTACAGCACCATAGATTAACTATGTTTGAAAAAAACATTTATTATATGGGAGCAATTTTTCACAATAAGTTACCAAAAGCCATCAAAGAAATTCCACAAATAAAAGAATACAAAAAACAATTGAAAAATTACCTTATTAATAAATGTTTTTATTCAACAGAAGAATATATGAATGATTAATTAATTATGACTTTTTCCATATCATGTAATGATCACAAGGAATAAATAAATATTATTATTATTATCATTTACCTATCCGTGTCATGCTCGGTCCCGATGAACACGGATATTCGGAGGTTCTATTGTATTTACATTGGCCTTTAAAGAAACCATCAGAAATAAGTCACCTTATACACAAAATATTTTTTGTACGCATTAAATCTTAGACATTTACATAGTGTTTTTTTTTGTTGTAGAGAGGTCGAAAAATAAAATACGATATTAATATCTTACATGATTTGCTGAATTCTTTTAAATCAGATATCGTTACAAATATATCAAAAAAATCTGCCTTAATATGGACGGAACTTAGTAATAAAATAAATAAAACCATATCTCCTGCTGCATTATATTTATATGTAAGAAAAAATTCAAATAATTGTTGGAATATTTTGGATATTAATGAATTTCGAATGAGTCGAAAACGAAACATTCATTTTTCTTCTGACTCAGACAGCGATAATTATTTGAAATATACATTTACATTAAAATTAGAAGAATGGTACAAAATTATACCAAAAATTGATATAAATAAATTTGAAATTGGTTGGACACATATTATTTATAATGCATTGAAGGACCGTCTACCTCAATTACAATGCAATTGGAATTTTAAGAAGCATTATATTTCTACAGAAAGCAATATTAATTTCAAAATAATTGCTGTATGTGCTGAATGTGGAGGAACATTACAAATGCGAGGAATGAGTAAAACTGAAAATGGTGTACTCTGTGACATTCGGTGTTATAATGTGAATCCTTTAGACCACGAAAATAATTCTAGAAGACCTGTCAGTAATGTCCGTCGTAAGGAAATAGCTCAAGAAATCGCGTCTTGTGGTAATGCAAGTACATGGCGCCGTCAACAAGCTGCAAAACTGCAAGATAATGATCTGTGAGGACAGTACCAACTTTGCCAGTTTTGAGAAAGGTCAAGCAAGATCAGTCACCATTCAAAATATATAATAAAGAGAAATGTGTAATTAAAAATTTAGAACAGTTGAAATATACTCAACCTTTTTACGGATCTATTCATTCGATTTCATTAGATAAATTTTATACTCATTACTGGACTCCAGAACAGCTAGCTATTTATAATAAATATTGTAAAGCTACGAAACAATCTATTCTTGCAATCGATGCAACAGGAAGTTTAGTAGCTAAAATAAAACGTCCGTATGAAAATTATTCAGGGCATATATTTCTATATACTGCAGTCATACATTTAGGTTCTTCAGAAGGACAAATTCCAGTTTGCCAAATGTTATCTGAAGTCCACAGTACTCATTTTATAACTCACTGGTTAAATGAGTGGATATACCGAGGTGCACAAAAACCGAGAATTGTTGTTTGCAACCATTCCTACGCTTTATTAGGTGCAATTACTAAATCGTTCTCGAAATTTCAAAATCTAAGTAGTTATTTAGATTATAGTTTTCAATATTTAAGAGGATATCACTCCATTTTACCGGATATATACATACGAATAGATTACGCTCATGTCATGAAAATTATTAGTAATTGGGAATGCTTGAGAAAGAAAGCCCGGCCATTACGGGAATTTTACATGCATAGTATGTCACTCCTTATACGGTCAACATGTTTAAAACAAGCCGAAGAAATAATTATAGCTTTATTAATAGTTTGCAATAGTACATACAACGATGAAAACAGTGATCGAAATAAGAAATTGTATTTAAAACAATTGATTGCCACTCATAATACAATAGATATAAATGATTTTGATGATACTACTTTAGAAAATGAAGAAAATAGTTTAAATTTTCCCTCATCAGTGGATGAATGGTACCAGGAAATTCTTTCTAAGGCAACTAAATTATATGTAAGTACTGGGATTGAAGAAAATTATCATTATCTACCTGAAATACAGAATAATTTGTCAAAAAATTTAAAAACTTTTGTAATGTGGAGTTGTATAATGACAACATATTATGGATGCACAACCAACACATCTACATCAACTATTGTAGAATCATATTTTAATGATTTGAAAACTAGAACATTTAAGCAATATAATTTGCCTAAAAAAGTAGACAAATTTGTGTGTGCGCATATAAGTGACATAAAAGGTCGGTTGTTGTTAGCAGAAACAAATAGGACTCTGTTAGATAAACAAGAGATAGATAATAAACAAACAATTATTTCTCGAACAGAACAAACTGACATCGAAAACTGGAAAGGTTTAGGTGTTCAGCCAAAAAAAGTACGAACTTCATATTATGGTACAGCTTGTCCAGAAATACTAAATATGATTGAAGGAAAAAAAATAAAATTGGGCTTATTAAAGAATGGAAACATCATATCAAAGCCATTAAAGATAAATAAAAAAATGTACATGGTAACGAATACTTGTGCATTTGACGCACTTGTACAATGCATATTATCTGCTTTTTGTGATAGTCCTATGTACAAAGAGACTTTGGAGAAAGCAGAAATACAAATATTAGCATTGTTAGAAATTTTATCAAGACATGGAATAAGAAAACTTGAAGTTTACCAGAAGCGTGTTGAATTATTACGCTCATTAATTGATGAAGATAAGCACGTGATCAACGTAGCAGATATAACAACAATACCATGTGACTCCAACGTATCTGTAATGGCTGAAAAAATATTTTAGGAATACCCTACTAAATATGTTTCTAAATTTTGTATGTCTGAAATCTGTACGAAATCTGCAACTACAAGAAACGTTGTAATACATAGCATCCACGAAGATATGCTAATGCAAAATGGTATTGAAACTTTACAAAATGTATTAAATGCAGTAGAAGAAGAAAATGCGTCTATAACATCAAATTGTAATATATGTCAGGACAAAATATGTGTTATTCTGAAAGTTTTAGTGATCATATTTTTATTGAATTAAAGAGAATAGATAATGTACAATTAAATAAAATTCCAGCTTTTGTAAAAATTCACGACAAAACATATTATTTAAGAGGGGCTATACATTATATAAGTAGTACTAGCCAAGATTTGAATGCTATTGGCCATTATACAGCGTATTGTAGACGACTAGATGCGATGTGGGAATTATACGATGACCAGAACACAGAATATATTAATGTGAAAAATAATATAAATATAAAACCACATTTAATTATGTATACAGTCAAAATAATTATTAATCAGTCTTTATTTTCGAACTTGATTAGATTTGTTTATCATCAGAAGGTGAATATATTTTAACTAGGTAAATTAAAACTGCTTTAATATGTGAGAATAGACAATACGTTGTTTATGCAATTTTATTCAACTTATTATATTTTCACCTTCTGATATATCTTCCAAGAAGTTTTGTTTCTTATTTTCCATTTTTAAAAAATAATTTTTGTTTTAGTTTCGTTAATAATTATCAATTTTCCATTTCTTGTAAATATTGTTAATAAAAGTATTTATTAAATATGTATATATTTTTAATTGTCACTCCTTTGCTAACACAAAATCAAAATAAAATTTAGGTCATGAGACAGGAAACCCGAAAAAGGTAAGGAAGAACATATTGTGTATGTATATAACAAAATATATCAATCATTATCAGAGTGTAACTACGGTTTATTTTATATTCACTGCTACTGTTATTCCATATTCTAATATATCATAATAGAAATACATAATAAGATTAGGTATAGACAATAATAGAATATGTAGTTTGTTCATTGTAATTAATTTTTTGTTTTATAAATTAATTATTTTCTATATTAAAGTCAAACATCTTCGTGTTTTAATAAAAATTCAGTGTAAAAAAACAACTTATGAAGAAGTAAAGTGTTGTAATATATACTATATAAAAAATAAAATAAATTTTACATCTATGAGGTACCTAAAAAGGAAAGGAGTTTTTCCTTGCGCCTTGCTTCCCAAATGTTTTTAGAAAAAAATACTTCAAATATAAGTGATAGATCATAAAATTCTGCATTTAAATCTATGTGTATAAATAAAATTAATTTTGCATGCTTTGTAACTGCAGAAATTAGGTATGAAAATGTCAAAAATCATGTACAAAACAGTGGAATTAAAACAAATTGCTTAACAAATGTGCGATTTTTTCATAATATTTAATTTCATTTTTATTGTTAATAAATTTATCATAATGTAAAATTCTGAAGCAAAATTACAATTTGGTTTTCTACAGTTCAAATATTTATTTTTTTGACAAAAATTTACAATATTTGACAGTTAAAATCACATATTTATTTCATTTTTTGTTTTAATTCCAAGGCTAGCACTATTAAACTGAAATATTCGAAATTTTAATATTTAATTTCTGGTGTTACTAAACTAAACATAAGAAATGAAATTTGTGTACTTATTTATATGTAGAATTTTATGTTCTACAATTTATATTTGAAGTATTTTTTTCTAAAATAATTTGGGGAGCAGCGAGCTAGGAAAAACTGTTTTCCGATTTTAAATACCTATGTAACGGACAATATTTTAATTGAATTGAATTTAATATGCGAGGTGCTGCGTTGACACACAAAAAGTAGTGTTATAATTTGTGCTATATAAACAAAAGCAAAATTAATTTTACATGTACGAGAAGTTCCTAAAAATTACTAATTCTGTATATAAAAATTAATATGCGTGGTGTTGCGTTCACTTAGTGGCATATTTCTAATAAGTTCATAACAAATTTACTCTTGATTTTTCCATTCGGATAACTTACAATGAGTACAATGAGAGAATGAACATTGGTAAATCTGTTAGATCCAATTGTTTATTGGTAATGTTTTTCTTGGTATTGACGGCTTTTCTAATTTCAAAATTTTCTAAGAAATTCATCCTTAATCCCTTCTGACCTGTATGAATAATTTTGAATACCCCATTGAAGTTATGTAATGATATGGTCGGTAAAACCCGTATTGGAAGTATATTTATTCATAGTATTTATATGTTTATGTTCATTCATCCGAAACTTAAAAGATCTGCCGATTTGACCAATGTGTATTACATTCCAGTCTTTACACTGAATTTCGTATATACCTACCTGTTAAGTCGTCTTTTTTTGGGGTTTTCTTTATTATTGACTAGTATTTTACCCAAATTAGTTTTGTTCACTGACATGTTAATTTCAAGTTTCTTTAGATTTTTACCTATTTAGCAGAAATATTGGATATGTACTGATTAAGTACTAAATCTGTATTTAAAAAAAACGTATTATTTTAATATGCGTGGTGCTGCGTTCACGCTCAGAAAAAGTAATGTGTTATAATTTATGCTATATAAACAATAACAAAATAGATTTTACATTTATCATATGTAAATATGTATACAAAAATTAAATTGTAAAATGCATTATTTTCATATGCGTGGTGCTGGCTTCTCGCGCAGAAAAAGCTAAGTGCTATAATTTGTGCTATATAAACAATAACAAAATTAATTTTACATTTATGAGAGGTACCTAAATAGTACTAAATCTGTACATAAAAATTAATTTGAAAAGCGAATTATTTTAATATGTGTGGTGCTAGCTTCACGCACAGAAAAAGTAAAATGTTATAATTTGGGCTATATAAACAATAACAAAATAAATTTTACATTTATGAGAGGTACCTAAATAGTACTAAATCAGTACATAAAAATTAATTTGAAAAGCGAATTATTTTAATATGTGTGGTGCTAGCTTCACGCACAGAAAAAGTAATGTGTTATAATTTATGCTATATAAACAATAACAAAATAGATTTTACATTTATCATATGTAAAAATGTATACAAAAATTAAATTGTAAAATGCATTATTTTCATATGCGTGGTGCTGGCTTCTCGCGCAGAAAAAGCTAAGTGCTATAATTTGTGCTATATAAACAATAACAAAATTAATTTTACATTTATGAGAGGTACCTAAATAGTACTAAATCTGTACATAAAAATTAATTTGAAAAGCGAATTATTTTAATATGTGTGGTGCTAGCTTCACGCACAGAAAAAGTAAAATGTTATAATTTTTGCTATATAAACAATAACAAAATAAATTTTACATTTATGAGAGGTACCTAAATAGTACTAAATCTGTACATAAAAATTAATTTGTAAAGCGAATTATTTTTATATGTGTGGTGCTAGCTTCACGCACAGATAAAGTAAAGTGTTATAATTTTTGCTATATAAACAATAACGAAATAAATTTTACATTTATGAGAGGTACCTAAAAAGTACTAAATCCGTATATAAAAATAAAATTCGAAAACGTTTTATTTTAATATGGTTGGTGCTAACTTCACGGTCCAAAAAAAGTAAAATGTAATAACTTATTTAATATAAACAATAGAATAATACTATCATGGGTACTAATTAGTACTATTTGGGTACTAAATTTTAGTAAAAAAAAAATTGGTTTAAATAAATACTTTGGTGCTAGCGTGAAGTTGGCACCAATAATATTTAATATGCAATAACTTATTTACCATAAACATTTTGGAAACAAATTTTTGGGTACCTAAAGGTACCAATTGGGTACTAAATTTTCGTATAATTATTTTTTAAATTTTTTTATGTTGTGGTGCTAGCGTGAAGTTGGCACCAAAATAATTAAAAAATGAATAACTCCTACGCAGAGTAAAAAACAAAAGTTTTTTTGTGGGTACTAATTGGTACCAATTGGGTACTAAATCGTAGTAACAATTTAAAAATTAGTACCCTATACCTTGGTGCCAACTTCACGCACCTCCCTATACCTCCCTTACCAAGGGTAGCGAGAGGTAAATGAATAGGCGCCAAAAATAGTCATGAAAAACAACCCCCTCTTCTGTAACATCCTAGTACATACATTACGTCATCGGCAGGAAAGGTAATGGCGTCAGTCTTTTGGGACGCCAAAGGCATTGTGCTAATAGATTTTCTTGGTAAAGGAAAAACTGTAACTGGACATTACTACGCCACACTTTTAGACAAGCTGGATTGCTAAAAGCAGCAATTCAAGAAAAACGCCTGGGAATGGCAAAGAAAAAGAGTTTGTTTCACCACGACAATGCGCCAGCTCATTCAAGTCGTAATGCTCAATAAAAATTGAACCAACTGAAATCGTTCCCCATCTACCGTACTCGTCCGATTTAGCTCCCCCGGTCTTCTATCTTTTCCTGAAACTCAAAACGTTCTTCACTGGAAAGAGATTTCGATCCAACAAAGAAGCCATCAAAGCAGTAAATGCTTATTTTGAGGATCTCAAAGAAAACAATTTTTGGGAGGGAATCGAAAAAGTTAGAAAAACGTTGAACCAAGTGTGCTGACCTCAGAGGGGACTAGGTAGACAAATAAAATGTAGTTCGTGTTAAATGTGTATACATATATGACCAACAAATTATTTAAATCTGTTATTCGTAGCAGTGGCGACTCGCTAGGGTAGGCAAAAAGGCACCGCCTACCTTATACATTGTAGTAATACCAAAATGAAAAATATGTTTTGTGCCTACTTTTAATAATAATAAATATTAAGTTTATTCACAATTATTATAGTAATATGTCGATTCCTAACCTTTTAGAGGTTGGGAATACGCCATTCCTAACTGTAATGAAAATCTTTTGGGTACGAAAAAGCAGATTTCACTTCCACCCCACGGGTTGAAAATGTTTATGTAGGAATGCCTAGTACTATTGTCATAGATCCTTATAATAAGGTAGGCCAAACAAATTTTAATATAGCTGTCAAAAAATATTAACTCAATGATTTATTCTGAAAATTATTGATTTAAAAAGAGGATGATTGTGAATAAAATAGTATACATACCTCGATGGGAGTTTCACCACATCCTCGCGCTGTATCTCTCTTCAAGGATTCGCCTCTCGGTAATACACATAAGCCCTCGGCTATAAGCTATAATGAAACATCTCACCTCAGTTGTAATATACTATTAAAAACATGGCATATAAAATATTTTCTCCAACATTATTTTAGGAACTACACATTCCACCACTTCAAATTATGTTGGAATAATACTATAATTCTAGCTAAATAATCATTTGTACAGTCGTGCAACTACTTGAATGACCGCTTAGCAACCTTCGGTCCTCTTCGTTCGGATTCGTGCTTACGGAAGATATTGGTACATACTACGCTTTATGCTTGAGACTACAATATAATTTCCCTTTCATTTTGTTACTGCGCATGAAACCTTGAAATGAGTTGCTATACTGGGACTACTTTTGTGTATATCAAATATTATGGTTCGGTTGCTATAGTAACGTCTGCTTGTTTTATTTATTTCTGAATTCGCGTTTGACGTTTTGAATAGTTTCGGAATTTTCTGTTAACTTTTACAGGTTTTTCCTCCTGATACCCTTGGTAAGGGAGGTATAGGGATCGTGCTAAAAATCGCATATCGAGATTTTGGTAAATGACCACATTTTAAGGTCCCTACAATCCATTTTTAACATTTCCACGATGATGTCTGCCTGTGTGTGTGTGTGTGTGTGTGTGTGTGTGTGTGTGTGTGTGCGCGCGCGGGTGTGTGTGTGTATGTGTGTGTGTGTGTGTTTATGTGTGTGTGTGTATGTGTGTGTGTGTGTGCGTGTGCGTGTGTGTGTGTAATACTATCATTCAGAAAGTTTTGAAACCATGTATTTCTACCTTATTCTAATATGGAAATATCTGATTAGATTTTGGTGGCAATTGGATAACCGGAAATGGCAGTTTACTTGAAGCTCAAGATAGTTTTTCTTCAGAAAATACCTTTAAATGTATTTTTTTCTCAATTTGTTATTACAAAAATTAAAGATTATTCCATTTTCTACAAGTTTGCTTTAATACCTTTTCTATATATTGTATGGATAAATTTATAAAGTAATATAAAAATTATATACATAGGTAAATGGTGGGAGGTACTGTCTTTGTCACATCAGATTTTTTTTTTGGATTCGTCAGAGCAATAAGATTAGCTAAATAATAATATATTACTTAGAAAATTAACAAAATAATATTTTTTCGAGAAAAATATCAAGTGGTAGGTAATAAAGATATAAATATGGAATAACGGGGAGCCAGTTATTACCAAATAAATCAAAACAATTAATATTGTTTGTTAAATTATAACATTACATAAATATCACCACAGACATTGTTAACTTCAGCGGCATGTCATTTTTACATTCAATTTTTTTTAAATGATAATCCATATTTTTACCTTCCGTCACCTTTAGGCAAGGAAGGTATTGTCTTTGGCCAAAAAATTCAATGATGAGTTTTTCGTGAATAAACATATTTTAGGGTCCCTATAATACGATTTTACCATTTTTACGAAGATGTCTGTATGTAAGTGTGTGAGTATGTGTGGGTGTGTGTGTGTGTGTGTGTGTGTGTATTTGACTGTGTGTGTGTGTGGGATTAAAGTTTCGGATCGCATAACTTCAATACCACGATTCCAAATATTATATTCTTTTTCGTATTCCTCAAGTTTACATCCAGAAGAACAACTGATTAGATTTTGGTTATAATTGGTGAACTGGAAGTAACCTGATTTGAAGATTTGACAGTTAACTTTGATTTATTGACATTTAACGTTATTATACCTTAAAGAATATATTATTCTCTATACGATTTCATTGCAATCTATACTTCATATTCAATAGATATAGAGTTAAAGAATTTTAAAGAAATTAAATTTTATAAATCAGCCAGCTATGCTAAACATGCAAACTACTAATATATTCACATAATTCAAATTGACAGATGTCAGTATCAATAAAAAGTAAATTAATGTGGCAGAGATGAGGATGTTGCAGTAGATGTTGGGGAAGACACGAAAAGATAGGTAAGGAAATAACTCTAGTGTTACAAGTTTCTAGAAAAATACAAGAGAGATGATTACATTGGTTTGGAAATGCCATAAAGAGAAATGAAGAATATATTGGATGAAGAATGAATAGCTTAGTAATAGAAGGTTGAAGAAACAGAGGAAGACCAAAGATAAGATGGCAGGACTGTATTGCGGAAGACTTGAGAGAAAAGGAACTGAATGAGAACGACATTTAAAACAGAAATGAGTTGAAGAAGAAAATATAAATAGCGACTCCTAACAAATGGGGAAAGCTAAAGAGGAAGAAGATGTTAGTGTCAAGTGCAATTTGCGTAGTTTGTTTATGAAATAATTTTACTGGAAATTTAGATTTTTTTGCAAGAAAACTTATTTATGGAATTTATACATAAATCACAGGATTGACGGAAGGTATTGTGCTGGCCACAACAGTTTTTTTTATTTAGTATTGCATATCGTTAAAAACACAATATCCATGGTGTTAAAAAAAGAGAATCATTCAATTAGAGAGATTATATTTTCCTGTATTATTCTTGCCCTTGGTGTATTAGTCGTTTTTCGGATACGTTATATAATAAATATTTATGTAATGTTGAACAAAAATATGTAAAGAAATTTATTTTGTAATATTTAGTTTCGTGCGGCATAAGTTTAATCTTCATAAAAGTAATACACTATTATTTATGATTACATTTACAAAATTTCTATCCGAGTGATATTTTTATAAGTCTATATTTTATATAGGTTAAAAAAATGTTCTCATTATAATTATATTTTACTTCGGAAAATATTTCGTCCTGCACGAGAATGTGTGAGAGAGGGAGACGAAGCTATGGAGACTGTAGAGATAGAATATAACGGTGTAGTGGGAACCAATGATCTCTTATAACTGTTCTGTAGATGCGCGCGCGTGTGTGTGTGTGTGTGTGTGTGTGTGTGTGTGTGTGTGTGTGTGTGTGTGTGTGTGTGTGTGTGTGTGTGTGTGTGTGTGTGTGTGTGTGTGTGTGTGTGACGAAAGTTTCGGATCGCATAACTTCAATACCACGATTCCAAAAGTTATAATTTTTTCATATTTCATGTAGAAGAACAAGTGATTAGATTTTAGTTATAAATGGTGAACCCTCATTTGAAGATTTTAACAGTTTTTCTTGAAAAAACGCAGTTAAATATCATTTATTGATATTTAACGCTGTTATAACTTGAAGAATATATTATTCTCTATACGATTTAATCGTATTTTATACTTCATATTTAATAGATATAGAGTTAAAGAATTATAAAGATATTAAATTTCATAAAGTAGCCAGATATGCTAACCATGGAAACTGCTAATATATTCAGATAATTCAAATTGACAGATATCAGTATCAATAGGTGCGTTCAATGAACTAAGCAGTTCAAGCAAATGCTAGGTAAGCAAACGAGACTTGTTGCTTAGTACGCCGAAAGATTTGCTAGTTATATGACGAACTGATATTCATAAATGTCGTCGTGAAAGTTATACAGTTGTCAAATATAATACGTGTATCTCTCATATCCCTTTTATTGATCTGGAAAGTTATATAAAATGAATTTATTTGCAGATAGTGGAATTAATTTTGACATTTTTTTTGGTCTATGAAAATATTTCAAATTTAACAATGTTATGAACATTCATCCCAAAACTTTGAAAGCTTTTTTGACATGTAAATGATATAAACACATCATAAAATGAGATAGAAACAGTACAAGTTAAATTCATATATGTATAATTTGCATTTCCCGCCATTATATTTCATAAGTTAGCAAGACAAGCGAGAAATTTGGCGCCTGGATTTCTTGCGAGCAAATCAAGCAAATGCTAGGCTAGCAAAGTCGTTCAGCAAATTTTTATTCTGATTGCTTGTTTTCCTGATGCTTATTGAACGCACCTAATGAAAAGTAAATGAATGTGACAGAGATGAGGATTTGAGATAGATATTGGGGAAGACATGGAAAAATACGGTAAGGAATGAAAGAATAAGGGAAATAACTGTAGTGTTAGAAGTTTCTAGAAAGATACAAGAGAGACGATTATATTGGTTTGAACATGTCATGAAGAGAGATGGAGAATAATATATTGGAAAAAGAATGAATAGCTTAGAAATAGAAGGTTGAAGACACAGGAAGACCAAAGATAAGTTGAAAGGACTATATTGCGGAAGACTTGATAGAAAAGGAACTGAATAAGAACGACACGCAAAACAGAAATGAGTGGAAGAAGAAAATAAAAAAATAGCGACCCGTAACGAATGGGAAAAGGTAAAGAAGAAGATGTCAGTGTCAAGTGCAATTTGCATAGTTTGTTTATGAAATAATTTTACTGGAAATTTAGAATCTTTTGCAAGAAAATTTATGTATGGAATTTTTTGATTTGAATTTAATTGATTTTTGGGCAAAATTTTCGAAATAAACTATATGTATATAACACTAAATTTACTATAAAATAAATAAATATATTATCACGGCATATTACCCATTGCTGGGTGTGCCAATCTGCTTTATACACAGATATCGGTAATGATGAAATATTTATACCGTGCGGGCGCTTATTAGGCGTCACCTCACCGGCACTCATTTCTGATGTGGAGAGTGAACCACAGGGGTCAATTTTACGCAATTAAAATTCGAAGTAATTTTTGACGTCGGTCGGGATCGAACCTGCGTTCCCAAGTTTTGCACACGGCCACAAGACCCCACAAAATAAGGAAAAAAATAATAAAATTTCGAAGTAAAAAAAATACAAAACACAATAACATTTACATTATTGAAAAGAGAAAAAAATATGTATTTTTTTTAGACTAAAATCTGATATGGGTTTAATTTAAAAAAAATATAACTTTGTGTTATATCTCGGAACTTTGCAGATATTAAAATTTATTTCGCACGCCACTGGTTAGGCATTAAAAATATAATGTAACGTCGCCGCCACCGCCGCACCGTAGACCTCGCCGCGCCGTGCCATAGCCGGCGCGGCCGCATCGCGCCCGAATCTACGCGCGTAACACACATGTTCGGACTTGCTTAATTACATCCGGTGGTGTGACCCTTTGTAGTGGATGGAAACATCGACAAGATTCGAGACATTACGCCGCGTATATAAGCACGTCGGAGAGGCCAACGGATATAGTCTGATATAAATAAGCGTCGTGTTATGAATAGTTGGTGATATAAACAAACAGTCTACGAGTTGTTAACATAAATAAATGTAGTTATATAAATATTGGTTAAATAAATAATCTTAGTGTTTGTGTCTTTTAATATTCTTAGTCTTAAATTAGTGTTAATAATTATTGAATCATAGTGTTAGTTATTTTTATTAGCTTTTTAATATTTATGATAATTAGTTATCGTTTAATAAACGTATTATTTTAATTAATAATATTACTCCGATTATTTACACTTCACCCAAATAAATAAAACGTTACAAAAAAATATCTAACTTCTTTATTTGAAACATTTTTTTCGATTACTAATAGAAGTTATTTAAAAAAGAAAAAATCAACAAATTCAGCTTTTTGTCATTATCTAGTGACTTATACGAATTTTTGGAAAAATATAAGCACATTTAAGATGGAACAAAAAGTTCCATTTAATTGACATTGTATTTCTTATAGTTTTCGATATCCCAATGGTGGCGGCAGCTTCAAATGAGACACAATGTATGTCGCGGGAAACAAACAGTTGCGATATTGCTTTACATAAAAAATACGGGTTTTTAAATTAGCTATTTTCACAAGACTGCGTTAAGCCTGTTTTACACAATCATATATTTACAATTAAATTTACATGCAAAATATTTTGATTTTTACATAATAATTTTTGATCAAAATCTTTTCGTTTTACACGGCCAAATATTTGTGACATGTTTGATTGTTGCCCACTTAAGTGCATATTTATATATTGGTAACAGTTTATTACTACGGTTTACTAACTTCTCAAATGTTTACAGCTGATGTTTTCATCTATGTGTTGCGCTCGTTTTTGTAAACTAAGTTATGGAGTTAGTGTTGTGCAAAAATATAATTTTTATATTTTTCAATATCTTCGTGCAACAATTCATTTTGTACTAAATTTAGTATACTTCTATTTTGTCGCCTTTGAATCCACGGCTTGACCCAAATTCGTTTACGCTTCAAAATATTGTTTCGTGCATTAACAACTGCGACAATTACAAATATTTTTTTAATTTTTCTATTCATTGTTCTTCATTTGAACTTGACGTTTGGTTTTGTGAAAAGTTTCATAGAACAGAGTAGCCAATTACCTGCCACTACACATGAAATGTAAACTTTTGTTTAATGTAAACCCTAAATATCACCAAAATGTGAAGCAAATGACCTTCAAAATTAGATCATGCCCTATTTGAGAATTTTTTTACAACATCGTATGGTACCATAAGAAGTTGTAAATTTATTACCATGTAATCAATGAAATTTTGTGATCAAATACGAAGTTGTAAAAATGCATGTAAATTTATGATAATGTAAAACAGGCTTTACAATAAACAGTATGGTAACGCCAACGCTATATAGCGTGTGCACGCAATATGCTCTATCGCACCATATTCTATTCAGATCCGGATACGAAGTTAACGCCGGCCCGGGCAAATAGTGCGGCAGACCGGCTTGACGCTTGAATCAAAATTAATCTCAATTTGGAATTCCGGCCGGCCCGATTTTAAGGTTCGGCCCACCGTGCATTTGCCCGGTGGCCGTATATGGGCCTAATTCTATTGCCGTGATTCTAGAGACCAGTACAAATTTATGAATGTTTTCACACGACATACCATTAGTTGTTCATTTCAATTTACGCAGTGTTGCAATTGGTTAGTTGTGGAAGGTGGCCAAAAAGATGAAGTACCTACACATATGATCCAAATGATCTCATCTCATTGAAATAATAGAACAAAGACTTTGCATCTGGGATAAATCTAGTCTAGAAGATTATAAACATCTATTCAAAAAAGGAAGCACAATCTACATATATTTCGCGTACCCGGGGATGGACCCAAAAACGTCAATTTTATTTTAGGATTTTTCTTTCTTCATTTTTTTTTTTTAATGATACATAACATGACGGTAGGAATAAATAAAGAGGGAGCAAGTGGCTGTAACGTGAAGCCATTTCCCCCACTCCAGGTAGCGCCTAACTGTCAACCTTTAACCTTTAAAAAAAAACTATTTTGTTTCGGCTGTTTACGTTTTTGTTGTCAGTGTTCAATTTGTTTTTCGTCTTTTTACTTGATGTAGTTTGTTTTGCATATATAGTAAGTACATTTAATTTAATTAAATTACTGCTACTTATAAAACTTTTATCCCTTGTAATTCCGTAACCAAAAGAAATAGATCTATGTTTATATGACATTTTTTGTGTATTTTTGTATTGTGTGTAATATTTTAGAAGAAAAAATGAAAACAATGTTAATAGAGAAAAATAACGATAAAAAACCTTTATGACTTCCCTATATGAGACGCCTTTGGCTGAGATACAGAAACAAAAGAAAGTATAAACATGCATATAAATAAGTAGTATCTTCATATAAAGTTTCAAAGTTTTAGTGCAACTAGTAACAGAGTTATTGATAAAAATGTGCTTGATGAGATGCACTTTTAAAAGCCTCTAAGTCTGTAACGAAAAGTTTTCGGACATACCTATAACATATAACATTTTTTGCTCAAAATAAGCTCAAGAATACACTATTCTATTTTGTTACACGAGCCCTGATACATCCCGTATAATACTGTAATGTTTTATTTATATGGGTGAAGTGTAAATATCAGAGAAATATTATTAATTAAAATAATACGTTTATTAAACGATAAATAATTAGAATAAATATTAAAAAGATAATACTCTATGATTAAATAATTATAAACACTAATTTAAGACTAAGAATATTATTAAATACTTAAACACTAAGGTTATTTATTTAACCAATATTTATATCATTATATTTATTTATATAACTCAATTTATTTATGTTCACATCTCGTAGACGGTTTATTTATATCAACCACTGACTGTTCATTGCTCGTTGCTTCTATATCACAAACTACCTCTCCGCTGTCGTTCGGGCGGTATTTATACAGCCCAGCGTCCTTCTGGAACCCTCCGACGCCACAGTGATACTGAGCACAATAGATTTAGATCATCGGTGTAATCAACACGTCTCACTGCGTATGGGTTATTCCGTCGTCGGGATTACGTCATCGCTCGGGAATATTCCACCAGTAGCGGCGCCCGAATACTGTACGTACACTGCCCCCTCCTTAAGACTGTTTCGTCCCGGAACAGTTCTTGATGACGAAATCTGTATGTATTACCCTTGGTATATTTAAACGTCTTGAAGAAGTGACAGTCGATGGTCCGCTGGAGTTCTTCTTTCTGTCCGTTAAGGTTAAAGCTGCAGACGAGAATTTCAATACCGATATAGCGGAAGAAGATCTCTAACATGTTCCTAACAACCTTCCAATACAAACCAGCTAGTCCACAGCCTAACTACGGAACTGCTAGTTTCAAAATGTCATTCTCTAGCAAATGATCCTTCAAATCACACAGTGAGTTCCATAGACTGCGATACGACGGGTTCTGGTACGAGCGTGGTTTTGTAACCAGGTAGTAGATATACCGCTGATGTTCTGTATTGCTATCCCTCAGTCGCAGCGTTTTCCGGACGGATAGACCTTGATTGGCCAGTTCTTGTAGTCGTCCAAATTTCGTCTTAAAGACTGATGCTATGCCGTGTGACATCTTTAAGTCTTCTGATACGCAGTGGCCGAGGGAATAATCTGAAGACACGGTAAACAGATCTCGGTGTTATATCACGCCTTGTGACCAAAGGAATACTGTTCCATATAGTCATCAAAAGTCGGTTCCTGAGCTATGATCCGACGAACAGTTGCTCCATGCTGGTCTTCATGGTTGTCACCAGTGAAAGGGGCTAGCTGATTGAAGTGTATTACTTTCGGCTTCCCTGTTGGTGCTTTTCTAATCCTGTATATCACGTCGTTTGTTCTCTTAACGACCTCATATGGACCTTCCCAATTTCTTTGCAGCTTTGGTGATAAACCTCGGCGCCATTGTGGATTGTACAGCCACACTAAATCCCCAGGTTGGTATCCACCTTTTTCTGCCTTCATGTCATAGTGGTCCTTCATTCGGTCGTTGGCAGCTTAAATGTTTGTGCGGACTTGTTCATGAATGTCGTCCATTCTTCTCCGTAAGTCCGTTACGTAATTTTCCCCTGCCAGATCTTCCCCAGGTTTACTGCCGAACACCAAGTCACATGGCAGGCGTAACTCACGCCCGAATAAGATATTCGCAGGAGTTTGCCCTGTGGTTTCATGCACGGATGAACGATAAGCCATTAGGAACATATGAAGATGTCGGTCCCTCTTTGGTGGTTGGAGACTACCTTCGACAAGTATCGGTTGATCGTTCTGTTCATTCGTTCAACCATGCCATCGGACTGCGGATGTAATGCAGTTGTCCTCGTTTTATTAATTCCTAATATCTTACAGATATGAAAATGGCATACTCCAAATTTCTTCCCTGGTCGGAGTGAAGTTCACGTGGTACACCAAACCGGCATACACACTCTTTAACTTAGGTTTCGGCGACCGAAGTGGCTTCCTGGTTGGGTAAAGGATAGGCTTCAACCTATTTAGTGAAGTAGTCCATCACAACCGCGATGTATTTATTTCCGTCGTCACTTTCCGGAAATGGTCCGACCACGTCAATCGCAATGCGTTCAAATGGACTGCCAACGTTATATTGACGCATTGGAGCTCTTCGTCGTCTTTGCGGACCGTTGCTTCCCGCGCAAACCACCCATTTCTTGCACCAGTCTTTAACGTCTTCTGCTTTCCATTTCAGTAATATTTTCAAAGTTGGGTCATTTTCTTGGTCCTTGCATAGTCCATCGGGCTGCCAACTATCGTCGACTACTGTTATTCTGGCAATGGTGGAATGTTTTTCTTTGTCTTTCGCCCTGCATGGCATCCGTTTTTGTTTGCGGTTTTCTGTAAAGTCTCTGCGAATGATTCAGTTCACCATTTTTCCAACCGCGGAGTTTCTTTCTTTCAGCAAACACTTCACTTTCAATTCGTCGTAATCTCTCATTCAGATCTTTCCCTTTCTCTCAACCTCATTATCTCGCAATTGGTTGCGTGAAGATTGTTTGGCAGCTTCGTGTTCTAATGCGTATGAGAGTGCGTCCACTACAGTTTTTGGGCGAGCCAATAGCAGTGCTTGCTGAATGTCGCTGTTTCGAACTCCGTAGATGAATGTTTGAGTGGCCACGCACTCCAAAACGCTGTCAGGGGCTGTAGGATGTGCAAGACGAACCAAACGAGCTATGTCGGCTTTAAACTCTTCTTTCTTTTGAACTCTGATACAGGTTCCTCAGCTGCGTCTGATATACCTGCTCCAGATGCGCATTCCCATATTGCATATCCAACCGCTTTACTAGTTAATCATAGTTCTCTTATTCTTCTTCCTTCAGCGTTTGTAGGGTGTCGATAGCTTCTCCACGCAACGAGACAGTCAACGCTGTTCCGTGGACGTCCAGTTATTTACTTTCGCAGCCGCAGCCGCTTCAAATTGTTTTAAATAGTTCGGCCACGAAGATTTTCCATTAAATTCCGGTGTTTTAATGTGCATTGATGTACTAGTATCAGATTTAACTACTTTCCTTCCTTGTAGTAGACCTACCTTTGCTACATCGAAATTCGACACTGACGACGATGTCATTTTAGTGAATTTTTCTCGTAGTTCTTCGATCATCTTGTCATACTTATCTTCTAAATTCTTCAGACCTTCTTCAGTATTTTCCATTAATTTTTGTTCTAAATTTCTTGAATTTTCTTCTGCTTTTCTAGAACTTTCTGCCATTTCCTGTTTTAATTCTTCTTTTAATGTTCGAGAATTTTCTGCCAATTCTTCTTTTAATGTTCGCCAATTATCTTCTGCTTGTCTAGAAGTCTCCTCCAATTTTTGTTCTAATGTTCCAGAACTTTTTCTGATTTTCTAGAACTTTATATTAATTTTTGTTCTAGTGTTTCGGTCAATTCTTCTATTAATGTTTGAGAATTTTCTGTCATTTCCGTTGTAATTATTCTATCTGTTTACCAATGTTGGATACGTCACCCGGAATTTTGAATAGGTAATTTTCAAGATTTTCACTATCATCGGTCAATGCCTGTCGCAGTTTTTCTTGAAGTACTGACTTCTTTACTGTTGTTTCCACATTCCGTTCTTCTAGTTCTCTTTTGAGATCACTTTTAATTCGCTTAATTTTAATTGTTTAGTCGCCATTTTATTCATTTTTATTTACACTTCACAGTTTATTAACAACCCCACACCTGACACCAATTGTAACGTTTATTTACATCACCCACTGTTCATTGTTCGTTGCTTCTATATATCAGACTATCTCTCTGCTGTCGTTCGGACGGTATTTATACAGCCCAGTGTCCTTCTGGAACTTTCTGTCGCCACAATGATACTGAATACAATAGATTTAGGTCCGCGGTATTAACACGTCTGGCCGTTACTTCATCGCTCGGGAATATTCTACCAGTAGCGGCGCTCGTATACTCAGGGGCGCACGTTACAAAACCTACAATATTGCGATTTGAATTCGCCACAATATTATATTTCAAATCATATCTTACGATTGTTTCTGATGAGCGATTTGCCTTTTTAAAATACATATTAGATTCATGTGAATTGAAGTGTTAGTCGTGAACCAAATTAAAAAAATTAAATCGCGATATTTTTAAATAGTGTGGTATGAAAAAATAAGTAATCAGCCGAATTGAAAATATATTTAAAACTCGCAAACAGTCCCCGTATCTAAATTTAAATTGAAAATTGTGGGAAATCGTTGAAAATATTACTAGGATTAATATTCTTGACTTTAAACAATTATTTATAAATATAACGGATGCATAAATAAATACTACATAATCATCGATAATTTACTTAACTCAGCACCACGACGAATTCAAGTTGTTATAAATAATAAAGACTATTGTATAGTATAAAGTATTAAATATTTAGCATTGTTTATTTTTATGTAAGTTAGTTTCTTTCATAAATTGTTATTGGTTCTTTTAAGTAAATAAGTTGCTTTATTTATGTCGTACCTCACATTCGTATTGAATTTTACAAATATGTACTTGTATTTGAGTAAGGTAAGTTCTTTTGATTCACTCACATACCTTACGTACGTAAGGTTCTTTGAATATGTTGCCTTTGCATTATAGACATTTGAAAATATGTATGTTAAGTATTTAATGTACCTATAGGGAAATAGGAACTTATTTTTTATTGGTTCCTTCAGAGTCGCTTTATTTAATGTCCGATTTTAAACGTATACCATCACAGATTACTACCCATTACTGGGTGTGTTTTTATTCGCGCACTCAACGTTATTTAAAAATTAGATTCGAAATCAGATCGTCAGATTCAGGACAGGTCATTTAACGCATCCAGCCACGCTATCTTTTAATAATAATAGTTTATACGTACATTACAAAATTAGAGGAATATCAATAAATTTGGTATTTATATTTTACTCTGCTGCACAAGAATGATCTAATAACAGTAAATAGAAAAAAATAACTATAAGTTCGAAAAATATGTGAAATATATCAAATGCATGTTTGCATATTTTTAAGATAAACGAAATATATATTTGGCAATTTTTTGAGAACTGATTGTTCTAAATTATTACTTCAAGGACAACGGCCTTATGACAAAGATTAAAGTGTATTGCTAAATGGTTTTTCCATTCCACAGGTAATTTTACTCCACTCTTTTTTTTATTCTCCAGAATATTGCAATAAAAGGCAAAGTTAATAATAGATAAATACAGCGTATACAAAGAGAGAGGGAGATAGCAAATAAGTTGAAATAAATATTAGCATCAGAATATGCGATCCCCTGCGTTCGCTAGGCACCTGCGGAATACAGGTGTCGCCTGCGGATGTTACGAGTACTACCACTTTTGTACAGAACCTTAAAAAGTAATCATTTATAAAACTAAATTTTTGAATCCTATTTTTTTAGGTAGCTCGGCGTAGGGAAACTTTCTTAGAGGCGTGGAAAGCTGTAATGGAGCGTGGAGGAATTCTTGGATTATGGAGAGGAAATGGAGTCAACGTAATGAAAATAGCACCGGAAATGGCCATTCGATTTGCAGTTTTTGACAAAATCAAACAGATCTTCTTGGATTTCGACAGTTCCCCTTTAAGTATGAAAAAATATATTTACTCCTATTTATTACAGTAATTTTTCGGTGGAATGAAAAATTCGCGATCGCGATCAATACAAATGATGGTAGTATCTAAAAATTTATCATGCAATATAAAGTCAATCTGCCAACTATCTTATTTTACAGTTGATTACATTGAGGATCACTCTACATATATTTAAAAATGGATTTCTACTGTCATCACATATTGTCTGTCTTTTGCTGGGTTGCATGAAAACTATTCAATAAACAGTTTATTGATTCTTTAGTTACCGGTTCTATAAAGTTCAAAATTTTTCGTAATCACATAAAATTTAGATATTTAGGAATATCTAAAAATTATTTTTCCTGGAATTTTTTTTTTGTTGTTAACAATATGAAATTTCTAGCCTTAAATTATTTGCCCATTCGGTACTTAGTTTTTGTAAGTTTTTACTATAATCATTACAATTGTCATAAAATTGGAACAGTTTAATTTCTATAAATATTTTATTAAAGTTTAAATGCAAATTTTCCTTAAATTGAAGATTTTTACAATATTTTGGTTCTTTAAAATTTAAATTTAATTAATTTTAATACGTTTCTGATTGAAGTAATGCTTGCTAATTACAAATAGCTTCATTTTCTGTTACATTATTGTATTTTTGTAACAAAACCGAAGAAAGCGCATTTAAATACATTATAATGTAGACCGTACCAAGATGGCGTGCACGAGATTCCCCTTCCGTCTTATAGCGACAAAAATTCTGTCCACATCTATATTTTACGCTGTCTATTCTATGCTCTAAATATTTTAATCTGAAGCATTAAATCAAATCGGATTGTATAATTCACTTTTATTGTTCTGAAGTGTTTCCATACAAACCAATGAATGTCATTACTGTACCATTCGGAAGTGAAGTAGATTTAAATCAGGTGGGTTTCCTAGACGCGTCAAGACGCAGCGGCTTGTCGCCGCGGCTCGTTATGAAATAATTGGTCCAGCGGCTTAACTGTTCATTTAGATGCAACAATCGCATCAGTACTATAATAATAAATTTATATAGTAACAATTTAATTTTATGAATGTTATTGAAGAAATTGAAAGAGGACGATGAAAATTCAAGGAACTTTTTAAAACAAAAGGAAAATGTGCTTATATAATATTTATAATTCGAAAATATGAAAGTTTTTTTTTCAATATTTTAATAAAAACATGTAGTTAACACAAATGAAGAGAAAGACAAAATAATATTATTTTATTTATCTTATTAAAATCACGACTGCTGTATTATTATGCATTGAGCCGCGCGAAGCACTGCTTACTATAGCATTCATAAAATTGTCGCCGTGGCTAGCACTCAGCCGCCCTTTCGCTGTCGCGTGTAGTAAAATTACGTTACAGAATTTACACATGTAGTACTATCGCGCAGCTAGTCGTCGCGGCTAATATCATCTAGGAAATCCTACCTTAAATACTAAACGCCAAAATGCGACATCGGACACAGCCTTAGTGAATCATTCAATTTATTTAACTTTGATGAAATGTTTCGAAACCTAGAGAACCGTTAGTTGCTAAGGAACAGATAAATTGTTTCTTGCGACCCAGCATTTTTTATCTATCACGATCGGGCCATGCAGACGTCAATATACCCCTTCCAAAATTTTCTTTCCTTGAAATTTGAAATAATTAATTGATTAAAAAAAGTACAGGTATTCTATTTCTTCGTCTAGTATCATACAGACTGTCTGTTTTTCGAGGCTCACTACTGGATCTCGCAAACTCCGTATAGATTATGTTAAAGATGTATTTGTTTTTACCGAAAAATTCATAGGTAACTAGCTAAATGCAAAAATTCAAATTTTGCAGATTTTTATTTTTACAAATAACTTCTAAATATGAAATAATATGAATTTTGGTTTGCACTTCTTTAAGACATTTTTTTATTTTCTATCTTGCTACGTTGTAATTTTTATATGGGCATTATATTGGGAAAATAAGAATTTGAAAAGAGATTAGCTTTCCCACGATTTTTTCGGAAAAATAAAAACATTTTTAAAATGGTCTATTAATGGGGTAACTTTTCCCAAATTTAGCCGACTTCGTACCTCTTATATAGTCAAATTTTTTGACTCTGTCGGGTACAGTAATAAAACTATAAATGAACTATAAATATCGCAATTATGATAAAGCGGCATATCCTTTAATTTCTGTAGTATAATACTGTTTGGCATCGGCCCATATTTTTGAGCCGCTCTATTCATGCATTGAATCAAAAGTCTACCAGGTATGTATAGGAAAATAGCCTTACAGTCCTTTAACATGCATGAATAGAACGGCTCAAAAATATGGGCCGATGCCAAACAGTATTATACTACAGAAAGTAAAGGATATGCCGCTTTATCATAATTGCGATATTTATAGTTCATTTATAGTTTTATTACTGTACTCGACAGAGTCAAAAATTTGACTATAGTTTCATTAGTTTCTGACATCCCAATGGTGATCCTCTAAAAACGGCCACCTTTGTTCTGTATATGGAAAAAAGAAACTTCAGTCATATACCTACCCCAATTATACAGCACTCAAATATACCGCTATACCACGATTAAACGATCAAATTTAAAATATAAATAAAGAACCTAAAAATAAGTGGACAAATCTCACAAATGCTTCATTTCAGAGTACGTAACTGGGGCGGAGCAAATAGTTTTAGTTAGATCATGAAATATGAATCATTTTTAAAATTTTATTGTAAATAAAAAATTAATTGTATTTTAACATTAAAAAGTAAATAATTCAAGTCTGCAAAGTAATAATATCGTAAAATTTTGCACCAGTTTTTTAAATTTGTTTTCTACATATCTACCAAAAGCAGGCTTTTAATGTTTTTAGGGTTAAAAATGTCATTTTATGACACCAGTGTTAAAAGTGACAGATTAGTGATACAAGTTAATTAGTTAACTTGGTAATTACGAATGGCACAAAAAATAAACATTTTTTGACATGTTAAAAAATTATTAGAAATAAAAATTTAAATGAAAAAACAGTGCCTGTAGAAAAAATAGTGTACGCTTCGAAAATAAAATGTCACTTTTTTAAGGTACTTCACCAGTAAATCGAGTTTCTATAGATGTTCATAAAAAATTAACTATGTGTTAAGAATGACCTAATACATGTACAGTTAATTTTTCATAAACTTCTGACGTACAGAAAATGAGCTATTCGCCTCGAAAGTCAGACCTTTCAACACGTGAAGCATAGGACCAATGCTACCAAAACCAACGTTTTGATTGATAGCATCATTTTGCTTCTATAGATTTTAATAAAAAAAACTAATATGTAGTAGTTTAATATAATTCGAATGTTATTTGAAGCGATGAAAGCGATCTGACGTATAGTTTTAGAGTAATCGTAGTGTAAAATAATGTACTCGACGACAGAAAAACTCGAGCGAGAGAGGCAGCGGCAACACTGTATGTTTACGTCACGGGGAGGGGGTAAAACTAATATAATATATAGATAAAAATATTACTTACATTTGCATTTAATATATTTTTTATTCACTTAATTAATTCTTTCCGACAAGAAAATCGTAACGACACCAACACAGAAAGTAAAATTAATTTAGATTTTATATTTTGCTTAAAATAATCAAGTTATAATAGAATAATATATAATGGCAATTCAATATATTTTTTTAAAATGTCAAACTGACATTTTTGACAAAAAATTTCCACTTATTAATTTTGCTTAGGTAAGCCAAGTAATAAAAAAATTGCAAGAAATTTTTATATTACCATGGTAACCATGCTAGTGTCGTACGATTTTCATTTATATTTTTGAAAAACTGTATAACAACGTTGTAACTGCTAAATTGATTTTTGACAGTGTAAAATTGACATTTAAATGACAGCAGGCATAAATTACGCCTTCATTGTCGGTTTTGGAACTAGAGTTTTTGGGCACATTTTAAAACAAAATTTGATTTGTTGCATTGATAAAGTAGGCTACGATCTAGCAGATATCAAAATTAAATGTTATTTCTAGAATGTCAAAAAATCAATTTAGCTGTTATAACATTGTTATATGGTTTTTAAAAAATATAAATAAATAAAAAATACAAAAAATGCAAATGTAAGTAATATTTTTTATCTACATACAATTTGTTAAATATTTTATACGTCAAAATTAACAGCGGGAATAAGTTACGTTAAAACGGCGAATTTATATCTACGGCTGGATTCAGCGGCTCTCTGCTAGAGCTGTTCCCCTCTTGCCCTTCCGATCACAACGCAACGTTGCCAGCTTTCTGATAACACCATTTCCTAGCGGTGTGGGTGTACATACTTATGACATACGGCGCGAGAAAGTACAGTCACCTACCAAAAGTTTTCTTTCGAAAGGGGTTATCCTAGAATGCGCAGTATACGTTCAGCGACTCAAATTTTTGGCCTGGACGGTAGTTGGTGAACTACCTACACATATCATAAATAGCTATAATGGTAACCAAGACAGCAACTACAAAATGTACTATGTAGTACTAAAAAGTAATTACTGTTTGGTACTAGCACTAAAAAGTCAACTAATTAAAAATCATAAAGTTAAACTTGAAATTTATTTGTTTACATTAACTTTCAAATGATAATTACAATTTATACAATTATTAACATTAAATCTTGATGGTGAGATTTGTGTGTTTTTATTGACAAGAAATATAATTTCTTGGATACTTTACCCGACGATGTAATTATTGCCGATGGGTTAAAAAAATTAAATTTAAAATTAAAAAAAATAAAAACAAACCATATACTTATATATTTAGTGGTATACCATTAGGATCTCGGAAACTATAAGAGCTACGAGATCGGTTAAATGGACAATGTTGTGTAGTTTTGAGGGCTCATTTTGATTCCGCTGAGAAAAATTTAAATTACGAACAGTTTGAGAGTTATTACAAAAAAAAACTGACAATCGCGATTTTAGAAAATGTCAAATAACTCCGAAATTATAAAAGATATAAAAAATATTTCGTATAAAAGTTATATGATTTGATGAGGCAAACTTAAAAGTGATGTCAGAATAAAATTCAAGATGGCGGTTTCTAAGATATTAGCACAGTATAGCTGTTGATCGCTTTTACTTAAAGTAAATACCAAATCTTTTTTTTTAAAGGACAAAACAAAATCATATACAAATTAATAATATATTTAGTGTATTTATACTTTCTAAAACATTAACCATAGTGGATATTTACAAAATCTTTGAGTCAGTTCTTGACTGTAGTACATAGACAGAGGCTAATCGCTATATTTTTCGCAACGACGCTTGTGCTGTTAATATAATCATATTTAAATAAAATTAATACGAAACTATATGCATTTTTGTTTAAAAAATCGTTATAAAAGGGTTCTGTGACCCGTATATACATCCAATGTGTCCGGCCATAATTTTTTTGCGTCTTTCAGGGTAGAAATTATCAGTTGACTAAAGCCCGGATGGAATGGCATGGACATTTTGTGGTAGGTAAAATTCACAACAATAAAAGGCTTTAGCGCTCTCTGTAACCATTGAAAATGTCTGGCATTTATTATCGGCTACTATTTACATATATATAATGTCATTTTATGGAAGTCCCATACAGAATACCTAGATTCAAAAATATAATTTTTTTAGACAGCTGCGTAGATCGTCTTTTTTCCGGGGAAGACAGCAAATCGTTCTTCAGGGTATTTAAAGTGAGCACCAAGGGTTAGTATTTGGAATACCATGATACATTTTTTTTGTAGCACTAGCCCCCGGACTATAAAGTGTTTTAATATCGGTTTCCCGGTAGGTGCTTTCCTGATTCTGTATATTACGTCGTTTATCCTTTTAACGACCTCATAATGACCCAATTTCTTTGCAGCTTTGGTGATAAACCTCGACGCCTCTGTGGATTGTAAAGCCACACTAAATCCCCAGGTTGGTATCCACTTTTTCTGCCTTGATGTCATACTGGTCCTTAATTCGGTCTTTGGCAGCTTGAATGTGCGGACTTGTTCATGACTGTCGTCTATTCTTCTCCGTGAGTCCCCGGCCAGATCTTCCCCAGGTTTACTGCCGAACACCAAGTCACATGGTAGGCGCAACTTACGCCCGTATAAGATGTTCGTAGGAGTTTGCCCTGTTGTTTCATGCACGGATCAACGATAAACCATCAGGAACAGATGAAGATGTCGGTTCCAGTTTCTTTGGTGGTTGGAGACTACCTTCGACTAGTATCGGTTGATCGTTCTGTTCATTCGTTCAACCATGCCATCAGACTGCGGATGTAATGCAGTTGTCCTCGTTTTATTAATTCCTAATATCTTACAGAAATTTTGAAAAACGGCATAAATTTCTTCCTTGGTCGGAGTGAAGTTCACGTGGTACACCAAATCGGCATATGCATTCTTTGACTAATGTTTCAGCGACCGTGCTGGCTTCCTGGTTGGGTAATGGATAGGCTTCAACCCACTTGGTGAAGTAATTCATCACAACCACGATATATTTATTTCCGTCTTCGCTTTCTGGAAATGGTCCTGCCACATCAATCGCAATGCGCTCAAATGGACTGCCAACATTGTATTGACGCATTGGAGCTCTTCGTAGTCTATGCGGACCGTTGCTTCCAGCGCAAACCACACATTTCTAGCAACAGTCTTTAACGTCTTCCTTGCAGTTAACCCAGTAAAATCGCTGGTGCAATCTATCTATTGTTTTTTTGACTCCAAAATGACCTCCTCCAGATCCGTCATGGATCTCTTTCAACACGTCTGGTATTCTATTTTTAGGAATAACCAAATGAGTTCTCTTCCCAGTTCCATCGGTATATACCAGGATATATAATTAAGGGGTGTGCGGTACTACTAAGCCATCCACTTAAAATAATTTTTAACTCTGCTCTACAGGAGAAAAAAATTCCCACTAAATTAAAATTAGGTCGTGTCTGCCCAATATTCAAATCAGGAAATTTTAAAAATGTAGAAAATTATAGACCAATAGTTGTACTACCACCTATATCAAAAATTCTAGAAAAAATTGTTTACACCAAATTATATTCTCACACAGAAAAAGTTATAGCAGATGAACAACATGGGTTTGTAAGACAAAGATCTGCAATCACGAAACTATCTATTTTATCAAAAGATGTGGCAAAATCTATAGACAACAGACACCAACTTGACGTAGTGTACACAGATCTAAGTAAAGCGTTTGATAAAGTTAATCATAAAATATTAATCGAAAAACTTAAATTATATAACATAAACACTAACTTTTTAATATTTTTAGAATCCTATTTATATGATCGAAAACTATTTGTTTCATACAATAATTCAGTGTCTAAAGAGTTTTCCCCATCATCAGGTGTTCCTCAAGGATCTATGTTAGGGCCTCTATTATTTACTCTCTTCATTAATGATTTATCCTTAATTATTAAAAACTCAAAATGTTTACTATATGCAGACAATGTAAAAATTTATAAAGAGATACAATCAATTAATGACTGTCATAGCCTACAAGTAGATGTTAATAATCTGTCTGTATGGTGTCAAAACAATAAGTTATCCTTGAATATATCGAAATGTAAAACAATCACTTTTTCCAGAAGAAAAACATTTCTTATTAATAATTATTGCATAGATACACAAACACTAGAGAGAGTAACTGAAATAAAGGATTTAGGTATACTATTTCAAACAAATTTTAAATTTGACAAGCAATATAATGCTCTAGTAGCAAAAGCATATGCAAAATTAAGCCTGATCCTTAGACAAAGCTCGAACTTTACTGTTGAAACAATAACAGTCTTATTCAACTCATTAGTTCGCTCAATTTTAGAATACGGTTGCATTATATGGAATCCTATTTCCCAAAAAGATATAAACACAATAGAAAAAGTGCAAAAAAGGCTGTTACGATATATGTATTATAAAAAGTATTCATCATCTCCACAAATGATATCATATGAAATCCAAAGAAAATTATTTAATGTAATTACTCTAAAAGACAGACGAGATATGTTGTCCTGCATTTTTATTTGGGATATTGTACATAACGACATTGCAGTACCTAAACTTCTAGAAAGCTTTCCTTTTTACATACCGAAAATTGCTTTAAGACTAAGAACTTTAACATTCGAAATAGAAAATAGCTCGTCACCGCTGATAAATTGTTTTAAGTTAATTAATAACTTATATACGAAAAATGAAAACTTTGATTTATTTTTTTATAAAAAACGATTTATCATAGACCTATATTTAAGTAATGTTTAATTATGTATTATATGTTCTGTGCTTATTGTATCTGTTAATATGAACATATGTATATGTATTTTTCTAACTGTTGATATGTAATTGGATTTTTTTTTCTGTATATTGACAAATTATTATTATTATTATTTCACGACCGCCAAAAGTTCTTTTCTGGTTACACAATAATTCCTCTCCGGTTTCGACAAGGTCTTACTAAAGTAGGCAATAACCTTCTCATGTCCGTCTTGTTTCTGGGAAAGGACGCCACCAATTCTAACGTTGCTGGCACCTGTCTAGTATGAACTCTCCTCCAGGGAAAGGATAACTTAGGACTGGTGCGCTTGGTTCAGATCTTTAAATGTCACTTTACAGTCCATTTCCCAGATAAATCTTCTTGCTTCTTCGGTAAGCCTTTTCAATGGCTTAGCTATGTTGGCGAATCCAGGTACATATCTTCGATAATAAGTATACAAACCAAGAAAACTTCTAAGTTCATGTTTGTCTCTAGGTACTGGCCAGTCACTCACAGCCCTTATTTTCTCCGGGTCGACTGCAATACCCTTATCAGAAACCACGTGTCCTAAGTAATGAAATTCATTTTGGAACAGATGGCATTTCTTTGGACTGAGCTTCAAGTTAACCTTTCTCACAATAATATCGTCAAGATAAACCAAACAGGTTTTCCAGATAGCCCAGCCAATACGGTTACCATAAGTTGTTCAAATGTTGCAGGGACATTGCAGAGCCCAAATGGCGTTACGGTAAATTGTCAGATTCCGTTACCGATGGTGAAGGCTGTCTTCTTCTTGTCCTTTACATCCAAATCTACTTGCCAGTATCGGATCTTCAGATCTAGAGTGGAGAAAATCTTTGATCCAGCCAAAGTGTCAAGTGCGTCGTCTATTCGTGGTAGCGGGTAGCTGTTTTTCTTCATGACGTTGTTGAGTTGACGATAATCGACGCAAAATCATGTAGAGCCATCCTTCTTCTTCACTAGCACTACTGGTGAAGCCCGAGGACTGCTTGAAGGTTCGATTACACTTTCCATCTTCATGTCCTCAATAATTCTTTCGGCTTCCTCATGCTTCGCCAATGGCAGTCTTCTTGCTGGTTGGCGGATGGGTCTTGCGTCTCCGGTGTCTATTTTATGGTGAACTATATTAGTTCTCCCTTTGGTTTTCTTGTCGAATTGAAACACATCTTGAAAATTTCCAATTAAATTCTTTGCCTTGGTTCGCTGGTCGGTGGTCAATTCTTGAAATGATGTTGATATCTGATTGATTAAAGTGTCTGGAACTTCTTGAGATGTTTCCCTTGGTCTTCACAGTTCGAATAATCGACGATACTGCCAAGCATTCCCCTACTATTGTTCCTCTTTTAAGAACAACCGGATAATAATTTATGTTCATTATTCGAACTGGAATTACCTGGCTGGCTTTGACTAGTGACTTTCTGATAACAACTCCAGTGCCAGTTTTGGCATCATCATTCCTGGGCTCAAGCATAACAATACTTCCCTCACAGAAACTACCATCTAAATGTGCTTCCAGGATAGTTTCATTTCGTTCTGGGAGAGTAACGTCTTCGGCCATTAGTTCGCGCACAGCTTTGTCGTTTCGTGGGTTTAACACGAGTTCTTCTTCATTGACCATCATCAGTCCCTTCTTCAGGTCAAGCTTAAAACCGTGCTTTGTCATTGCGTCCATACCAAGTATTAATTCATTTTCAACTACCAGCGCACGATGTTTAAAGGAGGTATTTCCAATAGAGATGGTGACATCTACTTCTCCTAATGCGGTAGCTTGTTCTCCCGTCGCTGTGCGTAATCGCCACTTAGTTGGTTGAAGATGCGTCTTGCCAGTTTTCTTTGCCAAGTCGGGTCTAATTATAGTCTTTGTCGCACCTATATCCAGTAACATTTTCAGCGGCCGTCCGTTAATAGAGCCATCCACGTAGATGCTATTGGCTTTATGATGAAGAGATGCGACAACTGTTGGATTGTGAGGCTACTAGATTACGGGTCGACAGTTGCCCCTTCGCATCAACCCGATTTAGTTTTCCGACTCCTTTTCTTCCTTTGTCGATTCCGTCTTCTTTTGCATTTTTCTGCAAAGTCTCTGCGGATGACCCAGTTCACCGCAGTTCCAACAGCGGAGTTTCTTTCTTCCAGCAAACATTTCATTTTCAATTCGCCGTAACCTCTCATCTAAATATTCCGTGTTTTCATTTCTCCCAGCATCAATATTTCGCACTCGTAATTGGTTACGTGAAGCTTATTTGGCAGCTTCATGCTCTAATGCGCATGAGAGTGCATCGATCAAAGTTTTTGGGCGAGCCAATCGCAGTGCTTGCTGAGTTTCGCTGTGTCGAACCCCGTAGATAAATAATTGAGTGGCCAGGCACTCCAAAATGCTGTCAGGAGCTGTAGGAAAATTCTTAAAGGCTTTCTTTTGAACTCTTATACCGATTTCTCAGTTGCGTCTGGAATACCTGCTCCAGATGCGCATTGCAATATCGCATATCCAACCGCTTGACTAGTTGGTCGTAGTCCTCTTGTTCTTCTTCCTTCAGCGTTTGTAGGGTGTCGATAGCTTCTCCACTCAACGAGACTTTCCATCAAATTCCGGTGTTTTGATGTGCATTGTTGTACCAGTATCATGTTTTACTACTTTCCTTTCTTGTAGTAGACCTGCCTTTGTTACATCAGAATTTGACGTTGAAGACGTAATTTTAGTGAATTTTTTCATAATTCTTCTATCTTCTTGTCATACTCTTCGAATTTTCGGGAAGCTTCTTCAGAAGTTAATTTCAATTCTTTTTTTAAACTGCTATAATTTTCTTCGGCTTTTCTAGAACTCTCTTCTATTTTTTCGTCTAAACTTCTGGAATTTTCTTCGAATTTTTGTTCTAAACTTCTAGAATTTTCTGTCAATTTATTTTCCAACGTTCTAGAATTTTCTTCTAATTTATTTTCTTATGTTCTAGAATTTTCTTCTGCCTTTGTAGAACTTTCTATTAATTTTTGTTCCAATGTTCTAGAACTTTCTTCCAATTTTCTAGAACTTTCTGCCATTTCCTTTTTTAATTCTTTTAATGTACTAGAAGTTTCTGTTAAGTCTTCGTTTAATGTTCTGGAATTTTGTTCTAATTTACCAAATTCGGACAGGTCAAATAAGTAATCTTCAGGATTTTTACCAGAATCGATTAATGCTTGCCGCAGTCTTGAAGCATTGATTTCTTTCCTATTGTTTCTAAATCCCGTTCTTCCAATTCTCTCTTGAGATCACACACTTTTAATTCACTGAATTTTATTTATTTAGTCGCCATTTTATTTATTTTTATTTACACTTCACAGTTTATTAACAACCCCACACCTGACACCAATTGTAACGTTTATTTATATGGGTGAAGTGTAAAATTAAAGAAATAATATTAATTAAAATAATACGTTTATTAAACGATAAATAATTAGGATAAATATTAAAAAGATAATAAAAGTAACTAACACTATGATTAAATAATTATTAACACTAATTTGAGACAACAAAAATTATTAAATCCTTAAACACTAACATTATTTATTTAAACAACATTTATATCACTATATTTATATAACTACATTTATTTATGTTAACCACTCGTAGACTGTTTATTTATATCACCCTCTGTTCATTGCTCGTTGCTTCTATATCACAGTCTATTTCCCCCCTGTCGTTCGGACGATATTTATACAGCTCAGTGTCCTTCTGGAACTTTCTAACACCACAATGATATTGAATATAATGAGTGCTATTCTAGTGCCAACGTTAAAACTTAAAGGTCATTGTTAGCGCTGTTTAGAGTTGAACTCTAAAAAATTGTATTCTAGTGTCAGTTTTTACCGCCGCTAACGCTAGAGCTCACGTCTAAACTTAAAGGTGCTATTGGGTAACTTTAAATCGTTCCCAGAACGAATGGAAGAACTGAAGCCGGAGATCTATAGCATTGCTGGTTTTCCTAGGGTCGTTGGATGCGTGGATTGTACCCATGTACGAATTAAAAACCCTAACAAAGAAAACGCAATGAAGCCGGGGATCGTTCCCTTTATTTTCCAATATAGCGCGATGTTCTTTTACAAATTGTACTAAAATTATTTACTCATATTCCCTGATTATAATAATTTAAGTACGTATGATATTACAACAAATAAAAATTAATCTTAAAATTGTTAAAATTTTATATTATCTATAATTATTTATTGCAACAAACTAAATACTTACTGTATTTCTGTTTATTTGATCAAATTATTATTATTAATAATATTATGAATTATGATTTTATACTTTGCAACTTTTAAGTTTTGTCAGATAATACAGTGTTGCCAAGTATTGTTTTGCTTGAAGGTCACTGTTAGTTATCGTAGCTCATTTACTGACAGTAGAATAACATCAACACTAAAGCTTACCTTTAACTAGAGATCGTCTCTAAGCTATTTTAACGTTGACACAAGAATAGCACCCAATAGATTTAGGTCACCGGTGTAATTAACACGTATGAACGCGAATGGGTTTTCCCGAGGGGATTACGTCATCAGGGTAATTCCGGCGAGCGGATTACGTCATCGCTCGGGAATATTCTACCAGTAGCTGCGCTCGTATACTCTTAAGTAAGGGGCGCACGTCACATTATGTTAAAAAATCTGATGTGGCCAGCACAATACCTTCCGTCAATCCTGTGTATTATGTACAAATTCCATACATAAATTTTCTTGCAAAAGATTCTAAATTTCCAGTAATATTATTTCATGCAAATGGCACTTGACACTGACATCTTCTTCTTCTTTAGCTTTTCCCATTCGTTAGGGGTCGCTATTTTTTATTTTCTACTTCCTCACGTCAAAATTTTTCATTCAAAATTTCTTTTTTTTTGGTATTTTATGATTCCTTTTCTCGGAAACTGAATTCCACACCCCTGATAATAAATAAACCTGTAGCGACATCAAATTATCCTAATCGTCTTAAGCCTTAGGCTATTGTTACTCTTTTTTTCCCGAGGATAAGGATAATTTGATGTCGCTACAAACCACATGAAATAAGAAAATTATGAAAATTTGAATGAAAAATTATGACATTTGTCAGTTATGGACGTAATTAATAGCTGTCATTTTGACACGGGTCCACATATCTGCTTGCCAAAGTCAGCAAAGTCACGTCACTGCACGCGCACTACACATATTTTTTTTTGCAAAAGATCCAATATTTCCAGTTAAATTACTTCATAAACAAAATATGCGAATTGTACTTGACACTAACATCTTCTTCTTCTTTAGTTTTTCCCATTTGTTAGGGGGTTGCTATTTTTTATTTTCTTCTTCCACTAATTTTTGTTTTGTGTGTCGTCCTCATTTGTCTTCCTATGTTTCTTCCACCTTATGTTATAAACTATTCATTCTTCCAATATACTCATCTCTCCTCATGACATGTTCAAACCAATGTAACCGTCTCTCTTATATCTTTCTAGAAACGCCCAACAGTAGAGTTATTTCCCTTGTTCTTTCATTAATTTACGTTTTATTGGTACTGACATCTGTCAATTTGAATAACCTGAATATATTAGCAGTTTCCATGGTTAAGTTAGCATAGCTGGCTGAATTATAAAATTTATTATCTTTATAATTCTTTAACTCTATATCTGTTGAATATAAAATATAAAATGCAATCAAATCGTATAGAGAATAATATATTCTTTAAGTTATAATAACATTTAACTGAGTTTTTCAAGAAAAACTGTTAAAATCTTTAAATGAGTGTACTTCCGGTTAACCAATTACAACCAAAATCTAATCAAGTGTGATATGGTTGTAAGGAAGAGGAATACGCAAGAATTGTAATTTTTGGAATTCTAGTATTGAAGATATCGTTGACGAAACCGCGGTCCACACACATACACACACACGCACATACGCACACACGCACATACGCACACACACACACACACATACAGACATCACCGTAAAAATAGTAAAATCGTATGGTAAAGACCCTAAAACGTGCTTATTCAATGAAAACTCACCACCGAATTTTTTGACCAAAGACAATACCTTCCTTACCTATAGGTGACGGAAGGTAAAAAAACAAACTCACCCTTCACACTGAAATGTTTGTAAATTATTTTGTATGTTCATATGTTAAAATATTTTTTTTGTTTTTATTACACAAGTTAGATATTGCATTCATAAGTATGTGTTTTATCTTAATTATTCAATTAATACAGGCAATGGGCCAGTGACGTAGCTATGGGGGTGGTTTGCGGGTCAACCCCACCCCCCAAATTTTCGGATAGTGTCTAAAATTATGTATATTGCTGCAATCCGGTAAATATATTCTCTTTTCCGCACTCTTTCCTAAAATGTTCTGTGATTTGGCTATTTATTTATGTACATGAAAGGAGAAAAACATGCATTTGCACATCCCTTGAAAAAATGTAACTTTCAATTATAAGGCATTTGACCTTGAATGAAAAAAAAATTCACCTGTGGCGCAATTTTTCTGGATATCTTGCCTCACAGCGCCGCCACTGAGTCGCTACAATTTATTAGGTTGCGAAATGGGTCACGTATGGCATAATAATAAAAACGATAAGAGCTCTGCTAACTCATTCCATTCTCTTAGCAACATTCTTCATACACCAAATTATTCCTCACTGGGTCGCGCCATTCATACACATAATTGGAGTACATAACGTAAATATTTCATTTTTTCCGCAGTCACTTTTCTTTTATACCTGTACAAACCCAACATTCACTACCGTACATCAAAATAGACACACGCACTCCATTATACACACCAGCGTTGCCAGCGTCCCGCTTTTTAAGACAACAAATTTTCCCGCGTCGAACAGCTAAATTCAGGATTCATCTAAAATCAAATAAAACACTTCTTTTGTTTCTCAAGTGAATTTAAAATGGTTAGATGGAAGAAACAGATTTTCTATTGAGTTAATTAAATCGGAATTACTTTTTTTTTATAGCTCAATTCAACATGAATTACTTGTGTGCTGAATTTTAAATACCCACCAATATAGGAGCAGAAAAATACTGTTGATGATGTAAAATCTTCAGCCAAGTACAAATAGGCGATTTTCTGGAAAAATTATTGTTTAATATATTATATTGAGAGTTAAAGAGAAGTTTTTAGTTTGTGTTGTGTCATTTATGATTGATATCATATAAATAAATGAACATATTGAAATATTTAATATACATTTTTTAGGTTGTTTGCTTCTAAATCCAGATTTTTTTACATTTTACATGATAAAAATCCCGATTTGGTAAAATAATAATCTGGCAATGCTGATTATACTTAACCGAGAATTTCTAGATACGTTTACGTTTCTAGCAAACTCTCCTATCAAATTCACGATTAATTCGTCCATTACTCGCCACCATACTACTCAAATATAAAACTCATTTTCCTGCTCCAGGTTCATTGCGTCCAGCAACACCATCACCCAGTCGCAAATTCATTTTTTTTCAAATACTAACACCTTGCATTTATCTGCATTCACCACTAGTTTCATATTTCATCCAACTACATATATTCTGTTTATCATTCTTCCCAGTTGTTTATCATTTTCACTCAAAACAACTGTATCATCCGCATGTAAATGTTTGTATTTACCCCAATTTTAAGAAATTAGAACCTCGTTTGCTGCTCTTTTTTCGACAAAATAACTTTGGCTGCTCACTTGTCATTTTCACAAAATAAAAACACCTGAGAACAAATAAAAAACAGAATACACTTTTACGCTACGAAACGTAAAATAAAATTAATACCGCGAAAAAACTGTAAGACAATATATAAATTTGGTGGGGGAACCAAAACTATTTTTCAGTTTTCCATGGAGCCACCGATTTCATTATATGTAGTTTATCTGTCCATCGCTAGGTCTACTCAAAGCGCCACTTCCTGATATTTCACGAACATATTTTCCGAATTTATTTTAATTGCGAATATCTTCTGTATTAAACAATAAATATTTAAAATACTTACCTGAAAAATATAGACATGTATACAGAACGTAACAGTAAACAAATTTTAGAAATAGAACTTCACACACTTACATACATACATACATACATAAAATCACGCGTGTCCCACTTAGTGGGTTCTCACAAACCCGATAACAATAAGAACAATATCAATATCATACAACAAATCCTTACTCTTAACATATTAAAGTGACCGATTTTCGGTAGCGAAATACCGCATCCGGATCACAATAATAGTTAGAAAACAATCATCCTTCGCCACACATACCTATCTAAGCAGACTTCTTTCGCCTCGGCCACACTCATAATCGCATTCATACATGCTCTTCTTCTCTTCACACTTGGAAACTCTCTCTCTTTAAGCACCCTACCATTCACATCCATCCACTTACACACTGGTCGGCCACGCAATCGAAAACCCTCACACACTTGAGAATTATAATTTTGGAATTATAGTATACACGCACGTATGCGCGCGCACGCATTTGTATACACAGAAACACACACACACACACACACACACACACACACAAACACAACGTGCGTATTCATTAAATACTAGTGCTGTGAGGATCCGACAAAACTTGGATCCGAGAACCCGGATATCCGATGTTCGGATATTGAAGCGGATATCCGAAAATTTAATTCGAATTTGGATCCGGATCCTGATTTGTATCCGGATCTGGACTTGGATCTGAATTTGAACTTGGATCCGGATCTGAACTTGGATCCGGATCTGAACTTGGATCCGGATCTGAACTTGGATCCGAATCCGGACTCGATATTTTGTTTACGGATCCGGTGTTTTGTTTACGGATCCGGATCCAAATTTTAATTCTGGAATCGATTCTTTATTTTGAATGTGAAGGCTAACAACTGGCATTGAGTTAAAATTCAAACTTCAAACCGGTAAAGTGGGCCTGTTTACTTTTGCAGCGGTTTGTAAACACTAGTAAACAAACAGTAATACATTTTATAATACCCCTTTAAAATAGCCAGGTAGTTTGTTCAAATGTAAAGAAAAAAGGAATTTATACTTTCACAGAGTCCTATATAAAGTAACATTAATTGTATATATCACATTTTAATTTTTGTAAAAGAAAATCTATGCAGCTATATTAAAAGGTCTGATGTACAGTAAAAATTTTGAAAGATGTCCGATCAAGGTCATCTGTATCATGAACGAATTAACAAATTGGCATACATTTATCTCTTTCCTATGCAAAGGCTATAAGCATGTGCGATAAGGATGGATATAACAAGCTTGTCTTTCAAAAATTCATATTGTTTCGACTAAGTTAGGACATTCCACATTAAAACGATGCTCGTTGTTGATAATACTTTCGCTGTAACGTAAGTTTATTTATTAATACAGATACATTATCTTAATTCATAGCCGTACGAATAACGTTATTTTGTGTCAGAGTCACTGACACTGACATTGTGTCAGTATCTTATTTTTCACATATTTGGTTTTACATTTGCTAATAAACTTACCAGTTAACTTATTTTTGAATTTCGAATGCTTTTACTGTAAGATATATTTTTATAATAATAAAATAACAGTAGTATCTTATGTACTCTCATAAAAACTAAGCAAACGACAGTACTGAATTTGTCATAATGCGCGGAACAAAAATCTGAATTCATACAATTCGTAGACGACCTTGATCGGACATCTTTCAAAATTTTTACTGTACATAAATACGTAACCAGAAATAATCATCTGCTTCAAATTCCACAACACCGCACTGCTTTCTTCGAGGAGGATCCATATTACTGGGGTATCCGATTATACAATCAACTGTCTGAAGAAATTAAGCGTTCTGAGACCCTTTCTGTGTATAAATCAAAATTGAAAAAAAAACTTATTGAAAAATGTTATTACGATGAACACGATTATTTCGATGATCCTTGTTAGTTGTTCTTAATATTATGTGTGTAATTGCACAAATGACATGTATTATATCATGTATATGATCTTTTGGATTAATAAATTATTATTATTATTATTATTATTATTATTATTATTATTATTATTATTATTATTATTATTATTATTATTATTTTTATTATTATTATTAATATGAAATGAATTTCATTAATTTATTATGTGCTTTTAATGAGACCCGATGCTAATATTTGAATGTAAGGTTCAATACTGAGAATATTCGAATTCGAGAACCGATCCGGATACTGAAATTCCATATCTAAAATCCGATATTCATACTCATATTCGAATCTAAGATCCGATACTCAAATCCGTTTCCAAGATTCGGTATTAGGATCCGGATTCAAGATACTCAGATTCGGATCCAAATTCCAATACTCAGATTCGGATCCAAAATCCGATGCTCAGATTCGGATCCAAAATCTCATACTCAGATCCGGATCCAAAATCCGATACTCAGATCCGGATCCAAAATCCGATACTGAGATTTGGATCCGAGATCCGGATAGTTCAATGTTCAATTATCCGGATATCCGGATATTTTTGGATCCGAAACCGAAACTATTCGGATCCGGATCCCACCACTATTAAAAACTGACCATCGTATTTTTGACCAAAGACAATAGGCGATGGGAAATAAGATCGCAGCGCCAAAGTGGAACTAATGTTAACGGGATAATTTGACATTTACTAATTGTATTTATGCATTAAGTGCAGGGACTAAGAACGAAATGAGAACGAAAACGAAATAACGAAATAAACCGAAATTTTTCAAAGAACGAAAACGGAAACGAAAACGCAATATATTTTTTTCGTTCATGATTGAAAACGAAATAATTTATTTCGGTTACCGGTTTTAACCGTTATTTTATTTAATATTTTATTTTATTTACAGCAAATATTTTACAGGCAAATATTATTGAATTTTCAGATATTTGATTTGCAAACAAGCAGATTTTCAAAGTAGAAGTAGCTCTCCAGTAGCTAACCCTGTTACGTGTTAGGTTAAACGGTATACTCGTAGTTTCATCTATTGAACACTGACTGCGATAATTTTGATTTGCACACACTGTCGGTATTCGTTTTATTAGTTATGTTAAGTACTTATATAAGAGAACTAACATAAAGGAAGATTTGCTTGAAAACATACTATTAGTTAGGTGAAATAAAATGTAATTAATGTTTTATTCTTTATCGTAAAAAATTCAGGCCATAGCATAAGCTTTTTTTCTTATTTTTATATACTCGTATGTATTATCTTTCCTTCATATGTGTTTTATTTTCATGTTTAATAAAAAAAAACTTATTATATTTCAATAATTTCATCAATTGTTACTCATTAATAGTTATAACCGGTATTAACCGGTATTTAATTACTGTGAACGAAAACGAAAACGAAAATATTTAGGTGGGAACATTAAGAACGGAAACGAAATTTTTCGGTTTCGTTCGGATAAGAACTGAACGAAATATTTTTCGTTTTAAGTCCCTGATTAAGTGTATAATATTAAGAGATATTACATATGTAAACGTAAATATTATAAACATAATGGATAACACTTGTGTTTATACAATCAAGAAAATGTTACGTGTATAATTTATCCCGGCAACTAGTTCCGAAAATACCACCAGATGTCATATTGCTTATTTCCCTTCGCCTATACCTTCCTTACCTAAAGGTGGCTGATGACAAGATAAAAATTAGATCCGGTATTCTGAGAACCACTGGTCGAAAAACAAATGTTTTTTTTGTTCATTATATATTCCTGTAAAAAAATGTTTTCCTAATTAACCTTCATCATTGCTCTTATAGTTCTCGAGATAGTAATGTTAGTCCATTTAAAATTATTAACACTGGGTATATGTATAGATTAATGCTTGGTTAATTTTAAATTCTTATCATAGGGACTATTTTTTCTATTTATTTCTTTCTCTTATTTTGGAACAGGTCTGCCTAAAAAGTTCATATGTGGAGGACTAGCAGGACTATGTGGCCAGCTCACAATTTATCCTTTGGATGTTTTAAAAACAAGACTAATGGTTAGAAAACCAGGGGAATATAACAACATGTTTCACGCTATTAAGAAGATATATAGAAATGAAGGAATCCATGCATTTACCAGGTTATACATACGTACGATAACAATATAATGACATTAATATATATGACGCGAAAACGGTAATGATACGTTGGTATGGTATAAAAATGTTTAAATATTTCTCATTTTTAATGGGATTTCGTGGCCGCGTGCTTGGATGTGTGGTCACGAATCTGTGGAACCGGATTCGATCCCGTCCGTCGCCAAAAGAATAAATATTTCAGATTTTAAATGGCTCAAAAAGTGATCCCTATGGATGCATTCTCCATGCCAACAATGAGTGCCCGTGAAGTGACGCCTGGTACACATCGGCAAGGTACAAATATGGGGTCTGTGAAGTTAGCGACCATATTTAATCACAAACAATGAAACATATACCAAAGGTTTGTGATTCGTTTGTGCATGTTTGTAATCTACAAATGAAACCAGCGACCCCTAAAATAAAAAAGTTATAAACAATTTAAAAGTGGTCGCTGACTTCGAGCTCAGCGACCACATGTGAAACACATACGTCGAATGTCAAACGTTTGTGCATCATTTGTGCTTTCAAAATATATGATTGAAAATACCGCGACCCCAATTATACAAAAAATATGAACAAATTAAAAGCTCTACGACCATATGTGATGCACAAACGTCAAACGTTTGTGCTTCGTGTGTGCTTTTAGAATATATGACTGAAAATACAGGGACCCCAATTATACAAAAAAATATGAACAATTTAAAAGTGAACTTTGAAGTTATAAATAATTCATTATATTTCATGCCTAAAAAGAAATGAATATAAACATAAAGTGAACGACAAGCTGCGTATCAAACGTTTGTAGTTCCAGAATATGTGATTAAAAATACCATGATCCCAATTATACAATTAAATAAAAAAAATAACATAAACAAAGGATATTCGGGCCCCCACCGCACATTTAGAAAAGTAATAAATTACAAATATAAATTAAAATTTAAGTCATCGTAATACAACAAATAATATTAAAAACATAAGTAAAATCTAAAAGTCTATAGAATGAAAATCAAATATAAAAATCGGATGTGGCCAGCACATAACCTCTCGCAATTTCCATTCTATGTTACATAAGTATCGAATTTAATATTTTTTGTACACAAATAATTCTAATTATATCAATTCTTTCTTTCTATGAGGAATTTTGTCCTACTCTTCTGAAATGTTCAAGATTCCTCCAATGAGGTGTTGCATGAATATTTTCTTTGTTTTAATCGAAAGAATAAGAAAAAATATTTAACCCAAATTTTTAATAAAAAAAAATACGTACGCCTTTAGGTTCAACATATTTTATATTTTAATTGATGTCAAAATTATTCGAACGTTTCGGGTGCAAACCCACCCATCATCAGCTAAGTAAAAAAATATAAAGGGTTTTCCAATAAGAGGTGTTATTTTGAATAGCCCGCTATTTCGATAGATGTCGCTTTTGAAGCTGTCATTATTTGACATTTGACAAGTAGAAACTACGCCATTAATAAAAATGGAACGATACACGCTTCAACAATGCATTGAAATTATTAAAATTCACTATAAAAATGGTGAAAATTTGGCAGAGACGGTTCGTAAAACTCGACAATTTTTGGGTCGTCGTGAAGCACCTTGTCGGACCGCAACACAGAAATTGGTGGAAAAATTCGAGCTGTTGGGACAAGTTAGTGATGTGAAGAATAAAACCCGTGCACGTCGCTCAAGAACAGCCGAGAATATTGCTGCTGTAGCCGAAAGTGTTGAAGAAAACCCAGGTTTGTCCATTCCTCGTCGTTCTTTGGAATTAGGCATTCCACAAACGTCATTACACCGTATTTTGCATAAAGATTTGGGTCTTAAGGCTTATAAAGTCCAGTTAATACAAAAACTCAAGCCGGCCGATCATCAACAACGTCGTGTCTTTGCTGATTGGGTCGTTGAAATGCATGAAAATGATCCAGAATTCCATCGAAAAATCATCTTGAGTGATGAGGCCCATTTCCACCTCGGTGGCTTCGTCAACAAACAAAATTGTCGCATCTGGGGCTCAGAAAACCCAAGAGTTATTGTTGAAAAGCCTCTCTATCCTCAACGTGTGACTGTTTGGTGCGGTTTATGGTCCGGCGGAGTCATTGGACCTTACTTTTTCGAAAATGAGGCTGGAGCAACAGTTACGGTGAATGGATTGCGCTATCGAGAGATGATTAACGATTTTTTATGGCCGGAATTGGATGGTATTGATCTGGACAACGTTTACTTTCAACAAGACGGCGCTACGTGCCACACAAGCAACGAAACCATTGATCTTTTACGGGAAAAGTTTCCGGACCGTGTTATCTCTCGAAGAGGTGATCACAATTGGCCACCGAGATCTTGTGATTTAACACCTTGCGACTTGTTTCTTTGGGGCCACGTGAAAGAGAAGGTCTACGCCAACTGCCCAGCGTCGACTCAAGACCTCAAAGATGGAATTCGTGAGGCTATCGAGGACATAGGACAGCCACTTTGCGATTTGGTTATGGAAAATTTCATGAAAAGGATATTTTCCTGTCAGCGTGGTCGTGGTGGTCATTTGCCTGATGTTATTTTCCACTATTAACGGCATACCTTCCTCTTTATAATGAAATAAACATCCGATCATTTATATTAAAAAATGGCATTTTTCTTTGAATGTCAAAATAACACCTCTTATTGGAAAACCCTTTACAATCGAATAATTGTTCACTTACCAAATAAAAATTACGTAAGAAATTACATTATGATTTAAATATTTTGAAAAATAAATACAAGGTTTTCATTTATTTGATATAAAAAGGCTACAGATAAACAGCAACCATTTTGAGGCGACTGCCGAATGACAATAAAAATTAAATTACAACTAAGACAAGTACAACCTGTATAAACAAACATAGACTGGCCGAACGAAAAGTAAGTGAAGCAATTTTAAAAGTAAATGGCGATAAAATCAAACACTATGGAAGCTATTTTTAAGATGAACTATATTTTGTTTATAATCTGTTTGATTATTAATGATATTGACTTTATACATGTTCAAGGTTCATATGCAAGTCTTGTATCTTTATTGGGTACTTTTTCCAAAATTTTAAACTTTGAAATTTTGGAAAAAAGTACCCAATAAAGATACAAGACTTTTATATGAAATTTAATTTTCATTGTCTTTCGGCAGTAATTTCAAAATGGTTGCTGTTTATCTGTAACCTTTTTGTATCATACAAATGAAGACCTTTGTATTTATTTTTCAAAATATTTAAATCATAATGTAATTTCTTACGTAATTTTTATTTGGTAAGTGAACAATTATTCGATTATATATTTTTTATACTTATGTATATTACTCAGCTGATGATGGGTGGGTTTGCACCCGAAACGTTCGAATAATTTTGACATCAATTATAATATAAAATATTGTGACGTGCGCACCTGAGTTAAGAGTATACGAGCGCCGTTACTGAAAGAATGTACCAGAGCGATGATGCAATCCCCGACGACGGAATAACCCATACACGTAGACATGTTAATTACGCCGTGACCTAATTCTTTTGTACTCGGTATCGCTGTGGCGCCGGAGGGTTCTAGAAGGATATGAGCTATATAAATATCGTCTGAATGACAGCGGAGAAATAGTATGGCAACGAGCAATAAGTCGGTGATATAAATAAACAGTCTACGCGTTGTGCACATAAATTAATGTAGTTATATAAATAAATGTAGTGATATAAATATTGGTTAAATAAATAATCTTAGTGTTTAAGCAGTTAATAATATTCGTAGTCTTAAATTAGTGTTAATATTTGTTTATCATAGTGTTAGTTACTTTTATCATCTTTTTTAAATATTTAATCTTAATTATTTATCGTTTAATAAACGTATTATTTTAATTAATAATATCTCTCTTATGTTTACACTTCACCCATATAAATAAAACGTTACAATATTTTGAATTAAAGGCCTACATATTATTATTTTTAAACTCCTACCAATGGTTCTCAACATTCCAAAGATATCTTGTAATATCTCAGGAACCGTATGAGGTATTTTATTCAAATTTTACATACTTATAACACTGAGAATGTTGTCTCTCAAAGTTTTATTGAAAATTGCAAAATATTTTTAATAACGAAATAAATAAATAAAATATTATCCTTGGTAAAATTCATGTAGTCAGGAATTTTATAGTATATATATACATCGGAAAAAATGTGAACAAAGGTCTAAAATTATTTTTAGTGAAAAAATCAATTCAATATGTCACGAGTTATTAACAATTTATTATACGAAAGAACGCAGCGTCGGTCACTCGGCGCGTGATCATAGGCACTATAAAATTCCTAATAGGACGAGTATATTTCAACAATTAAATTACAAAACTCGGAGACAAAGGTATTTTCCTATTTCTTTGAAAAAGAATAACGAAGATTCGGTGACAATTTAAGATATGTTGATACTTAATAACTTCATTCAGTCATTTTTACTCAAATGATATTCTGAGAGGTTCTTTAACTAAAATTGACTATTTCATTCATAAATTTATAAACTAATCCAAATTGAGAATTGTACCTAGTCCTAGTTACCAAGTTTTATTTCGAAAAACACCTTCACTATTTTTTTTGTATTCATCTAGTCAAAGATTCTGTATTTCTAATATAACAAATTTTTGTTCGACATTAAGCAGCCGACATGCCAAGGCTTCTTTAAAATTTCTCTGCCGCTGCAGGATCTGAGGATGCTAGTCTTAGCGAAATCGATAAGCCACATAGAATAAATAAAACATTTATATAAACTCAAAGTTTAATCATCCTTCATAAATCATGAATTATAATCTCTTTATTTGTATTGTTTTTTCTTTATTTCAAACATAATTTATATAAAAATATAAATTTCTTTACAACAGTAACAAAAATATGTCAGGTTATTTATAAATATAAATTTCTTTCAAAAAGTAATAAAGAAATATGACAATTAATTTTTTTACATAGAAAATATAACATTTTTATATAAATCCTTTTTAATTTAAATAATTTTTTGGTCCTGCTTTTTGTAATCTTTTTCCGTTTTCTATATTCCCACTTGTATAATGTTCGTAAATAATTGGTAAAAAACCAAAATGAATTTGTTTTCCATTTCAAAAACAATAAAAACACATCAATTCGCGATTCACTAGCGTTCATGGACGCCGTTCACCAAAAATCCAAGAGGGTGGGGGCAAAAATGGAATATTAGAAAAAAATCTGATGTGGCCAGCACAATACCTTCCGTCAATCCTGTGTATTATGTACAAATTTCATACATAAATTTTCTTGCAAAAGATTCTAAATTTTTGGTATTTTATGATTCCCTTTCTCGGCAACGGAATTCCATACTCCTGATAACAAACAAATCACATGAAATAAGAAAATCATGAAATTTTGAATGAAAAATTATGACACTTGTCATTTATGGACATAATTAATTGCTGTCATTTTGATACGGGTCCCCATATCTGCTTGCCAAAGGCAGCAAAGTCATGTCACTGCACGCGCCCTGTACATAATTTTTTTGCAAAAGATCCTATATTTCCAGTAAAGTTATTGCATAAACAAACTATGCAAATTGCACTTGACACTGACATCTTCTTCTTCTTTAGTTTTCCCATTCGTTAGGGGGTCGCTATTTTTTATTTTCTTCTTCCATTAATTTTTTTTTGCGTGTCGTCCTCATTCAGTTCCTTTTCTCTCAAGTTTTCTGCAATACAGTCTTTTCATCTTATATTTGGTCTTCCTATGTTTCTTCCACCTTCTATTAATTTATTCATCTCTCCTCCTGACATGTTCAAACCAATGTAATCGTCTCTATTATATCTAAAAACTTCTAACACTAGAATTACTTCCCTTATTTTTTCATTCAATTACTTGCTTTTTATTGATACTGACATCTGTCAATTTGAATTACCTATGTATATATATATCAGCAGTTTCCATGGTTATGTTAGCATAGCTGGCTGAAGTATGAAATTTATACGAATTTTTTATCTTTATTATTCTTTAACTCTATATCTGTTGAATATGAAATATAAAATGCAATCAAATCGTATAGAGAATAATATATTCTTTAAGTTATAATAACATTTAACTGAGTTTTTCAAGAAAAACTGTTAAAATCTTCAAATGAGGGTACTTCCGGTTGACCAATTATAACCAAAATCTAAACATGTCTGCATATGGTTGTAAGGAAGAGGAATACGCAAGAATTGTAATTTTTGGAATTCTAGTATTGGAGATATCGTGCACGAAAAAGCGGTCACATACACACACACACATATACACACACACATATACACACACACACACACATACACACACACGCACATACGAACACACACACACACACACATACAGACATCATCGTAAAAATAGTAAAATCGTATTGTAAAGACCCTAAAACGTGCTTATTCAATGAAAACTCACCACCGAATTTTTTGACCAAAGACAATACCTTCCTTACCTATAGGTGTCGGAAGGTAAAAATCGTAAACAAATTATTTGTATTACATTCCCGAACGGTTTATTTTGTGCACTTGCATTTTGCATACTAATAAATATTAAATACAACTTCCAGGGAGGGGCAAGTGTAAGCCCCACCCCCCACCCCACCCTAGACGGCACCATGCTAGCATTAAACTCATACACCTTACGTTTATTTTCCTACAACTATTAAGGTATTGCCGGATTGCCGCTACAGGCGCTGATGCCAATAATATGCACGTCGCCTATAGTATTTCCGCCTTTATCTGAGGTAGTGCAAACTGTGGAATAAAACCATCCACAGAATTGTATTGCCAACTGAATCAGTTATTTTTGATCACTCTGAATTATTACATACTGGGGTTCGTATTTGATCTCAAACAGTGCATACATAGGTAAATCTCTTTTAAAATCATTATAGAGATCCTGATATTTGACGCTGGTAAAATATTTTCGAATATTGAATACTTTTATACAATGACATTCATTTACCTCGAACTGAAAGGAATATATGTACAAAAATTATAAAGACAATTTTACAATATATGTACACATTTTGTTTACCGCGTATGATTACTGAACTAGATAGTATACTACACTCTCCCGGGGCTAAAAATGCAGAAGAATATAGATGACATTAAGGATGTCAAAGAAAATTTTGACAAATACGGATGCAAAAGAAGTTGACACATTTCATCCTTGCCTGCTTAACGTGGCTACGCAAAACTCCATTCCATTCCTCTCTACTGACACACATTCACTCTGCAAGGTTACCAATTCACGAATGTTAAAATTATTTGACAGATAGCTATTTGTTTTTGTCAAATGTGTGAAAAGACTCAATGGAGTTATTTGTTGAATAAATATATAAAATAGATGTATTCGGAATTGAAAATACTGGACCTTGACCTTAGTGATCGGTGATAGTCCCATATTATTAGTACCTACGTACCTAAAAATATTTTTTTCTTCAAGTGTACAATAATATTCATATTATGCTACTATACACACACTATAGAAGATATTCATTTTATTACTAGTACAACAATGTTGGTCATTTTTGTACTAGTAAAAAAATGTTAGCTTCTTAGTTCACCGCTGGCGGCAGCAGTCGTCACAGCAACACAGACCATATTGAAAAATAGTTATTTGACAGTTGTATCGTTTGTGTTTTGTGGTGTACACAGCCAACTATGGCTAAAATTGCAAACGCTATTAAAACAATTTTAGAAAAATATTTAAAAAATCTCCAGTTTTCTTTGAAACACTTGAAGAAAAAATAGTATATGTTACTCGGAGCAGAACGCCCTTTTTGTGTTTTACCCAGCTTGCCTGGCCTCGGCTAACGCCTCGGCCGCAATAGCTGGGTTCAACACAAAAAGACCGCTTTCTACTCCTAATAACATAATGTACTATTTATCGCAAATATACTCCGGTTAGTTAACTTAGTTCAAAATTTGGTTGGTGAAATGTGGAGTTAATTTATTTCTAAGCATAAATTTATTCCTTGGTTAACTAACCTGACAATTATATTTACAGTAAGGTCGGGCGCACACCAAAGACAATTTTAAAATATACAGTAAAATTTTTGAAAGATGTCCGATCAAGAGCACCTGTATCACGAACGAATTAACAAATAGGCATACATTTATCTCTTTTTTTTGCAAAGGCTGTAAGACTGTGTGATAAGGATGGATATAACACGCTTGTCTTTCAAAAATTCATATTGTTTCGACTAAGTTAGGACATTCCATTTATAAACGATGCTCGTTGTTGATAATACTTTCGCTGTAACGTAAGTTTATTTATTAATTCAGATACATTACCTGGATTCATAGCCGTACGTATAACGTTATATTCTGTCAGAGTCACTGACACTGACATTGTGTCAGTATCTTTTTTTTAACATATTTGGTTTTACATTTGCTTATAAACTTACTAGTTGACTTATTTTTGAATTTTGAATGCTTTTCCTGTAATATATATTTTTATAATAATAAAATAACAGTAGTATCTTACGTACCCTCATAAAAACTAAGCAAACGACACTACTGAATTTGTCATGATGGGCGGAGCAAAAATCTGAATTCAGACAATTCGTAGACAACCTTGATCGGACATCTTTCAAAAATTTTACTGTACATAATTATTAAACACACAACATGCAACATTAGATAAATACCGCGCATATGATTGTGTCGGATAAATGCTATAGAAATACATAGATATCGTCGAAACCCTCATATACTATTTACCTCATGTTACCTACATGTTGCGAGTTTGATGTTTGCTTGGTGTATGATGGTTTAGAGTTTAGACGATATTTATGCATTTCTATAGCTTTTATGCGGCACAAGCATATGCGCGTTATCCTTATGTTACATATTGCATGTTGTGTGTTTGATGTATCTTTGGTGTACGGCTTAAAAATATTTAAAGATATTCGATCAAGGTCATCTACGAATTGTATGAATTAAGATTTCAGCTCCGCCCGTTTTGTCAAATTCAATAGTGTCGTTTACTTAGATTTTATAAGGGTACATACTACTGTTATTTTATTATTATAAAAATATGTTACAGTAAAATCATTAAAAATTCAAAACTAATTTAAATGGTAAATTTATTAGCAAATGTAAAATCAAATATGTGAAAAATAACATAGTGACACTGACAGAAAGTAACGTTATTCGTACGGCTATGAATCAATGTAATATATCTGAACTAATAAATACTACGAAAGTATTGTCAACAACGAGCATCGTTGGATGTTAGTCGAAACAATATGAATTTTTGAAAGACAAGCGTGTTATGTTCATCCTTATAGCAGAGCTTGCAGAGGATCTGTAGGATGTGCGAGACGTATCAAACGAGTCCTCTTGTATTCGTCCTTCAGCGCAGGGCCGGATTTACATACAAGCAAAACAAGCTCGTGCTTGGGGCCCCCAATGCTGAGGCTGAACCTTTTTTTTGTAATGGAGAGCCCGTCTGTAACTTAATTTTTTTTTTCTTTCATTAACATTTAACAATAAATGTATTTATGGCAGTTAATTACTTTTGTTTCAATATTAATTTATTACATTATTAATTAATCATTATATAACTGTATAACTGTATAATGTATAACTGAATCGAGTTTTGTTCAAATTAATCTGGGGGGCACCACCTACGCGATCTGCTTGGGGGCCCCGCGGAACGTAAATCCGGCCCTGCTTCAGCGTATGTAAGATGACGATAGTTTGTTCACGCAACGAGACAGTCACTGTAGCCTTCTCCGTGGGCGTCCATATGTGCTTTTTCAGCCGCTACATATTGTTTTAAATAGCTCGGCCATAAATATTTTCCTTCAAATTCCGGTGTTTTTAAGTGAATTGTTGAACTAGTATAAGGCTTTCTTACTTTCCTTCCTTCTATTAGACAGTTGTTATAATTTTCAAAATATATTCAGTTTAATCATTTATTTTTGTCAGATAACATATTTATCCGATAGAAAAGTTACGGATAACTTATCTTTCAGATAGCCAATACTTATCTGAAAGATAACTATATCTGAAGACGAAAAGACACATTTTATTTCTCCAACACATAATTTTATCCGGAACTTTATCCGGAGGTGGAGAGACTAGATCTTAAAGACGTTTCCATGATTTTTAATAAATTACAAATAACAACTGTCAAAGAGCATTATACTTTTGTAAAAATTTCAATAATATTTGAAAAAAACTGTTTTCCCATGTTAAACGCCTATGGGCCTGTGTCATGGTTTTCAGTGTTCACACTGTATATCTTTACGGCATATTACCCATTGTTGGATGTGCCAATATGCTTTGTACACAGATTTTGGTAATGGTAATCACATATTTGTACCGTGCGGGCGTTTACCTGGCATCACCTCACGAGCACTCATTGCTGGCGTGGAGAGTGCACCACAGGGACCACTTCTGTGCCATTTAAAATTCGAAATATTTGGCGTCGGTCGGGATCGAAACTACTAAATTTTATAAAAGTTTCTTCTTTATAGTGTCACCGTGCTATTGAAAAAAAAAACAAATGTAATGACATTTTATATGTCATAAATGTAAATGTCACATTTTGACATTTTTTGCCAGTCAGAGCCCACTAAAATCATAATGGCGGATAGTATGCATCCCGCATTTATACTTTTGAGAATATTTATTATTTTTTATTTATATAGTTTAAATCGAAAACTTTCAAATAAACATATATGTGTGTATAATATTGTTAATTAATGCAAAGTTTTAGATTTAAGCAATATATAGAAGAATTATTTATATTATTATAGTTCGGGATATTAGGCCGCGGTCTAACAGATTATAATAAACAGAAAATAACAAAATATATATTCAATAAGAAATACAACGGATATTATTTATTCAAATTACATAAGGAAAATCTTTAATAATCTACCTGCTATAAAAGGAGAATGTGCTCTTTTCTTAGTTATTACATTTGTCTGCTCATTTGATAAACTAATACTAATTTTCCACATTTCCATAGAAATTTCCTGTGTGATCTTTGAGGTGGATAGAAATGGACTTTCCGCATTTATTTTTTCTGGCGAGTTACATTTGTCCAAACTAATTTGTGTCGAATTAGACACATTTCGCGTCTCGGACTACCTTAGGTAACTTGGAATAAAGAATGAATTCCTAAGTAAAATAAGAATGTACTTATTCACACTATTTTCAGTAATAATATAACAAGAGAGTGAGAATAAATTGAAAATAATTTGACAGATCTTTCGAAAACTTGTTGCCAGGCAATAGTCACGAAAGCCCGAAGGGCTTGAGTGGCTATTGCCAAATGGCAACAAGTTTGAGAAAGAAACTGGAGAATTATTTTCTAATTTATCGAACTCTTGAATTATATTTAATTAGATTATTTTTTGATCTACAATTTTTTTCAAACGGTAAGACACAACTGTCATGTTATTATGACGCCATCTACTGTCGTTATTAATTAGCTTCATTCATTTACACATTACAGTTGGTAAGTCTGTTTTGACAACTAGAACAGAATAATTTTGACAAGGCCAAATGCCAAATAATTATAAATAATCAGGATTTGATTTATACATATTTTTCATAAATACATGACATTTGTCAACAAAAACAAAAGCTACAGAGATTATTCCCGGGATTAATCTCTAGAGCTTTATTCTCAGTATAATAATGACAGGATTGGTTAAAACACAAACACGTGACAAAAAAAGAAACATGTCATTGGTTTAAAGAAATGTCAAAAAATAATCATAGTAATTTCATATTGTATTGCATAAATTAAGCAATTATTTACCTGGAACTTAATGTTCGGTAATGAATAATTTTTAAGGCGCTTTGACCCTGGAAGCTGGCACTCACTTATAAAATGGTCATCACATACATAGTAATTTCGCCTTATTTGAAGTTCATTTAAATTTACAAAAATTGGAGGAGCTACTCGTTTAACCCAAATATTGTAAATTTCTTCTTCATAAATAGGAAAATAATGTTTTGTTGTATATTTAACATCATAACCCGGCACACAACAACCTCTTGGAATTTTGCAGAAGGGCGGAAGTTAATAAACACAAAAATAGAACAATATAAAATTACACAAAAACTGAACAATATAAAATAATACAACAATAAAGAATAATATCACCTCACGATAATACAATTTCAAATTTGAATTGTCATGGCAGCGAACATATACGAATTTTAACGAAATAATCCGAATGAAGCACTAAGCGCTAAGTGTCGTAATACATAACTAACTGAAAGTTTTACGGTCATGCTATATAGTTGACAATTGGCACAACATGTTTAAATAAATAATTCTCAAAATAAATCATTAAATTATAACCTAATTTTTTAAATATTTTTTGACAACTCTATTAATATTTGTTTAGCCTACTTTATTAAAGGGACGGCGTTGCTAGGCAACCCTACGTAAACATTTTCCACCCGTGGGGTGGAAATGTGATTTGTTATTTCCCACCCATGAGATATGAGATTGTCATTGCAGTTAGGAATGATTTATTTCCCAACCTATAAAAGGTTAGGAATCGGCATATTACTACATATGGTTGTAAATAAAATTGCATTACATTATTTGTGACTTCATTTCAACACCATGGCTAATACTAAAAAGAAGTAACTTTTTTAAATTTTAATTTTGTCAGTTAAGAAACGAGTAAAATAAAATGTAATTATTGAATTAAATGCAGAATTTAATTCTCTACGTTATTTACTGTATTACTGTTTAAAATTAACCGGCTACTTTTGCGCTAGGAAAAACTATTTTCCAATGTTAAACTCCTGTGGCCCGTTTTTCGTGTTTCGCCTGGTATAATATTCTACAAAAAAAAACATAATTTTTAAATTATTTTCAGAGGGTTTTTTTCGAGTGCGAATGGTATAATGCTGTATACAGGAATAAACTTAACTTTATATGAAACTTTAAGAAATCATATTCATGTTGATATACACAAATCCGAACGCATTTCGATGTGGAAAATACTCGGATGCGCCAGTATTGCCATAACAAGTGGACAAATTGTATCATATCCTTTCTATTTAAACAAATCAAGACTACAAGCACGAAGTAATATATGAATACATACATAAATAAGATCAAGTTCAAAAGAAAGGAAAATTATTTTCTTTGTAAAGGACTAGAAAGTAGATATATTTTTTTTGAAAAAGTACCATTCATATTTTTTCTTAGTTAGTCTCATAAAATATAAAAACAGTGAGGTTACTTAGGGTAACAAGAACAAGCCAACACAATGCACAAATTTTCTATTTATATTCTTGTTTATTTTGATTTTCAGTGTATTCTCGATAGCCCCATACACACGACTCGAAAAATAATTTCAAAATGCAGCACATGCAGTCCGTTACACGAATGATGGCTTATGCAAGAATGTTAGCACGAATCATTGTCTAATTTATGCGCTTCGTTTAAATCCACATGAAATACAATTAATTTACTTTGCGATAATACGATTATTGAGAAGTACAATGTGCTTATGCATCTCCAAATAAGTTAGAAGCACAAAGTTATTGTAATAATTAATTTTTGACGGTATCTATGGAATATTACGGAATAAGCATTTCTTTTCCTTGCTCCTCTCCTCAGCTAGGGTGACGGACAGGTCCGGCTTTTTGACAAAAATGTAAATGTCTGGCCGGCTTTTATTTACGTCCGGACCAAATCACCTAATAGATCGACTGGACCATGGCCTAGGGCGCACAGATTTTAGGGAGCGCTTTTATCAAATATTAGTGTAGTATGTAACAGCCTAGGGCGCACGTATATCTTAAACGGCCGTGGATAAATATGTTTATTTGAATAATCACTAAAGTGCACAAAAATCGTCATTAAAAGTTCAGAAATCGGCACTAAACTAATTTATTATAGAACGATTTCTTCAACCTTATGATACTTTGGGCGAACATACGTTGTACAATAGCAAATTTATATGTAAAATGACAAAAAACATGTGCAAGAAAAACAAATCAAATAATTCCGATGAAGAAATTTGAGTTAACACGCATAATTTTGAGTATTCATTACTATAACTTCAATGTCCGGAGGTTCGCAACACTGAACATAAGTTCGTTTGTTTAACTTACAGATATTGACAGATTTGTCATCATTACCTATAAAAGTAAATATATCTTTCATTTTCACAAAATTTCGATTTCAAATAAAATTTAATATGCACCTCGGCACTGAAGTTCTTTTTTTATCACTCATATGGTTTATTTCCCTCGGCCTTGGCAACTAAATTTCAATTCGTGATAAAAAATAAAACTTTAGTGCCTTGATACATAAATAACTATTATGTTAATTTTTTCGTTATTAAGTTTCAAATATACCGGGTGCCTACTTTTTTGCCGGACTATAGGAAACAGTGGTTAAATTTTAATGTCTGTAATTATTTCTGTCCAATATATTTTATAACAAAAGTGTAAAAACAAAAATATCAAAACTAAAAACTGTTTCTAATAAATGTCATGATAAATAGAACAAAAATGTTACACTTGTAATGTTTGAGTTTGACATTTATGCCATAAAGTTTTAATAATTATTATTGATTTGATTGATCCGCGGTGAATCGGCAGCGGACCTCCCTTCGCACAATTTAGAAAAAGACAAGAAATTTTTAGAAAGAGCGAGGTGATATACCATGGCCGAGTCGATCAAATGCTCTCCCTTTCAGCATTTCTCACCGTTGATCCCGTTTCTCGTCATTTATTTTTTAGTCAGCAAAGTTTGGTTAAATTATTTTGTGTAATGCTCAGACCAAATATAAATTTATGTTTGGTCTGAGGTGTAGTGCATGTTATTAATTATCTCTCCTTTCAAAAAGCAGTTGTTGTGATCACGTGGGAACATGTGGTGGATCATATGATAATCGTCAAACTTAGAGTTAAATCTTGCTCACTACATAACTAATTATTTTTTTGCACACTAGATGGCCACCCAAACATTTGAATTGTATAAGTCCCCATTAATTTTTAATTAATTAATTCATTCTATTTCTGTAAGATTGTAAATGTATCCATGATTACTGATAAATAATTTAATGAAATCAATAATTACTAAAACTATGACACATATCATCTGTCAACTGGACTCAAACAATACAGAATACAATTGTTTAATATTTTTGTTTATAATAACTGCTATAATTAGCAGTTTGTAAATAGGTAAAACTTACTTTACACCTTTCTCGCGAACAAAACGCATGTAAGCCATAATTTTAGACTTATTAGATGCAGTTTTTAATTCTTGGGGCAATTTTGTAAGTAGAAAGCGATAGCGAATACAATTCATACTGAATAAGATAATCCCCACTACTTTTTGTCAGTCATGTTATCTTATTCCGACTGAATACGTATTCAGCTGGTCCGGACCTCATGAATACGGTATTCGCTTATGAATAAGCATAAGTTATCGGCTCTTTTATTTTACCTAGTTTGTAGTTTGTTATTGATTGTATTATTATTTAATTTTTAGTACCTTTTATTTATTACTATTTTTTATTTATTTTGTTATATTACAAATTAATTAAAATTTTGTATATTATATAAATTACAATTGTTTATTGTAAGTAGTATAAAAATTGCAAAAAAAATTGTAGAGTAATTTTTTTGTCAGATTAATAATGTTAATAAAAGCAGCACCTCCTTGCATCCAATATCAGTCACTCTGCATGTTTTAACCAAGGAATTGACTAGATTTAAAATTATATAAATAAAATCATTTTCCTTTCTTTTGTAATCGTTATGTTGATGATATTGTTATTCAATTTTAATTTTGTAGGCAGACACGATTCAATCCGAGAATTTGATAAAACTACAAGTTTTTGCCATGTTTGTATTGTATTTAGAACAATTTGGAAAAGAGATGGATTCATGGGACTATATAGAGGCGTTAGCTTAACACTAATAAAAAATCTGCCAACAGGAATGATCAATTATTTTGTATACGAACATGCCAGGAAATATCTTGCACCGTTCTTCGACAAATATTTCAAAAATAAATAAAAATAAAGCTTAATCGTGGTGCCTTGTGGGAAATATGATTAGTTCAGTTGTTTGTCCTAATTCGTCAATCATGTTGTGAGTCATGTCATCTTCAAAATTATGTATAATATTGATGTTTCCGACTTAAAATACAGACTTGTAAGTACAATATCAATAAATATCAACCTTATGGATTTATAGTAACAAAGGGTGAGACAATGAAATATACTACCTACATGTTTTTTACACTACGTCCTTAAGGTGACCTCCATTTCATTGTATATGTTACAGTTAAAGCCTAAAGTTTAGCCAGTTTAACGAAATCACCAACATTTTTGATTTGATCGCAAAACTTTCTGAAGCCCGAAAAATACAAGCAGATTGTTTTTTAATCTGGCATTTCTATATGAGATGAGTACGACTGTGCTGATAAAACATTCTATGCAAAAGTGCAAGCATGAAACTGTTGTCTTTCCTTAATAGCAAATGCACTTTTGGTTACGCCTCTAGAACAGTAGCGGTGGCGGATCTACATTGATATCAGTTTCAGGTTTTGATTGTTAAGGGGTTGCTTTAATTTATTTTGTTTTCCATAGCTTGGTTTTATGAATATATAAGAACGATAAATTTCCTTTGCCATATTTTTAGTGAAATAAAGAATTTTATTAATGTCAGTAATGTCAAAATTGGAGAAAGAATATTTTATTAATTAATATTATATTTTATGCTTTTGTTCTTTTCAATAAATATAACAATATTTAATTTTTTGAATTTCCCTATTTTCCTACTATTAATAAATAATTATTAATAAATGTAAGTGTTTTAATTCGCGGCTTCCATGTTAGTTTTAGGTCTATAAAAGTATGAATACGCCACTGCTCTAGAGTTCCATGACAAAAAATATTACAGAGTGAATAATTGGATTCGTTATTATGAGGACATACATACATACATAATATACATAAAGTATTTTTTTTAAAGATGTCTGATCAAGGTCATCTGTATCATGAACGAATTGACAAATTGGCATACATTTATTTCTCTTCTTTGTAAAGACTAGAACCGTGTGCGATAGGACATTCCATTTTAAAGTGATGCTCGTTGTTGATAATACTTTCGCTGTAACGTAAGTTTATTAATTCAGATACATTACCTTGATTCATAGCCGTACGAATAATGTTATTTTCTGTCAGTATCACTGACATTGACAGACACTGTGTCAGTAATCTAATCAGTATCATATTTTTCTCATATTTGGTTTTATATTTACTAATAAACTTACCAATACACTTATTTTTGACTTCGAATGCTTTTACTGTAACATATATCTTTATAATAATAAATAACAGTAGTATTTATGTACACTTCTGTGCAATAAAATTAAGCACAAGTTTTGCGATTATTTTTTCGCAAATTTTTGTTGTGTATTTCTTGTTTATTTTAATTTCTTAGCATTAGTTTCAATGAATGACAAACACCATACTTGGTCGCTATAAAATTGATAAATAAATAGAAAAACTTACTTAGCACTTTAGTGTTTCTTAATTCTGAAGACGGTGTCTTTACTGATATTCATCAGTCGAGCGATTTGTCTTATAGAGAAACCATTTTCTATTCTAGTTATAATTCTAATCTTAGAATTACTGTCTAAATGACGCGGCATTTTGACATTAATAAGAATGACAAATTTACATATTTTCGTTGCTAGGCATCTTATCATGTCTACTTTAAACTATTAAATATTTTGTGTGCTTAATTTTATTGCACAGAAGTGTACCCTCATAAAAACTAAGTAAACGACACTACTGAATTTGTCAGAATGGACGGAACAAAAATCTTAATTCATACAATTCGTAGATGACTTTTATCGGACATCTACGAATAGTATGAATTCAGATTTTTGCGTCGCCCATTATAACAAATTCAGTAGTGTCGTTTGCTTACTTTTTATGAGGGTACATAAGTTACTACTGTTATTTTACAATTATAAAAATATATGTTATAATAAAAGCATTCAAAATTCGAAAATAAGTCAACTGGTAAATTTATTAGAAAATGTAAAACCAAATATGTGAAAAATAAGATGACACAATGTCAGTGTCAGTGACTCTGACAGAAAATAACGTTATTCGTACGGCTATGACTTAGGTAATGTATCTGAAATAATAAATAAACTTACGTTACAGCGAAAGTATTATTAACAACGAACATCGTTTTAAAGTGGAATGTCCTAACTTAGTCGGAACAATATGAGTTTTTGAAAGACAAGCGCGTTATATCCATCCTTATCTCACACGCTTATAACCTTTGCAAGGGAAAGAGATGAATGTATGCCAATTTGTTAATTCGTTCATGATACAAATGACCTTGACCGGAAATCTTTAAAAAAAATTACTGTACATACATACATACATACATACATAAATACATACATACTTAACCTTCCCAGAAAGATATATTCTTGGAATAGAACCATAACTTATATTAAATTTTAAAATTGTGTATAAATAATAATTTAATTTATAATGATTTTTTCTTATATTTAAAAATCTGCTATAGAAAAAATGGAATTTTATACATGGCGATAAATTTTAATTAATAATATTTTATCGTCTTGTTTAAAAAATAACTATTAATATCACTTTTTTAAATAAATACTTCTTAATAATTAAACATTACATTAGTTTCATTACAGCAATACACATTTTTTTAAAAAGGCGTCCCCTGGGAAATTCCCCTTCAAATATCAGAGAGTGATTGATTTTTATAAACTCTTATTTCATTGGCTCACCTGATGATAGCTGAAAGGTCGAAATTGCTGTTGTTAATATCTATTTTTGAAACTGTTCGAAAGATATTTCTTTTTACAATACTAGTGGTAATTTTCCAAATTTCTACCAGTTCATTCGCATTCCTTTTGACTATATAACGAAAATATTTTTACAAACTATAATAATCTTCTATACTTTTTCAATTTCAATTTCAGAAAAAGTAAGTTCATTTTCAGACAATGTAAATTAATTTCATAAAAACTATATTCAATTTCAGGGTATATTTTTGTATAAAATAATATATGCATACACATAAAAGTAACAGTCATTGTATGCCTTAAATATTTTATATTAATTCTGTACTGTTTATTTTTTGTTAATAAAAATGGAAGCTGAAATTAAATTAACTTTTTTTGAAATTAATGTTACTTTTTCTGATATTGATTATATATACTTTTTCGGAAATTCTTATTAATTTCTAATTAATATAAAATATATTATTACATTTATGATATTATTTGAAGAGTTGCGCATCGGAAGAGACAGCAATAAAGGCACACTATGAAAGTTCGCTTGCACATCATTATCACTTCAAGAAGTATAATTGGATGCTACACTTCACTGCTGGTGCCATATCCGGTCCAGTATCAAGAACAATCACTGCTCCCTTTGACCGCATGCGACTCGAAATGCAAGTATGACCAGTATTTAATAACTATTAATACATACCGTTACTATTTTCCATGTTCGATGTAAAAAGTTACTTTTCTATTCATGGAAAAATATGTTTTACAATTTAAAAGAAGTATTTGACATACATGGTGGTGACCGGCACAGCCAAACATAGGACTTTAACATATAAAATCAGACTTTCTTAATATCCTGCTTTGAAACAAAAGCTGTAGAGCATAAAATTCTACAATAAGTAAAATTAATTCCGTATGCCTTGTAATTGCACAAATTAGGTATGAAAATGCCGAAAATCACCTCAAAAATAGCAATGGCCATGGAATTGAGACAAAATAAATAACAAATGTCTAACGGTTTATCTCTCAGGTTAGGGTAATTTATTTTATTATGTATCATATCTAAATTCTGTTCCAGTTAACAATTATCTGTTAAATTATATTGATATTTGTTCACTTGAACTGACCTATGCTTGCCGGTTACCATCCTGTACTCGTATATAGTAACTTTTATCCTCCTCAACACTTTATAGATTTAACTTAATTTATATTATTTTTCCTATTTCATGTACGCAAAGTGAATTTTGTACAACTGTTTTTGTTGAAAACAATGTTACAAGTTGGTAAATTAGTCTTTGTGTCAAACAAATATTAATAAAATTTATAGATTCAGCTGTAGGCACTTGGTGAAACATAACAAAAATAAAAAGTTTTAAACCTATACATCTGAAGGCCTAAGATGCCGAAATCGATTAAGAGTTTAATAAAACCTATTTGTGAAACTTACATCAAGTGTTCCTGTAATTTTTTTTTTTTTCAAATAAATATCTTTCATTTTAGTTGCCATTACCTGTCATTACACACATTTTTTATAGTAAAATATTTACATCGAACAATACAGCAGTTGTTTAAATTCAAAGTATTTATTTGTAGATACATAACATAATAAATATAAACTATAACTCTAACCATTTAATAAGTAATACTTATTAAATGCTCTAACTTAACTTGTTAGTAACAGTTGTCAAAATATCAAATGTCAAAATAAATTAAACTTCTAATGTTTATTGAAACTTTGTGTTACCAACCTTGATATTTTTGTATTGCTTTCAATAATAATTATGATTCAAAAGTAAATTACGAAATACGAAAAGTAGTATGAAAAACACGTATTACAATACAATGCTCATTTATAATACTCGTATTACAATAAGAATGATTGTAATAGTTGTCTTTCAATATAATATTATATTAGGCGATTAACGAACCTTAGTTACGTATAACGTATCGTGAAGTACAGTTGGATGTCGTCACGTTACGTTATGCCTTTTTCACAGTAGATGTTTAAGATAGGATGTTTAAATGTGGCGAACTTTAAGATCTAGTGCAGGGGCGGCCAACCTGCGGCTCGCGAGCCACATGCGGCTCTTTGAAGGATTATTTGTGGCTCTCGATAAATGTACCCGAGTTCCCTTTTCATTTTTGTCCTATTATATTTTAAAAAATTATTATCGTTCCGTATGTGTTTCAAAATGTCTTTTAAATTACTGGCAACAAATTTGAAAGACTAAGTGCAACGTTGTAACAAATTTCATTTCCGTCCAAGTTAAGAATGATATAACTCATCGAAAACTGCGCGAACGAACATAAACAGTGGCGTAATCGTCCGTAATCGACCGACTCCAGACCGATTTTGAATTTGTAAACTTTCATTGCAACGGACAGTTGACATTGTGCTCTGGAGGAAACAATTTGTATCACTCTTGCTACGGATATAATTTGTAATCTGGAATTCGATTACTGAATTTTGGAAATTTGTACCAGAATCGAAGTATCCTGAATTAAAAAAGGCTGCTTGTCGGATTATTTCAATATTCGGAACAACGTACTTATGTGAATCATTTTATTCCACTTTAAAATTCGTGAAATCCAAACACCGGTCAGTATTAACTAACCAGCATCTCAAAGAATTACTGAGAAGTGCTGTCACCAATTATTCACCAAATTTTAAAGAATTACAAGAGAAGTAAAATAAATGTGTTTAATTTTTAATATTTAAATTCAATACACATATTTTGTACTTTTATTTATATTTCCAATAAATATAATTTCTGTAAAAAAAAATTTTAATACCTTTTTTGCATACTTTTTAAAAACGTATTTAATTGCGGCTCGCGAAAAATTTCAAATTTTGAAAAATGGCTCGGACTATCAAGGAGCTTGACCATCCCTGATCTAGTGTGAACGCGCAGATACTCACTTTATCATCACCTATCTTTAAGACAGAAATTTGCTTCTTAAAATGGTCATATACAAGCTGACACTGAAAAACGGGCCACTCAAAATAACATTTTACCTCTCGCTAAGAGAGGTATTGGATTCATGCAAAAATTCGCGTATCCAGATTTTAATGAATAAGCACTTTTTTAGGTCCCTATAATCCGATTTTAACATTTTTACGACGGTGTGTGTGTGTGATGATTTCTGAAAAAACTATAAAACTTAATATTTGTTTAACTATGTATTTCTATTGATATCAGAAAAAAACTGCAAATACTGAATAAATATTGCCAGGTAAACAAGTTCCACATGAACACAGACAAAACAAAAAATATGATTTTTCATAAAGGCGGTAAACCGAGAACAGACCCTACTTTTATGTATAATAATAAAAAAATTGAAATAGTTAGAAGCTTTAATTATCTTGGAATAACCTTTACCACGCCAGGACGCTTTAATAATGCAGCTTTAGACAATGTTAAAAAAGGGTTAGCTGCAGTACAAAGAACTAAAACTATTTTAGCTAGAGGAAAATCCTCAGGCTGAGCGGAAAAATTAAAGCTTATGAAAAGGGTAGTGAATGCCACAGTTATTTATGCATCGGAAATTTGAGGACTTAACTTTATACATTGTTTAGAAAAGTGTCAACTTAATTATTTAAAATCAATTTTTCTTTGTCCAAGAAATACACCAAACTTTTTACTTAGACTTGAAACGGGTGTACCGTCTATAGCTGTAGATATGTGGGGGCGGGCTTTAAACTATTGAAAAAAAATATATATTTATGGATGATGAAAAACTCACAAAAATCATTTCTAATAGGTTCGTGGAACTAGATAAATTAAAATCAAACATATTATGATTGAATTGGGTTTTAAGGAGTTGTGGGATACACTGACAATATCTAACACACTAATAATAAATATTTTGGATAAATATAAATCAATTCATATAAACAAAAATATTGACCAGACAAGTCATTCACAGCCGAATTCTTGAAAAAGTATTTGCCACCCCGGTGCAACTTGTATTGGGAAACTGGCAGCAAACAGTAGGCAGTGAGAGTAGTGTACCCAATGTAACAGAGATGTCACTAAACGGTTCATGTCGCTGCTATAGTTTGAAATGAATTAAGTAATCTATGAAATAAAAAATAAAAATTTATAAAATTATTTGTCAACAGTAAAAAATATTGTTCGAAGATATTGTCATTGCTGCATTATCAAGTATAAGTCGCTGGTTTAAATATATATATATATATATATATATATATATATATATATATATATATATATATATATATATATATATATATATATATATATATATTATGGTTTACGGTAAGTAAATAATTTAATAATTTTATTTTAGTTTATTTCTTCTAATCTAACATAACATTTTCAGTTTTAATCGTCGTTATAAATTTAAATGTCGGCATCCCAACTGCGAGAATAAATATATGAATGTTGTAAGTGATTCACAGAATAATATTAACTAAAATGAAAATTTGTCAATTGTAAATATCCGTTTATGTTGTCCGGTAGGCCTAAAAGTTTCAAGAATCGTAATAGAACAGACTGAGAATTCGCCAGAATTAATTATTGGTGCCCCATTATGTATTAGACGATGTTTTATTTGTTATTTAAAGAACTTGGCAAAATAATATTCTCTTATTAGAGTATGATGATTTTTATCTGTATTAATATTATGATTTTTCCCCCAAATACATTGAGCGCAATGTCTTTAAGGAATCTATAAATGCCTTTATCTTTGTGATGTATGTTTCTGTGCGTATTTGTATGTGTATATACGGTCGCAGTTGGGTTTTGCTATTTTGTTTTATTTCATTGATTTTAATTTTTTTAAAACATCAACAAAAAGGCCATTTGTTACCAATTGGACCTACGGCCGTTATGGAAGAGACAAGCTTGCGTTAAAGGATTATTTCAAGGAATCTCTTCACGTACATTGACAACAGGAAGAAAACAAAATTTCAAGGATTTATCCTAATGTTCTTGTGAAGAGAATTGGAACAACAGTTATAGATCTGATGTGATTGTGTTAGCCTAAATGGTCTTCGTCCAAATAATGGGAAAACTGATAACTTCGAAACTAATTTCAACGTCGACTTTTGATGGTGAACATGTGTGATATAAAATGATGGTCAATCACTAAATTTGCTGAGCGTCGCTTCCACGGGGACATCTTCTTGCGAACTATAAGCAACAACATGATCAATGAAAAAATGTGAGAAAAGCAACTCGAGTGGTACAATACGTATTCCGTATTGCATCTGTCTTAGAAGTCAACGTTTCGGCGGAAGACCAAAGTACTGCTGGCAAGACAAAATCAGAGTAGGTAGAAAATAGAAGAACTTACATCCCGAAAATGCATACTATCATTTGAAAAATCCACGCAGAACAACGTTCATAAGGAGACCATGTTGAAATAATGGGTAATCAATTTGAACAAGAACTCACCCGGCTATTCCAAGTAATCAAGAATGAGAAGAAAATGCTTTTATTATAAAATATTGAATTTAAATAATGTAATTTGTACATATAATAAAAATAATGAAAATAAATATTTTTTTATTTAAATATAGCGAAATTATAAAAATTAAGTAATCACTGTATATTAAACAAATGAACGTTGACAGGTTCATATGACATATATTTGACATTTACTTGACATGTATTTGACATATGTCAAAAGTAGTGTACCCAATGACACCCAGGGGGCAAAAGTTCCGTGCTGCACACTTGATACATTGACTTGCAATTCTCGTTTACCTTATTGTTTTGTGGTATTAGCGTTAAATTCCATAGGGCGCGAGCAGTCACGTGACTTTGCTGACCTTGCCAATCAGATATGGGGGCCCGTATCAGAATGACAGCTAATAATTATATCCATAACTGACCAATGTCTTAATTTTTCATTAAAAATTTCATTTTTGGTATTTTATGATTCCTTTTCTCGGCAACTGAATTCCACACTCCTGATAACAAATAAACCACATGAAATAAGAAAATCAAGAAATTTTGAATAAAAATTCCGACATTTGTCAGTTATGGACGTAATAAATAGCTGTCATTTTGACATTTGCCAAAGTCAGAAAAGTCACGTCACTGCGCACGCGTTCTATACATAAATTTTCTTGCAAAAGATCTTATATTTCCAGTAAAATTATTTCATAAACAAATTATGCAAATTATATTTGGTCTTCCTCTGTTTCTTCAACTTTCTATTACTACGCTATTCATTCTTCTTCCATCTTCTTCATCTCTCCTCAAGATATGTTCAAACCAATAATGTAATCGTCACTCTTGTATCTTTCTAGAAACTTTATCACTTGGGCCATTTCCCTTATACTTTCAATCCTTATCCTATCTTTACGTGTCTTCCGCAACATCTATCTCAGCATCCTCATCTTTGCCACATTCATTTTCTTATCATTGATACTGACATCTGTCAATTTGAATTATCTGAATATAATAGCAGTTTCCATGGTTAGCATAGCTGGTTGATTTATGTAATTTAATATCCTTAAAATTCTTTAACTCCATATATCTGTTGAATATGAAGTATAAAATGCAACTATAATAATATATTCTTTAAGTTATAATAACGTTAAATGTCAATAAATGATATTTAACTGGGTTTTTTCAAGAAAAACTGTTAAAATCTTCAAATGCGGGCACTTCCGATTGACCAAATATAACCAAAATCTAATCACCTCTTCTTTTGGATGTAAACTTGAGGAATTTGAAAAAAATAAAATTTTTGGAATTGTGATATACTGAAGTTATACGAGCCGAAACTTTCGTCACACACACACACACACACACACACAGACATACACACACATAGATACACACACATACACACATATACATACATACATAAGTACATACATGCAGACATCATCGTAAAATGGTATATGGACCCTAAAACGTGCTTATTCACTAAAAACTCATCATTTAATTTTTTAACCAAAGCTGTTACCTTCCTTATCTAAAAGTGACGGAAGGTAAAAATTCGAGAACAATTAGATAATTGAGATATATGAGAAACATTTTTTATTCAAATATTCTAGGTGGCTATGTGAAAATAATAAATAAATTGATAAGTTATAAGTAATAATAAATAAGTAATAAACAAATATATACTTTGTTGATATTAATATTGTTACATTTAGTTTATTTTCACATGACCACCTATAATATTTGAATAAAAAAAAATCCCATATATTTCAATTATCTTATTTTTCTCGATTTTTTCAAATACATACATTAATATAAAGTATATATTTTAGTAAAATAATTATAGGTTGCTTTACTTGGAAAAACTCAGTTAAATATCGGTTTTTGACATTTTATGTTATTATAAATATCAAAGAATATTTTATTCTCTATACGATTTAATTACACTTTTTTCTTCATATTTAATAGATATATAGAGTTAAAAAATCATAAATATATTAAATTACATACCTAAATCAGCTAAGTATGCAATAACAATAACCATGGAAACTGCTGATATATTCATATAAGTAATTTTAATTGACAGATGTCAGCGTCAAGTGCAATTTAGAGTAAGTTCGTGTTTTTTTACTGGAAATATAGAATTTTTTCCAAGGAACTTTCTCCATGGAATTTATGCAATAGTTATTTGTATCACTAGTCTAGAAACTGCACTTTTGCGAGTGCGAGTATATTTTGACGAGCATTCGCAAAGCAATTTCTGGACGTGTAATACACAAGAGAACTTCTCCCTAAATTTATTAAATGAGTTTGATTTATTGTCCAAATATGAAATACTAGGTATTTTTCATGTAGGTAACATCAGTAGAAGTGAATTTCAAATGACATGTAGATATTTACAAACAAATTGAAAAATCAACAAACATTTTTTTATTGATTTTGTATTGCAATTTCAAATATATTTATTTGCATTTAGCTTAAAATGTATTCATTTGTTACAATTAACAATTTAGTATACAAAATTGTAATTTTTTTGAAAATTCTTGTGTTGAAATAGTCGTAAATCAGAACAGTAATGCCAACTTCTTTTGCCAGCCTAGACATTATAAATAAGTGTTTCCGGACGATTTGGAGTTATGTATAGAGCAGAGATGTTTACGTGTTGTATAAGCTAGATGCCTAAATCCGTGCGCAAAAGTGAAGCCAGCAATTTCGTGTGGCGGCCATTTGTTAAAAAGGCATGTAAGATCTAAGTATTTTACGTCTATTCAGATTTGTGGCAATTTAAAAGTATGTACTGTACTGTAATATATAACTAATGTTTTGAAAGACAATTTACGATTATAAAGTGATCTACTTACGGCATGTACTACACAATAATAGCCCGGGAACGAGAACGAGAACAGGAACGAAGATTTTGTCAATACATTATTTGTTTTGTAAAGAACTGTGTTTTTTTAGTTATTTACCATCGAATAGATTTAAAACTGGGGAAAAGTTGCAATTTTTTGGGTTTTTCAATCAAACCATATAACAATAATTGTTATAATTTAATTATTAAATGTAAAAAAAAAATAAAAAAATATTTGCATGTAGAATGTGAGTAATATAATTTATGTAAATACATTATTTTATATCTTTTAGATTTCCTTTGAAAAATAAAGACATATTAAAATCTTGGATTATAAATGTAAGGATAAAAGCTTTTACGCCAACTAAAGCTAACAAACTTTGCAGCGATCATTTTAAAGAAAATGATTATTTAGTTAGGACGGGAACTTACATTCGAAAATTGAAATCAGATACAGTCCCTACGATATTTTCCGCTTTTCCTAGCTATTTAAAACAAAAAGAAAATAGCAGAAGGGTTTTAAATAAAAAATCATGTAATTATTGCGCTGAAAACTGTTTAACATTGGACCATAATTACGTTCACAAATATAATTTTTCAGTTTTAACTGATTTTAAAAATAATGGAGGATTAATTTCCCCATCAGAAAGCGTTTTTAAAATAATTAAAGCTACTGAAACAGAAATTAATATTTTCACTAATAATTTAAAAACATTTTCAAATACAAATAATATTGAAAGAAAAATAATAAATTTTATAATTAATCTTTTTGCCAGTGAAAAAAATATTTTTTCTTATTTACATTGTGAAATTTCTTTGGATAATAATCACAAAACTGATCTAATTTGATATATTTGCAAGCAGTATATAAAAATTAGATTGCACAGTACTGCAAAGTGGTCCAATCAGAATCAAATTTTTAGCAAAAGACAAATTAAATAAACTAATATTATTTTCTAATCAATAAATAGTGTTTAAGAACAAGTATTGCGTTTTATTTCACCAATTTAATAACAATTTATTTGTGATAACCTTCATATATCAATTATATTCTAAGTTTTATTTCATGTTTACCATATCATACATGGTATAGAGATGGGATTTTAGGTTAAAACCGTTTTACCTATTTTGTTATAATTAAAGAAAAAACCTAGTTTTTGAAGGTTAAGACCTAATTTCAATATATGGTCACCTAAGTCTAAATTTGTTTTACTCTGCTCTCACAAAATGTAATATAATTTTCCACATTTATTTTTAAATTGAATTCAGATTTTAAACTGAAGGTGTCACCTAGTAACTTATATGATACCACTTATGTTAGCAATTAGTGAAAGAGCTCACTAGAGATATTCCCCTATAGTTGTTTTCATTTGTTCTCGCGCCCTTTTTGTGAATTAATGTCAAATTTATAATTTTAAATTCTCGTACAATATCTTCTGTCGTTAGAAATTTGTTTAATAATTTTCTCACGTATTCTTTCCATGGAGGTGGGAGTTCTTTAACGTGTTCATTTATGAGACCATCACTACCAGGGCTTTTATTGTATTTTAGTTTACTAAGTGCATCATTTAGTTCCTTTAAAACAATGTCCTTATCAAAATACGGGTGACTGACATCTGTGAGACTTGTTATGGTATAACTTTTTGTCCGTGCCAGTTTTCGAAAAATTCTTCTCACCTATTTATATGAATTGGATTTTGATTACTATAACTTCGAGGGTAGATGCCCGGTTGCAGAAACGTTCATCAACTCTTTGTTTAGTTAACGGTCCATCAAAATGACCAAATTCTAATCAATTTCCTTGTTCTTATGACATTTAAATCATTGCTGTCAAAAAATCGCGTTGCATTTGTTCGTTTTGATAATCCGTTAATTAAACAAAACGTTGATGAACGTTTCTGCAACCGGGCAAGAGAGTTTTAATTGTGAACCAAAATTCTCTTATATCGCTGTTACTATTTAATTTTTGTTTTAATTCCTCTACATATATTTTGTTTCTGTAATTCCAGAATTTGTCGATATTCTTTTTTGGCCTTGTGATACTCCAAATCATTTTTATTATAGTTGTCTCTTTTGCAAATCTGGAGCAATTTTCTAATTTCACTTTTCATACAATAACTAATATATATGTATAGTAGTTAAATAATAATAATTAATGAATAATAATAAATAAATTTTAAAAACAAGTAAAAAAAATATAATAAAATATGATCCAAATGAAGCATTAAGGAAATTTTCAAAAAAATTCTGTTTGAAGCGCTGTAGCTTGCTATCTCTTGGTTATGGAAAAATGTTTGACATGAAAGTTATACGGAATATTATTCACAACAAATTCAAAAAAATATCTATTTTTCCCTAATGCTTATTGGTGAAGAGATATTTGAAAAAAATCTGATGTGGCCAGCAAAATACCTTCCGTCAGTCCTGTGTATTATGTATAAATTCCACACATAAATTTTCTTGCAAAATATTTTAAATTTCCAGTAAATTAATTTCATAAACAAACTATGCAAATGGCACTTGACCCTGAAATCTTCTTCTTCTTCTTTAGCTTTTCCCATTCATTAGGCGCTATTTTTTATTTTCTTCTTTTATTCATTTCTGTTTTGCGGGTCGTCCTCCTTTGGTTGCTTTTCTCTGAAGTCTTCCGCAATACAGTCCTTCCATCTTATCTTTGGTCTTCCACTGTTTCTTCCACCTTCTATTAATAAGCTATTCATTTTTCTTTGAATATATTCTTTATCTCTCCTCATGCCATGTTTAAACCAACCTTATTTCCCTTATTCTTTCATTCCTTATCATATCTTTCCGTGTCTCCCCCAATATCCTCATCTCTGCCACATTTATTTTCTTTTCGTTGACATTGACATCTATCAGTTAAAACTTTCTTAATATCGTAACTATTTCCATGGTTATAGCATAGCTGGCTAATTTATAAAATTTAATTTATAAATATTTTTAAATCTATATCCATTGAATATGAAATATAAAATGCATTCAATTCGTATAGATAATAGAATATTCTTTAATATTTACAATAACATTAAATGTATAAATAATATTTAACAGTGTTTTTTCAAGAAAAAACTGTTAAAATCTTCAAATGATGGTACTTCCCGGTTGACGAATTATAACCAAAATCTAATCAAGTCTGCATATGGATGTAGGGAAGAGGAATACATAAGAAATGTAATTTTTGGAATTCTAGTATTGGAGATATCGCGGCCGAAACCGCGGTCACACACATACGCACACACATACAGACATCATCGTAAAAATAGTAAAATCGTATTGTAGAGACCCTGAAACGTGTTTATTCATTGAAAATTCACCACCGAATTTTTTGATCAAAGACAATTACCTTTCTTACCTGTGACGGAAGGTAAAAGTGATTTTTCGCGTCATTTTTTCAAGATGGCGGCGCTTCCCGACGGGCACCAAGGTCGAAAAATTGTATTTTTTATTAGGACCCCTGAATATATAACATATCAAAAAATCAAAAATACCCGACCGTTTGCTGGGTAAATGTACCCCACGACTGAACCAGATGTTGATAAAGTTTATTCGCGTTTACGCCTATTTTTTTATTTTTTTCAAAAGAGGTTTATCAAACTGTGATCAGTATCTTTATTTTCTCTTTTTTAATCACAAACTCATTGACTCAAGTCAGTTTTGTTAGGTAGCACCCGCAAAACAAACTATGTACGGCTGTTGGATGGCCATATATTCCCGTCATGGTATCCGCGGCTTTTGGAAGGGTAATGGTATTAACGTTGCCAAGATCGCCGCAGAGATGGCTATACGCTTTGGTGTGTTCGACAGTATCAAGTCGTACATTGCCCGAGGTGACGGCAACCCACTAAGTAAGAAACAAAATTTATTTAGTAGAAAAATTACCGCTGCAAAGCTCAATATACAGGTTGTTCATTTTAAATCGGCTACCATTATTATCTTGAGAACTAAAGCAGCCCTACACATACACGAACATTGAATCATTTTGCACAACAAAGGGTTCTATGCAAACATATTGACTGTATATGCTATAGGGGCCCAAAATCATAATAGTTCGGCCAGCATAATATTTTACCTTAACGACATTTCATATATAATAAAAAAACTCAATGAACATTTTATTTTTAAAAAAAATTATATTATTACCTTAAAATATACAATATCAGCTTAAATTAAGAACAAAAACAAAATAGTTTCGATAACAATTAGGCTTTAAAGTAAATTATATTAACTATAACACACGAATCAGAATAGTTCGACAACTATTTTAATATTGCGTTGTGCCTCCTTTATTGACTATAACTGTGCTATAACGGCTTTAACTCTGTTAGACATTGTATTGTAACGTTTATTTATTTAAGTGAAATGTAAAAATCAGAGAAATATTAATTAAAATAAAAGTTTATTAAATGATAAATTAAACAATTATAAACACTAATTTAAGACTAAGAATATTATTAAATACTTAAACACTAAGATTATTTATTTAAACAATGTTTTAATTTCACTATTTATTTATAGAACTATATTTATTTATGTTCGCCACTCGTAGATTATTTATTTATATCACCAACTGTTCATTTCACGATGCCTGTCTATATCAAAATGTCCCGGCTAGCTTCTTTGACGGTATTTATATATCCGCTGTGTTTTCTGGAACATTCAATTCGATAATAATATCGAATACAAAGGGACCAGGCAACCACAAGTAATTAAACGGGTCGGTACATATTTGTTTACCCCGCCGATGATTACGTCATTGCTCAGGTTTCTAGAAACGTTCAACCAGCGGCGTCGGTCGCGTTCTAGCGTCAGGTGCACGCACGCTACAGTATTAACTAATTTTGCACACTCATCAGGTTCAATATTACCCCTTACTTGTTGCAAGTTTATTGTTAATTCGTTTACTGTGCATGCGAGATTCTTACGCAGTTCTTTTTTCATTTTATGCCAAAGGGACTCAATTGGCGACAAATCCGGAATACTTGAAATCCACTTTAGAGTAGAAATATTGTAGGATGCATGGACCCGACGACACTGACTCTAGGAGTACGCGACTGTCGCGGCTGGTTGAACGGCCGCCGCGCTGGGCGATAAAGTAATCGGGCGAGAAACCGACGTAGTAACCAAACGCGTCCCGACCTGTTTAATTACTTCCGGTCGTCTGATCCTTTGTATTCGATGTAATTATCGTAAAGAACATTCTAGTAAAACGACGCCGGACTACAAAAACACCGTCACGGAAGCCAGCCGGCAATTCTGATATAGACACGCATCGTGAAATGAATAATTGGTGATATAAATAGTCTTGAACTTAAATAAATATAGTTATATAAGTAAATATAGTGAAATAAATAATCTTAGTGTTTAAGATTTAATAATATTCTTAGTCTTAAATTAGTGTTTATAAGTGTTTAATCATAGTGTTAGTTATTTTTATTATCTTTATCTTAGTTATTTATCGTTTAATGAATTTTTATTTTAATTACAAATAATTCTCTGATTTTTACACATCACATAAATAAATAAACGTTACAATATTAAGATTTTCAAGCCACGTTTTAACGGTTTTTGCCGAATGACATGGGGTAACGTCCTGCTGAAAAACGTATCTCCCTTCGACAGACTGGCATAAAAGAATGGATGCCAAAAATCATCTTTAATTATATATTTATATTTATCAGCATTAACAGGGCCATTATAAAATGTAGATTGCACCCCCCCCCTTCCAGACATACAACCCCAAACCATAACGCAGCAGGAAATTTCACTTTTTTACCATAGGCGCCGATTATGTGATGTTAATATTTTAATTTGTTTAAATTATTTGTATTTTTATACTGGGATAGGTTGAAAACCACTTCGGTGAACCTTATCCTATGTACTGTCGTACATGAATAAATTATTATTATTATTATTATTATTATTATTATTATTATTATTATTATTATTATTATTATGGGGGGCAAAGGGGGTGTTGTCGTTCCTGATAAAATATAGAAGGGGCGAAACTACGTTTTGGCCCCCCTTCCCCGTTACAATTTTTAAGAGCTTTTGCTTTGATCTCATTAATTTAAAAATATTTCAATAATGACACTTGCAACACTGGTCAAGTTTCATTTGGAATTTATTCGATAATGGCAAATAAATATACAATTTTCATTTTAGTTTTACATTCGATAATGACACAAGACAGGTTAAATCATGTCGCTATACTTAATTGTTATGCGAAAATTAAAAATGAGCTCGATTTAAATACAAAAAATTAGGCGTAACATATTTAAATTAATATAAAAAGACATAAGATTCGTAGGTACTAAACTATATTTTATTTAATTTTTCTGTAATTATTATTAATAAGATATAAATTAATGGGTAATAGAAAAGTCGGTGCCTATGAACCAAACAGTCTGGTATGTGTCAGAAAAAGTACGCAATAAGTACTTTCTACAATCTCCCACGCAAACTTCAAATTTGGAATTATCACTCCAGTTGACACTATGCCATTGTACCTGAGTCCAATTTTTGTGATCCTTAGTCCATTAACCTATTACGCTGTTGCAATTTTGTAAGCAAAGCCTTTTTTTGGACTAGTGAAACATAAAATACTAATCCTTTTTAACAGAAAAATCGCAAAATAAATTACCTAATAAAATTGGTATCCTTTAATGATATATAAAATGTAAAAGAAAGAATGCATATATTGTAAGACAGTCGACTTTGGGGCTGTTATAGCGTAAATCTGAAATTGTTTCAGAAAAAATAAAACAATATTAATGGTTGAACTTATCTTCCAGCGAGGGGCAAGTGAACTAATCTGATTTGTATGTATTAATTAATTTAATTTAAAACCTAATTGTTTTGTCTTGCATGGCACTCGGTAAAAAGCTTCAGGACGGATATTTTATTTTACGTTTATCTCATGACGAGAACCTATTATTCAATAATTTATGCTCATTTGCGCAGTTTGTAATTCTGAATATGTTTTTGTATTTCCATAAAAAAGTAGACACGGTATTTTTTAATTCAATAGTTTTATTCTGACAGATCAAACATCATGCATTTATTTGCAATTTTGTGTCAATTCCATGGTTATCACTAGAAATAAGCAATATTTATAAAATTTCAAACTCGGCTTAGCAGCTTACAAAACATGTAAAATAAAATCTGAATAGTGATTTAGGTGTAGAATTTTATTGTCTACACCCTTTATTTCGTAGTTACATAATCTCACAAGCCATAATGAGGTAATATGGGGTTTTTCTAGCGTACGAGAATTTTCCGTAAACGTTAACCTTTAATGTTTAACTATCTGTTAGTTTCATTTTTTCTTTTTTTTTTTTTGGTAAAAATAAAGATATGAAAAACTAATGGAAGAACTATTTGATGTTTACTAAATAGTTTTAACAGATGTACGACCCCCTGGCAGCTCTCCAAGAAAAAAATGATCTCCTTCAGGTCTCTTTGAATGATCTTCCAATTACATAAATTTTCGCAGGGATTTATTCTGGGCACATCTCTTAAAAATTTCAAATCATCGTCGTTGGTCAATTTTGGTGTCTCAATTTTAAACATTTTACTCAAATTTTATGACAATTCTGATTAAAACCAAATAGGTTCTGGAGTTTGAAAAAAAAATATATGTGCTCATTAGAGTCGATTTAGAGCGACATACCCGTTCTTTTGGTAGGATTAGTTGCGGTATGATGTGGTTAGTGCACTGGTGTTTAGTGATGCCGTGGGATCTCGCCTTTTCGAGATCTCGTCTCGAAAATCGAGACGAGACGAGAGTAATGCCCTCGAGATTTGCTCGAGACGAGAGTAAGTATTCGAGGTCTCGATTGCACGATTTTTTTTTAATATGTATATAATTAAAGATATACAATAAGAAAAATAATTATCAGTACATATATTTTCATTGCCTGTTAATAATTTAATTTATTCCTTTAAATTTATAGGGTGTTAGTATAAAGAATAGGAACAAAAGTATTTCCTGTGGTGTACTCTCCACGCTAGTATTAAAAGCTCTTACTGCGAGTAATATTGGTTCAGTATTATTTTACTTTCCTGTTAAATGCCAGACTTAGTAAAAATAAAGTTTTAATCAATAGTATCTACTTACGTACTCCTTTAATACGTCCAAGTTGATGCTAATTTATTTTCCTGATAGATGAAAGTATATAAAATTGATAACATGTAAAGGTAATATTTTATGAATTTATTTTATATGTATTTATATACAAATAATAGATAATTACAGTGTCACTGCACTCGAAAATTCGAGACGAGACGAGAGTGAACTGTTTCTCGCCGTTTCTCGTCTCGCGGCATCACTACTGGTGTTGCTAAAAACAGTCTGTTTCACTTGTGGTTATGCAGATTCTGCGTTATTTAAAACTGTCACAGCCAACTTTTTTGACAATAAATTTAAAAAAGGGGTTTATATTTAGTATAGGAGGATGTAATAAAACAATCTAAACTTAAAATAATAAAGAATTATTTAGATTCATTTATAAAATAAAATTATTTTGATTTTAACATTTCAAAAGAAAAGAACAATATGACAAAAAGAGACAGAAATAATAAACAGAGAAGTGATCTAGCTCTGAAACCCTTTCAGCTGTCATCATTTATCCAAGTATATCGGATAAGCTGTTATACCAGCGCCCGAATGTATGAACTATGGAGTCAAAAATATTTACTAGAGGAAGCGTAAGCCTGAAATCTTTAAGCCATGCGGGGAAATGGTCCGCCATCTTGTACAGTTCCATTTCTGATTCGTTGTTTGCTTTGGTTGTGTTAACGGGTGCTATTTCAAATTTGTTCTTTAAACTTTTCTGGGTATATTTAACAAATTTTATTTATAAATATGCCAGTGTGCTCTGTGTTGGGCTGCATTAATCGTACGGGAAGGGAGGGGGGGGGGGGGTAATCAGCTGTGATGTTATTGAAGGGAAAAGAAAAATAACCTTTCATGCGTAAATAGTTTCATAATAAAGTGTTCTTTCGAAATAAGTAGTTTCCTGTTATTTTTCAATTTTTGTATTAAGATTTCCGAAAAACTTGTACAAAAGAAATGCTTGGTTAAAAGCGATACATTTAAAAAAAAGTTATCCATTGTGAAGAATGTGTTGAAGCACTGAAAGAAAATGAACATAGTGGCCATGTAAACAGTAATAATTCATCACTAATAAATGTTAAAAATAAAGGTGACCTTGCGTATCCCTCGTTATGTGTACGAAATATTTGTAAAATTGCGAAAAAAATTATAAGACAAGCTTTATTAGAAAGTGGTGGAATTCACTTGTAGAAAAAGTTTTCTATTTTGTATTTAGTTACGTCAGTGTTACAATATTATCAAAATAAAAATATTTTTGAAAATTTAACTGAACACACCAATGATCAGAATCCAATGGAAAATCATACTATTTATTTCATTAAAGTTATTTCAGAAAATATATTTCCATACGACTATATTATATTGCAAAAAATATAAAAGATTCATTACAAAGTCGACAACAACAATATAACAAATTAATTCTGTACGAAGGTTATTAGTTTCAGATATTTATATTTATTGTATTTCTTTAAGTTTTAAAAATAATTATGTATTTTATTTTAGTTACAGAATTATCTTGTATAAATAAAAACATTGTATTACGGTAGATATTATTTGTTTCCTACGTTGCATTCATTCAAGTAAATTAAACTATTCCTATTGTTTTATTACTCCAGTGTAACTTTATTTTACAAATAAGTGTAAAATGGAAACATTTGAATAAACGCGCTAAAATGGAGCTGCACAATATGGTTGCCGCTTCATTCTCCTTCCGTCACTAGGCATCAAGGTCATTTCTATAATCATACTTTACGCTCCCTCTATGTATATATATTTCTTAACTCTATGGTATGAACGCACCGGAGCACAACATACCACAAGTGAACGATTGTCCCCCGAAATCGCCATTAGTACACGTACTTTAAATAGATCCTTTGAAGTTGCATCTCCATGGATCCGAATTTACGTATACGGAATCATGTGCAACCAGTGAAAATTGAGAAATGATCCAACGTTCCGTTTCAAGAATGCAACATATAAAAGTTGGTTTATTTTAAATTTTACGGATACGGATGATTTGACATTATGCATATAGAAATAAAATTTGAATTTCTTATCATATTTTCGATAAGTAATGGATAATCACTCCTTTTCTGTAACTATAGTATAGTATAGATTTATTTTGCATACAGTGGGATTCATTTTGAAGAAGCTATATTAAGTATAGCAAAATATTTTAAATTTAATAACGTTATAAACATCCAGCATAAAATTCTCAAAGCCTATTTAACATGTAGTTGACACATAAAGAAATAGAAACAGTATATTAGTATAATTTGTATTTCCTGCCATTATATTTGATAGCAAGACAAGCCAGTAATTTGTTGCTTGGGTTGCTTAAGCAAATACTCTATATACTTCATTTCACGTAAAAAAGTAAGCGATGGGAAATAAGCAATATGACATTTGGGCCCTGTTTCTCAAAAATACAAGTCTACAATTTAAAAAGTTACAAGTTACTATTAGATTATTTACAAGGACATGTAAATCCTGTTTCTGAAAGAAATTTACAAGTCTTGTAACTTTTTTACAAGTGTGGTTTATTTTCACAAGTTATCATAGCTGTATTTAATTTGTGTGTATTTATTTGATAATTACTTTTATTTAATTTTTCAATTCAACATAGCATTTAGAGAAAATATACTTCTTTATACATATTCCTTGTTTGTTAAAAAAAATCTTGATTACAATAAAGAAAATTTGATTACAATAATGAAAATTCTTAAAATTGCCGTCCAATAAATAATTATACAAAGGGGGGGGGGGGGATTATGTTGGATGGTGCGAGCCGGTACCTAAATTTTTACCAATACACCACTGGACAGACAGTGTATGCCTTATTTCAGTAGACTTTTGTACATGTGGCCCTAATAGATTCAGTAAATTTTCAAATTTATGTGCTGTCAGTCTAAATCTTTCATTGAATTCGTATGACATCTCCATATGCCATAAGTAATCCTTCTTCTAAATATTTTAGGTCTTCAAACTCAGTTTCAATTCCGAACCTTACTAGACAACTTGTAAGTTAGGGACACTTTACACTATTAAAACTGTATGATAGGGTTGTATTTCACAAGTCATTACTTGTAAAATGTATTTTGAGAAACAAAACCATAATTACGCTTGTAAAAAACGCTTGTATAAAATAGACTAGCACTTGTGACTTGTATCTTACAAGTGTAGTTTTGAGAAACAAATACTTGTGAAAATTAATATTCTACAAGTGTACACACTTGTATTACAAGACTTGTATTTTTTGAGAAACAGGGCCCTGGTAGTATTTTGCGGAACTATAGTTGATGGGATAAGTTATACACGTGACATTTTATTGACTATATAAACACAAGTGTTATCTATTATGTTTATAATATTTACGTTTACAAATGTAATATCTTTTTAAGTCGACCGTTTATTAATAATAATTAAAATGTATAGAAAATCATTCATTAGTGACCCCTATTAATGCATGATTTTTTTATTAATAAACGATTTATTGGGTGCGTTCACCACATGGAACACAGCATATATTGCTAACGCTAAGTTGTAGCAAAAAGGTAGACAGAATTAAAAGTCATGCTTTTGACACTTACTAGCTAGGTATATATTCACGTAGCATACCTTTAAAATGAATATGAAAGAATAAAATTCCTCAAATAACATAAAAAACCGCTTGTGTCGTCTAGGATTAAGTAAACTGAACGCACCCACTGAAAACAATTGATGACAAAACTTATTGATTTTCTGACGTAAAATTTGACGTTCGGTCAACCATTACTAACCTAAAAAAAATTGTCATGGAATAAAATTAGATTTTCCATTTAAATAAGATACGGTCAACGAAAAAATATTGTAACTAACACGTGTGTTAATTGGCGATTAATGATCTCAACAATTAATTAAAATGCCTCGTTCATTAATCGTCCGCATTAACACACTTGATAGTTAAATAACTATTAATGTTATACACTTAAAACATAAATACAATTAGTTAATGTCAAATTATCCCGTTAACATTAGTTCCTTTAAAAGCCACTTTCGCGCTACGATCTTATTTCCCATCGCCTATAGTGTTGGTTTCGGTAGGGATATGAATTCTTTCTTTTGATTGGTCAGAATATAATGTTTAATAAACATATTATTTTAATTAATATTATTTCTCTTATTTTTACATTTCACCCAAATGAATAAACGTTACAATATTAATGACTTATTTTACTCGTTAAAAGAAATAGGCACAACTGTAATATTTGCCGATATTTCTGATAAAAATAATGATATTTTAACAACTTCATTGAATAATGCCGTTATGATGATTTAAGGTTGGTGTGAAAAGAATCATCTTATATTAAATCTTTCCAAAACTATTTTTTGCATTTTTGTACGAAAAAACAATATATAAACCCAGATAACAATATAATTCAAGAAACAGAAAACACTTAAATTCTAGGAATGGTAATAAACAATAGTCTAAATGCACCATTGTGAGTATTTGGTTCCAAAACTCAATACTATTTGCTTTCAAATAAGATTTCTCTAATCTAAACTAGATCATCATCAACCGATTTCAAAATGGCTTTCCAAAGTAAAAAAAAAATACAAGAACTATTGCCGGAATATCCAACATTGAATCACGTAGACCTTACTTCCAAAAATTTAAGATATAATGAATTTAGCTAGTCTGTATATATTTGAGATCGGTTTATATGTTCACAAAAACAAAGAAAAATTTGTGTTACAAAAAATTCACAATAAAGACACATGAAACAAAGAAAAATTGAGTAAACCATATGTAAATTTGAACTATAGTAGAAAATCTCCCGGTGTCGTGGGTATGGATATTTAGAATAACATTCCACATGATATAAAAGACTGTAACAATATTTTAAGGTTCAAGAAGAACTTGAAACAATTTCTTCTGGAAAAAATCTTGTACACAGTTGAGCAGTTTTTGTAATTTATTTTTTTATATATTTCAAATCTTTGTTCTTTTTTATACTCTACTTTAATGACGCTTTCATATGTATCTAAATGTGCATGAAATGAAAATAAAAACGATTATTATTATTATTATTATTATTATTATTACTATTTTCTTACTTGAAACGAAGTAAAGTCTATAGCAAAGTTGTTCAAAATTTTTACTTCCGGTTACTTGTTTTACTGGGCTTATTGAATGCATCTAATAATTATAATAGACACTGAATAAAAAATGAAACTGACAGATGAAACATTTGTTTCCATTTATCGAAAATTGTTTTCGATTGATAACTATTATCGACTGAATTATAGAATAGGGGCGAATGTTTGGCTTGGGGTGATCTGTGGTTTGCATTTTTTTTACGACACAACGGATAAGGACAAGTTGTTTCTTTCTGTATGTCAGCTGATTGTCAAATTCAATAAGGACCACGCACTGCCCCAATGGGATGTGCTAAATTTTGACGAACGTACCTAATTCACATATCACGGACACGTAAATACAAACCCATGGAGATACAGCCTGACGCCTGATGGGCGTATAGCGTCTGTAAATTTGACGTACGATATATCATAAAACGATGCTATGTAAAAAAACTCTTTACTACTCTATATAATATTAATTAAATATTATTGCAGCTTTGACGCAAAGATTTATATCTGGAAGTATAGCTGGTGTATGCGGACAGGTTCTTATATATCCATCAGAAGTCATGAAAAGTAGAATAATGATGAATAAAGGAGAGTTTAGGAATGTACATCATGCAGTAATAACAATGCTAAGATATGAAGGATTCATCGCTTTTTATAGGTATTTATATAAATATACATACATATATATATTATTATTGAAATTTATTTAATTATTACTTAAGGCCGGTTTTATAAACGTGCTTGTAATAGTATTTTAAAGAATGAATGTCATAATTGTCATTTTATGTGAGAAGAATGTATGGATCATGACGCGGAGCGGAGTGGCCTAAACCTTCAAACAAAATAGTCGACAATTATAAAATGAGTTCTTAGTGCTATTTTTCTATCTTGCGCCTTTTATTCCATTTTTAAATAAAAAATCGTAGATTCAAAATTTAGGGAATTTGGTATCAGTTGACTACTAATGTTACGTTTGAAATTCAAACTATAACCTAATTTTTGTAACACCAACTATACTATGGTTCACGAAAGATGACTATTCAAGGTCATGTATCCGAATAAAGAATACACAGCACTTCATATTAGCAGTAGCTTAGCAACATTTTGAATTAGAAAGAGAAAGATTAATTGACGTATGTCTATTTAATTTATGTGGTGATAGATATACGGAAATGGTAGCATTACTTTCTAACACACTAACAGTGGTAATAATAAATAGTTTCCTATTTCCAGATTAGGTATTACGAGAATATCTCTTAACCCTTTGTTAAAATGACGTTTATGGAGAGTTTATTCTAGAATCAAGTCTTACTCTATGTTTATTATTATTCATTTGTGGGTTAAGCTCGTAATAAACTATAGCTGTGATAAAATGAGGCTATTCTGTATTTAACTCTTATTTATTATTACAGTTGTAAAAATAATAGTGACGTATGTCGTTGAGTTACAGACATGTAATTATCTACTACACTGCCCTCTGACTAATGTTTATTCAGTGACGTTGACGTTTAAATTATATTGTTATCCCAAGGTTTACATAAGTATATATTCTTGTTTTATGCAAAAGTAGATGTGAAGAAAATAAGACTAAAAAAAACATTATTTAAAAAGAAGCATAATTTTCAAATAAATTATTTTTATTTTTTCTGTTAAAATGTATACATAAATATTTCATGTTGCACGCTTGCAGTGAAATTATCGGCAAATAATATTACATCAGACGGCTTATAAATGGCCTTGAAGTCATTTTTCGTGAACCAAACTATATCTGCGCTATTTTCTATTTCTTTTGACTTTACTCCTATATTTCTTCATATTCTTACTTTTAAATTTAAAACTATATAAAATAAAATCCTTAACAATCGTTTGGCGAGATTTGACATTTGATATTTTTTGACATTCAGAGCCACCAGCTTTAAAAAATAAACTGAACTATTCTATTTCAGTATTCGAATGAATTATTAACGAATTCTTTTGGGTGTTGTAATAGCTTTGTTATACGAATAAATGTTTTTATTTGAAATCGTCACTGAAGTTCACAAAAATCATCATTTAAAAGTTCAGAAATCGGCACTAAAGTAATCCATAATACGACGATTTCATGCAAATGCAGTGTTGCCAACTTTATGATAATTATTGGACATATTAAATATTTTGCGTGAGTGTACGATGTACAAAGTAAATTTGTGCAAGAAGAACGAATTAAATAATTCCAAAGAAGAAGTGTGAGATAACACACGTAATTTTGACTGTTTATTACGATAAATTCAATGTCCGGAGGTTCGCAACACTGAACATAAGTTCGTGTGTTTGACAGATTTGTCAAGATAACCTATAAAAATAAATTTTCCATTCATTTTCATAAATTTTCGATTTCATATAAAATTTAATATGCACATCTCCACTGAAGTTCTTTTTTTCAGTCATTTGGTTTATTTTCCTGGGCCCTACGACCTCGGCAACTAAATTCCACATTCGTGAAAAAAAAAATAGAACGTCGGTGCCTTGATACATAACTATTGTCTTATTATCTTTGAATATATAATACATATAAGAATGGCAACGTAATGTATTTATATTAAATATTTCGAGAGAAGGTGCCATCTATCCCTCCATATACGAATTATTTCTGAGTTAGTTCAAAAAATACATAATAGGTGGATGTTGCACAGTATTGCCACGTAGCTAGAACAGCAAGTTAAGATTTCATAAAGGTTTTTAAGTTTGCTACTGTAAAACAAGTATACATGTACATTGAACATTCAAAATATATTATCTGGTTATTATGAAACAATATTTTTGAATTATTGATTATTGAATACCTCTAACAAATAGTATCTGGCAATGCTGTCAGCACGATTTACCGTAGTTCATAGTTTTGTGGTAGGAGTCACTAGCTAACTATAATAATTTTGTGAATAAAAAGAGACAGATATAGTATGTTGCTAGGACATATGCGTTGCCATTCTTATATGTATTATATATTCAAAGTTATTATATTAAAATCACTACTTTCAAAAAATTAATAAATTTAACAGTGAAAAATGCAAAACAATTAAACATAAAATATGCGACATATTCAATAAAATAACATTTTTTTTAAATGAAATGCCATATTTAAAGTGGTACCATTTAAAAGATTTTTTTTTATCTGAATATAAAAGTTCATTATTACCTACTATGCCTCTAAAATTAAAAACAAAATAGTTCAAGTTGAAATTTAAATATATTTGTTATTTTAATACAAATATGACCTTGTTGCTATGGAAACAACAAAAACAAATGTCGAAATAAATTATTATCTAACACATTGATCAAAGAACAAATATAATAGCTAATAAAAATTTGTAGTTTGTATGAGTAAAAATTTTAAAAAAATGTTCAAAATGTTGACCATATCATCTAATTCATCATTAGTATATTTTTCCAATTAAATTTATTTATTTAAAGGTGGCATTCGTTTGCTTATAGTTTGTTTAGGTTTACTATTATTTTTAGGAAATTGTTTAGCTGCGGACAACTTAATTGAACCGTGCTGCGCCATTTAAAAAAATGTTTATTTATAAATGGCAATTGTTTCTTTATCGTTTGTTTAGGTTTATTAAGATATATTTTTTTGACAAACTTTAGGTACGGACAACTTTACTTAATCCGCATCCATTTAAAAAATTGTTTATTTAAAAAGTGACAATTCTTTGTTTTTCGCTTATTTAGGTTTGTTAGGCAAGATAAATATTTTTTTCACTTTTAAGGTGGTTCACCAGCTACCGTCCAGGTCAAAAATTTGATCGCGCTGAACGTATACTGCGCCTTCTACGATAACCCCTCTCTAAAGAAAACTTTTGGTAGGTGACTGTACTGTCTTGTGCCGCATGTCATAAGTATGTACACACACACCGCTACGAAACATTGTTAAAGGAAAGCTGGTAACGTCGCGCTTTAATCGGAAGGGAAAGGGGGGAACAGTTCTAGCAGAGAGCCGCTGAATCCCGCCGTAGTTACAAATTCGCCGTTTTGACGTGACTTATTCCCGCTGTCAATTTTGACGTATTAAAAATAATATAACAAAAATAGATAAAACATAGTACTTACATTTGCATTTTTTGTATTTTTTATTCATTTATATCTTTGAAAACCATATAAGAACGTTATAATAGCTAAATTGATTTTTTGACATTCTAAAAATGAGATTTAAATTTGATATCTGCTGGATCGTTGCCTACTTTATTAATAAAAGACCGGGAAACAACTCAAATTTTGTTTCAAAATCTGCCCAAAACTCTAGTTCTAAAACCAGTAATGAGGGCGTCATTTATTCCTGCTGTCATTTAAATGTCATTTTGAGACTGTCAAAAAATCAATTTAGCAGTTCTAACGTTGTTATACAGTTTTTCACAAATATAAATGAATAAAACATACATTAAATGCAAATGTAATATTTTTATCTATATATTATATTAGTTTTACCCTTCCTCCTGACGTAAACATACAGTGTTGCCGCTGCCTCTCTCCCTCGAGTTTTTCTGTCGTCGAGTACATTATTTTACACTACGATTACTCTGAAACTGTACGTCAGATCGCTTTCATCGTTTGAAATAACATTCGAAATATATTAAACTACTACATATTAGTTTTTTTATTAAAATCTATAGAAGCAAAATGATGCTATTAATCAAAACGTTGGTTTTGGTAGCAATGGTCCTATGCTTCACGTGTTAAAATGTCTGACTTTCGAGGCGAATAGCTCATTTTCTGTACGTCAGAAGTTTATAAAAAATTAACTGTGCATGTATTAGGTCATTCTTAACACATAGTTAAATTTTTATGAACATCTATAGAAACTCGATTTACTGGTGAACTACCTTAAAGTAATTCTGTATTATTTTATGCGGCGCGACTTCACACTTACCTGATCCATTTGCAAAATGTTTGTTTAACAATAAAAAATACTTCTCGGTTTGTTTACGTTTTTTTTTGTTAATAACAACATTTGTATACTACTCGTCTATAAGTAATATTAGTCTATTAGTAAAAGATAAAAAGTCAAATTCTTCATCATTACGGCAATATAGTTTTAATAAAGTTCTTTATTTATTATTATTAATTACGGTATATTAGGATGTTCCTTAAAAACATATATCTATCTATTAAAATGAAATGATTGTAAGACTTTGGTTATGTTTTTTCATTATTTCTTTGTTAATAAAGCCACAAGCAGTTTATTTTGTAAATTTAACAGTATAGTCGTAGATAAAAATATCTTTTCGGAACTCTTCTTCAAATATTAACTTAAAAAACACATATTTGTCCATTCATTGTTGCAATTATATGACCATTGTTTCAATTTTATTTATACGATAAGTATCTTCGACAATAAAAAAATATGTAAACCTAAATGAATTTTTCTTGTTAGTAGAAGATGTCTATTGAAAAGTTATTTCCTTAAACATCTATTTCCTTATAATTTTTTTTAGGAAATTTGTAAAATTTGATACTTCAGTCGGTAATTTTGTAATATATATTACATCCCTCACGGCAACACATAATAATTTGATGTCCTATTATTCGAATTCATTGCGAATATTTTATAAAATAGAAATTGCAAAATTATTCTGCCATAAAACTTAAGGGGGTTCACTACTAGTCGTTGAAATACGCGAAAAAAACTGTTCAATTGTACCCTTAAAATCATCGTAAAACAATATATTTTCGAAATATGTAAAGTTGTATCGAATAGTTTAACCTTGCCTCTTTTTTGTCTCTAATGACATTTTTTAAATTTTTTATTCCATTTTTTTTTTGTTTTATTGCCTTAAAGTATACATATATAGAGAGTAATTTAACGCAAATATCAGAGGAAATTTCGAAAAAATGTTATTAGAACGACAAAGTTCTATCATTTATCTTTAAGAAAATATGAAATATCTCACAATTATCATAATATTAATTGCTATTTGAATGGTATTAAGATACCTATATTTCACGTAAAACTCGCGCAACAGTATATCTATAATTACTGCCATCTACCTCAACTAACTAAACTCCAGCCCTATACATACAAAAATTGATAATAATAAAGTGCACTTGTTTGATAATTGAAATTTGTATTTGTACAATGGCTCTGACGTATTAAGCAGTATTAAGGTAAGGACAGTTTACCGATTGAAGGCAATTTTGTCTGAGGTCGGTAATTCCTTAACGTTCGTGATACTTATAACATTTTTTGCACGATCGACGTACAAAATTTAAAAAAATAAGTTTTAAAAATTATTTTGACATTAATTTTTTTAATTGTCATTTTTAAAGTAAGCTTTGATCTTTAAAAAGAGGTTATATTTAAATGTGAAGCGAAAAAAATGCATAAATTTAAGATCCCAACTAGCACAGATATTTTAGTGCAATATATTTTTATAAAATTTGTATTGTTGTGAAAATTCAAAAATATCTTTTAATGGTTGCATTATATATAAAAATGCACTAGCAGCCATAATATGTTTTTACATCTGTATAAATGTTCTTATAACTAAATGATAAAACTGATATATAATACCATTAATCTCTGTTGTAAAAACGTTCTGAAGAAATGTTAACAAAACTTATAATTCAAAACAGCATTCTCGTTACATACTGGTTTTGTTATAGTACGACAGATACAAAACCGAAAAAAATTAAATGATCTTCATAAGGTAAAGTTTAACAGCAACCTTTATGCTGTACGTAGTATCATTATTTTATAAATATAACTGTGCTATATTTTTAAAACAATTTAATATCTATAAAGGGTTTAACCGAACCAAATAGACATTTAAAATTGATGGAACTTGACATTCATAAAGGTTTTTGGAAACTTAAAAACTAGTGGCGGCTTGTCAGGGTAGGCAGATGAGGCAGTGCCTCACCGGAAAAGAAATAAAGCTGGAAATAATGTAAAGTAGTATGTAAATTAAAATTTAACTTATTCCGCTAATGCTTGTCTTTATAAATATCAAAAGAATTTAAGCCACCACCATAACTAATATGTAATGCAGTTCACCTAATTTACAGCCTATAAAGTGCTTCTCGAAATGATAGTATACTGCCTAATGTTTTTGATCCAGTTAGTAATTCCGATCAGAAATACGTGTGCTTGAGAAAGAGCTGGTTTTGCGGCATGCCTAAATGAGAAATGCAATGAGTGCGTAAAGGATAAAAGATAGCCACTTTAATTTCTACGCAATCCTACAGAGACCGTTACCATACGTTCAAGACATCTATCATCTATTTCATTTTGCATTAATTGTATATTCTATAATATTCTTGCAAATAAGATTGGAGATTGAATAATAATTAATACTAATATTATTTACTGCATTGTGAATTCAAATTCAACAATAAACAAACAACTGGCATTGCAGTAAATATTTAATTATTTTATTTTTTTCGTTGTTTTTATGTTTTACGTACGTAGTGTTTTTGTATTTTAAATTTTAGTTAAAACAAATAAAATGGCTTCAACTTTGACTGGAACTTCTGATACTGATAATATAAGGCATTCCGATGACATTATTAACTTCTTAATTCACAAAAATCCATTTAGTAAATTATCGTACGAAGATAAACTATATGAAGCAAAATATTTCTACCGCTATTGATAGTGCAAGAAAAATTGAAATTCAAAATTTAAATTTGAAAGTGGAAGAAAATAGGGAAATTTTGAAAAGATTAATTGATATTTCAATTTTTTTATGTACACAAGAATTACCATTTAGAGGTCATAATGAAACCAAAGAATCTTGTAATAAAGGTCATTTTAAAGAATTAGTTTTACTAATGAATAAACGAGATGATAAATTAAAAATATTTTTGAAGAAAGATATCAATAATAGATCGGTATTTTGTGGTACCTCCAAAACTATTCTAAATGATTTAATAGATTGCATTCATTTTGTTATAAATAAAAAAATAGACTACGAAATTATTAAATCCCCTTTTATTTCTTGGCAAGTAGACGAAACTACCGATATTAGTTGTAAATCACAATTATCAGTAATTTTACGTTATGTAAATGTAAATTCCGGTAATGTGAATGTGGTAGAAAGATTCATAGGTTTTTTGACGTAAGCGCCGGACGCTCTTTCCTAAAATGTTCTGTGATCAGGCAATTTATTTTTGTACATGAAAGGGGAAAAATACGCATTTACACATTCCTTGAAAAATGTAACTTTCAATTATAAGGCATTTGACCTTGAATGAAAAAAAATTTCCCCTGCGGCGCATTTTTTTTTTTGGATACCTTGCCTCACCAAAATTTTAGTGCACGAGCCGCCACTGTTAAAAACCGACTGTATATGTAGTGCAATTAATATTCAGTGAAAAAATCAAGAGAAACGGATTTTTTTAAAGAAATGTACGAAACAATAAGTAAATCATATCTGTAAAAATCATATTTTAATGTTTACGGATATGAATAAAGTTAATACTAATTTTGCATGTAAATCTATCATTCCTAAAAGCATCCCTCTCTCAACAGTAAGAGAAACTTTAGGTGAAACAATCTTGGAAAAGAATTTAACGAATAATAGTCAAAGAAAATATAATTGGACTATAGAATTGGAGAATAGTGAAAATGAATAGATGTTTCAATTCAAATTGCAAATGCTAAATATCTTTTGTGTACTATATGAGGAACTACTACTAAATAACAAATTGGTTGTTTAAAATATCACTAAATAGAAATTCAGTTTTATACATGCTATATTAATATCTTCATTATTTTATAACACTCAGAGAAAAATATACATGTTCTATAAACACTGTGGTAGGTCATATAATATAATTGTTATATAAATAGTTAGTAAAGGCTTTTTTCTACTACCACTACTGTAAGAGGGTCATTACAGAACACACTACTAACAATGTAAGTTCGTGCTTATGAATATTGTTACGTAATGAAATTTCATTACGTAACAGTGTTACGTAATGAACAGCAAATTCAAGTTGGCAGGACTGATTGTCAAACTGTAAGAAATGATTAAAATTTGATAAATAAAATTTAAGATTTAAATATAATAGAATGAAATTTATCTGACATATACATATAAATACATATTTTTTGGGTAATTATATTAATATTATATTATGTCAACAATACATATTTCATTTCAATCAAATTTGCAGTAGGGAACTATTTTTCATCGTATATCCCTACGCTTAGCAGTAACCATGGTAACATCGTTGTGCAGTTTTATTTTTGTACATAAAACCCACCAAACTTTCGAACTGCTGCTTTTTTGTGTGATTACAAATACATATACTGAGGTAATAACTAGTATTATAAACAAAATTAGTTGATAATATTATTTGTAATTTGTAAGTAATGCAATAAAAAAATAATTAATTTATAACTATGTATCTGAATTTTGCTTCAATTTAGAAATATTAATGAGTGGTCGTAGAAAAAGTATAGTACATAATTCGAGATGTAAAGCAATTACTCACTCGTAAAATTACAAACTCGACGCTACGCGTCTCGTGTGTCAATCATTTTACTCGTACGTAATCTGCTTCTTACATCTCTCATTACGTAATATACTATTTATTACTACCTATGTAATATAATAACGACCATGTTTTTTTGGTATCCGTTCTGGATAATGGCATCCATGTTGGATAGAGCCCACAAATATATAAAAATATCAAAAGTGAACATATGTTTTGCAAAATATTTTATGTTTTATCAAAACAGTGAATATTGACAGTTTATCATAAATTGATGTCTATATAATTTAAAAGAAAATATACTGCAATGTTTTGAATAAGGATTTCAATTATTGTCAATTATTTTCGCTTTATTTTTTACAAAGTTATAATTATTTTTCTAAATGATTGTAATATGAAATAGAAGATATATTTTTCTCTAATACTTCTGTGCAAATCACACATTCTTTAACTGAAAACTCTTACAAAATATCTAACTTTTGCTACACCATGGGGGCGTTACAGTTGTCATGGATTACCATCTAGGCTAGCATTAGCCTCAGAAATATTTCAACAAATTATGTCTAATACGCTAAAAGACATAAAAGAAGTTGAATTTCGTTGTAATAGTGCCATTATTGTCTTATTATTGTTAAATCAAGGAATGATATGGATCCATTGTTTTCAATTTCTATTGTGAATTGCAGATTACTATTGTAAGTATTAAATACTGTTAATGTTTCATCCTGAAATCGATGTCACTTTTTGGTCGACCGTCGGTCAGTGTTACTTGGGTATGTTGGTGAATTAGAAATACAAAATTCAGTGAGGGCACAATTCACCAACATAGTGACTAATTTCTGCAACAAATCAAAAACATTAAATGAGAATAATTTATTAAACAAACAATATAACATCACTAAGTCATTTCTATAAGAACATAAAGACTTATTCATCATAAAAGCTGACAAATCGAATAAAACCGTAACCGTGTACAAAAATGACTATGAAAATAAAATGCAAGAGTTGTTATCCGATACAAAGATTTATAAAACCATACATGAAGATATCACGAAAAAAAACACAAAACAAATGTAACAAAATAATAAAATCTCTACATGATAAAAATACATAGACCATACAATTAAAAAAACAGCTAACTAAAGAAAACTCGGTTCCCCCACGCATTTACGGACTAATAAAGGTACACGAGCAGATCTACCCTCTACGACCTATTGTCTCGGGTATTTACTCCCCTTTGGATGAACTTTCTAAGTTCCTGGCGGGTAACTTAAAAGGACTAAAAGAAGAAGAATATTATGTCAGAAATTCTTTCGAATTCCAAGAAACAATTACTACAGTAAAACTACCTGAAGGACACATATTCATCTGTGTGATATCCTTGTTTACAAATATTCCGTTAGAACTGGTTCTGGAAGCATTAAGAATGAATGGCCAATAATTTCTCAGAGAACAAAAATACCTTTAAAAGATTTTTCGGAACTAGTAAAGTTTTGCCTAGCAGAAGATTATTTTAAATCAGAGATGTTTATGTATAACCTAGATACCCAACTTCGTATGTCTCAAACCATATAAAAGTGAAGCCTCACGGTCAAGAGGCGGCTATTTGTTAAAAAGGCAAAATATTAATGTATGATATGGTAAATAGGAAATAAAACTTAGAATATAATTGATATATGAAAGTTATCACAAATAAATTGTTATTAAATTGGTGAAATAAAACGCAATACTTGTTCTTAAACACTATTTATTGATTAGAAAATAATATTAGTTTATTTAATTTGTCTTTTGCTAACAATTTGATTCTGATTGGACCACTTTGCAATACTGTGCAATCTAATTTTTATATACTGCTTGCAAATATATCAAATTAGATCAATTTTGTGATTATTATTCAAAGAAATTTCACAATGTAAATGAGAAAAAATATTTTTTTCACTGGCAAATTATTATAAAATTTATTATTTTTCTTTCAATATTATTTGTATTTGAAAATCTTTTTAAATTATTAGTGAAAATATTAATTTCTGTTTCAGTAGCTTTAATTATTTTAAAAACGCTTTCTGATGGGGAAATAAATCCTCCATTATTTTTAAAATCAGTTAAAACTGAAAAATTATATTTGTGAACGTAATTATGGTCCAATGTTAAACAGTTTTCAGCGCAATAATTACATGATTTTTTATTTAAAACCCTTCCGCTATTTTCTTTTTGTTTTAAATAGCTAGGAAAAGCGAAAAATACCGTAGGGACTGCATCTGGTTTCAATTTTCGAATGTAAGTTCCCGTCCTAACTAAATAATCATTTTCTTTAAAATGATCGCTGCAAAGTTTGTTAGCTTTAGTTGGGGTAAAAACTTTTCTCCTTACATTTATAATCAAAGATTTTAATATATGTTTATTTTTCAAAGGAAATCTAAAAGAAATAAAATAATGTATTTACATAAATTATATTACTCACATTCTACATACAAATATTTTAACTTTATTTTCCATTTAATTGTTATATGGTTTGATTGAAAAACCCAAAAAATGCACCTTTCCCCCAGTTTTAAATCTATTCGATGGTAAATAACTAAAAAAACACAGTTCTTTACGATACAAATAATGTATTGACAAAATCTTCGTTCCTGTTCTCGTTCTCGTTCCCGGGCTATTGTGTAGTACATGTCGTAAGTAGATCACTTTATAATCGTAAATTGTCTTTCAAAACATTAGTTATACAGGGTGAGTCACCGAAATCGCCGTCTTCGATATCTCCCTTGTCATTAGAAATACAGTATAAGTTTATTAACAGAATTTATTCGTCTACTCAAGGAGCATAACGTAAAATTATTTTCACATATACAGGATGTTGCATTACGGCTCGGCGAGAATTGTTTTTCTTTTTTTAAATGGAACATCCTATATATTTTTATATATTTTGAATTGTATTTTATTCACCTATACGAACATATGAATTTTGTTTTAGTTTTCCACGGCGTTGCCAAGTTATTCCGTTTTTTCTCTAAAAAAGACCGAATACACGCATTGCTTTATAAAGGCTTACTGAAGTTATTTTAATAGTCAGAATTAAGAATTTTCTTTTCTGTATAACTGTAATAATTATACTCTATGTTCTGACATATTTTTTTTAAATGTAATTATACAGGCTGTTCAATAAAGCGAATCAAATGTGCTCAATTTCAAATGACTATAACTCGTCATTTTCAAATGGAACAGCCTATATTTTATTATTCAGTTGTGTGTATTTTTGTATTATCTTCATATGTTATTAAGGGTACCCCATGCCTAAAACCAATAATTTCGGAGTTTTCCACCATTTTTTTCTAAATTTATATATTTAACTAAAAATTAAATCTAGTATACCATGGATATTGTTTTTTAAATAAGAAACAATTGCAGTTATGATAGTATTTTCATTAGCCAGGTTGTTATTAATAACAGAGGGATTAAGTAAATTAATTTATTAATATGAGTCTCTCATAAGAAGAACTTACGAATATGGTGTACGCATTTAGAGAAGCGGAAAGAAACCCTCTTTTGTCGTACTGAACATGACCAGTTCTTTCAAACCTTTCCCTTAGTTTTTTAAAAGAACGCGGATTTGGATGTCGTCTTCCCGGAACCGTTATGCATAAATTCTTGATGCCAAAAGAGGGTTTGTTTCCGCTGCTTCAAGTGCGTACACCATATTCGTAAGTTCTTCTTGCGCACTCTCCACGCCAGCATTGAGTGCCCGTGAGGTGACGCCTGGCCTGACCAGCATACACCATATTCGTAAGTTCTTCTTGCGAGAGACTCATATTAATAAACTAATTTACTTAATCCCTCTGTTATTAATAATAACCTGGCTAATGAAAATACTATCATTACTGCAATTGAGGGTTTCTTTCCGCTTCTCTAAGTGCGTACACCATATTCGTAAGTTCTTCTTATGAGAGACTCATATTAATAAATTAATTTACTTAATCCCTTTGTTATTAATAACAACCTGGCTAATGAAAATACTATCATTACTGCAATTGTTTCTTATTCAAAAAACAATATCAATGGTATACTAGCTTTTATTTTTAATTGAATATATAAATTTAGAGAAAAATGGTGAAAATCTCCGAAATTATTGGTTTTAGGCATAGGATACCCTTAATAACATATGAAGATAATACAAAAATACACACAACTGAATAATAAAATATAGGGTGTTCCATTTGAAAATGACGAGTTATAGTCATTTGAAATTGAGCACATTTGATTCGCTTTATTGAACAGCCTGTATAATTACATTTAAAAAAAAATATGTCAGAACATAAGAGTATAATTACAGTTATACAGAAAAGAAAATTCTTAATTCTTACTATTAAAATAACTTCAGTAAGCCTTTATAAAGCAATGCGTGTATTCGGTCTTTTTTAGAGAAAAAAACGGAATAACTTGGCAACGCCGTGGAAAACTAAAACAAAATTCATATGTTCGTATAGGTGAATAAAATACAATTCAAAATATATAAAAATATATAGGATGTTCCATTTAAAAAAAGAGAAACTATTCTCGCTGAGCCGTAATGCAACACCCCGTATATGTGTAGACGAATAAATTCTGTTAATAAACTTATGCTGTATTTCTAACGACAAGGGAGATATCGAAGACGGCGATTTCGGTGACTCACCCTGTATATTACAGTACACTCAGTACAGTACATACTTTTAAATTGCCACAAATCTGAATAAACGTAAAATACTTAGATCTTACATGCCTTTTTAACAAATGGCCGCCACACGAAATTGCTGGCTTAACTTTTGCGCACGGAGTTAAGCATCTAGCTTATACAACACGTAAACATCTCTGTTTTAAATATAATGATTCGTACTATAAGCAGATATGGGAAATTGCCATGGGTTCTTCACTCAGCCCAATTGTGGCTAACCTTGTGATGGACAAGCTCTTGAAAGCAACGTTACCATTATTATCATTTAATGTGGTTGTCATTAAGAAATATGTGGATGATCTTATTCTAATAATACCAGAAGATAAAGTGGATGAAACATTAACAATAGTAATCTTCAATTCACAATAGAATTGAAAACAATGGATCCATACCATTCCTTGATTTAAGAATAATAAGACATAATGATGGCACTATTACAACGAAATGGTACAAAAAGCCTACGGCGAGCACTAGATATCTGAATTATAAATCCCGACATCCAAAAAATCAGCTAATTAACAATGCAACGAACCTCATTTCATCCAAGGGCGTAAACCCTTTCTTTCGGCCTGAGGTACGTACAACGTTTTACGCACAACTGAAACCAAATGAAACGTAATTTTTAATTGCATGACTAAAAGCTTGCTGCTATGTAAAAAATATTAGATGGCCAGATGGCTATGCCAAGAAACATTTAGGCGATGTGTTGTATTGGTAACCATTTGTTTTATGTAAACAAATAATTAAAAATGTCAAGCATGGAGCTTCAACCTGAATATGATACTGAAATTTCTGAAAAAATTTTGCTAGAAGCTAATGAAGCTTTAGCGGGTTTATGTCCTGGTAAGTCAAAGGACCGATATCAAAACGAATACGATGTGTTGCAAGCCTGGTTGACAGAAAAAAATGTGACAATTTTGAACGAAACTGTGTTGCTCGCATATTTCAATGAAAAGATATGGTGATATATCTATGTTACTCGTATATATTGTTATTCTATACATTGTGCTTACTTTTCAGTCTAAAATATATGAGTTCTTCATTATGGTCCAAATTTTCCATGATCAAGAAGATGTTAATGATCAAGAAGAATTTGAATATTGGTCGTTATTATAAACTGGTATCATTTTTGAAAAATAAAATTGTTGGATATGAGGCAAAGAAAGCCATGGTTCTGTCCAAAGAGAATGTGGTACAATTTATCAAGGGATCTCCTGATGAGATATATTTAATGATAAAGGTACGATAATGATTAGTACGTTGTTATATAGTTATATGATTAAACACTATTATTTTTAATTCAAGGTTGCTCTTTTATTTGGAATTTTTGGAGCTTGTAGGAGAGGAGCTTACGAATATGGCGATAGATGATATAGAAGACAGGGATTCTGTTCTTGTCATTACTGTGCAGAAAACAAAAACTAGTAGAAAACGTATATTCACCGTTGTGGATGATGACGTAATAAAAGGATTGGCGATCTATAGGAAATACCCGTAGGAAAAATACATTCGGTACTATTCCCAAAATTATTGCCCAGTATTTGAAACTTCCAAACCCGGAGCGTTATACCGGCCACAAATTTACACATGACATGATATTACCGGCTTGCAAAGGTACGGCGATTGGAGAAGTACATCAGTCGCAGAAGGTTATTTGGAAGATTCTGTAGAAGTAAAAAATAAAACAGCTCGACTGATTATTGGTACTAAAGACCATGATAAACCTGGTCAAAATCAGTTGAATCTCCAGTTAAAGAAATCTTCAAAGACAATTCATTTGGAGGGAATTTCGTTGAATAATATATCCAACTGTATTATAATATATAAGATAAAGAAGAAGGATGAGGCAAAGTTACAAATGTGTACAGCAGCGAGAATCCTAACATAGCTATTAATGTCAAAATTAGAATTCAAAGATGTGATCAGTCCTTGATTCATGGAATATGACGAATCAGTTGATCATTGATTTTGATTAGTGGATTAGCTTGATTTTTAATGGTGAATTGGATTGACTCAGAATCAGCGTTGATCTATGGTAGTGTTTCATCAAGACCAGAAATCTTGTCTTGATGATCATTTCTTCTCTTGTCTTGATTTTCAAGACAAGAAAATAAAAATTTCTTGTCTTGCTCATTTCTTGGCGACTGCTTGTCTTGTTTCAAGATTTCTTGATATTTCTTGATTCTTCGATGTTTTAGGGGAATCCCCTTTCTCTATCGCTTTATCCAATCCGAACGCTCAAGTGTAGCGTTGGCATCTGCCATTGGCTCTTTAAATGTTACTTTGATTTCATCGCGTTGCAAAGGGCCGGACTCCGGGGTGTTCGGGGGGCAACCTAATTAATTAACAGTCTAATCGCCAGTTTGTCAATATATTGTTATACTGTTTTTTTTTTTAAATAAAGGCAACAGGCATTGAATAACTTTTATTTTACATGATGCATTACGAGTACACACACCAAATTAACATGTACCTATATAGTATGTAGCATTATTAAACAAAAATAGTTTCTAATATTTTTGAATTTTAACTTTACGTTGATCTATATGTACAAAAAAATCATAATAATATAAACAAAAGATTTCTATATAAAAGTGTTTTTATATAGAAATTTGATTCCATTCACGAGATATTTGGATATTTCCGAAGATATTTCACTACTTAATTGTAAATATTAGTTCTATTATCTATTTTCTAACATATAAACTGTACGCGCATACGAATAAAATAAGGTCCGCATTCTTAATTACATATTCCAATAGAGCGATAAGGAAGTGGCTGTTTTTAGAGCAAAAAATCAAAAAAGTTGAATTACGCAGGAAATGGTTGATCATATGAGTAAAATAATTTTATTATTTTATATATAAAATTGTTTGCTTAATTCAATAGTAAAATAAAATTTTTGGATAATATTATTTCATATAAAGCAAATTACGGATTAATTTCAGTTAGACATTGTTTTGAAAGTATATATTTTAGTTGGAACCGACATATCACAAAACTCTTAGATATCAAATTATGTAAAATAATATTGAATAGTTTTAAAAATAAAGATAGTGTAAACTCCCCATGGGATAGCCTCTGTGAGGTTTTATCACATACAGAATGTTACTGAATATTTACATGCTATAATTTCATAGGGTATGCAAAATAGACTGACTTTTACTAATAATCCGGAAACGAACCGTTTTCGAATTACAAGCTCTTAAAAGAGTAATTATTATCTACCTAATTTTAATTGGTTTTGACTTATGACGTCAGTTATTAGTTTACATACCATTGATTTTTTAAAAATAATTTTCTTCGTTTTTTAATACATATTAATAATTGCTCAAATAATAACGAACAATTTCAATGCAAGCATTGCAACGTATTTTGATACATTCGTTAAAAAACGTAGACAGAGTAATTATTAGTTTTGTTTACAAAACTAATAATTTTGTTTACAAAACTACTAATTTCGTTTACAAAAGTTTACAAGTTTCATAAGATAATCTGTTAACGCACAAATCTATATTATGAGGACGAGGTATACTTACCTGAAAATTTAGACTTATACCTTTCAATAAAATTATTTATTTTGAAAATCATAGTCAGACAGGGCCGGCGCAACGTGTTCAGTTCAGGTTGGTAGTAGCAGAAGGGGGGAGGAGGGGGGAAGTCGGGAGTTTTCATAAAATTTGTGTAAACATTACATTTTTTCAAAAAAGAAATATATTAACGGAATAAAATTAATATTTTATTTAACAACTCTTTATAATCTTATAAAACATCTGTTGGAATCGTATACGGCTTATTTTAATTTTGCATTGCAAAAACTGACGCGCGTTTAGTGTTCTTCACAATAAATGCGTTCATCAGTTTGTCCAGGTTGACTTGATCTAGTATTTCCGGATACGTATGTAACAGCAATATGTTTGAGGCGACTTTGTTGCATGGTCGAACGCAGATATTTTTTTATCCTTCGCAAAAGCGAAAAGCTTCGCTCATTCGAGCAGGACGATCCTGGAAAGACAAGGACCAAAATACCAACATACTGCGCGGCGCGCCGTGACAAATGCGCATAGCGCGGGTAGTTTGAAAATCAAATATATTTGTAGGTTGATTTATTTGGTCAGATATATTTGTAGGTTGATTTCGAACATTAAAAAAAATTTTCATGTTCAAATTCCCAGGTGGGTACTTACCCACCGTTACATTTTTCAGATGGGTAGTACTACCCATAGTTCCGCCGGCCCTGTAGTCAGAGATACCAAATTTTATATTTTAATTATAAATGCGGATTTACAAAATTAATTGTCAAGAAATCAAGATTTCTTGTCAAGAAATCTTGATTCTTGAAATCAAGACAAGACCATATCGGTAAAGTTTTAAAAAAAACCTGATCGTGCAAAGAAGTATATATTTTATGTGTAGTTGACTAACTTTGTTGCATGAAACTGTTTTTGTTACATCAAGTTAAATATTTCAAGAACAATAATTTTATAAATTAAAAATTGTAATTGTCGCAGTTATTATTGCGCGAAATAAGTTTTTGTAACGAAAACGAATTTGTCTGAAATTGTTGATACAAAAAAGACAAAATAAAAATATACAACAGGCAAAAACTTCATAAATATTTGATCGTTAAAATGTTAAGAATTTGATCAAAAATTATTATGTAAAAATTAAAATATTTTGCATGTAAATTTAATTGTAAATATATGATTGTGTAAAACAGGCTTTAGCCACAGAATGTAATTTACAAAAACGTTTAACACTTGAAATGTTGCAGATTAATAATGATAAAAACAATATTAATTTAAAAACAGATATAGATAAATTAAGTTCTATATATACAAACATTTTAAAATACAACAAAAATAATAAATAAAATAAGATTGGCAACACTGATAAAAACTGAACAAGTGAAAAATTGCGAAGAAATCAAAAAAAGTGATAAACTATAGTAAAAAGTGTTTTTCATTTATAAGTGCTCCATATAGTGATGCTAAACCATTGTGTCTGTTATATAGCTAATCAAAAATTCCAAACAAAATCACTGATCTTAAAATTTGAAGTGTTTTAAACATACAAATAACTTTCAAGGACATTTGTAATTCAGCTGGCGCTAAACTAATTACTACGTGCCCTGATCACATAACATAGTTATGTGATCAGGGCTACGTGCTTTAAAACACAAAAACAGTGTTCCCAACTGTATTGAAAATAAAAACTTTTTCTAACAATTCTATATAAATAGATAAATAATGGCTACAATGCAGGAAATTACAAATTTATTCACACCAATCGAAAACAAAATTGATAATCTGCAAACATTGACCTACCTTTGGAAAAAGATCAAGGACTCAAGATAAAATCAAATATAGTTCAACATTTAAACAAGAAACCAGGGGAAAACAAAACAAAACAAACGCCAAAATCTCAACAGAAGATAATGAATAAAAACCAGTCATATTCAGGGCCTATGGATAAGCATTTAGTACTTCGTTCCCAATCCTCCTCAAAAAACTTACCATATATCAGAAAATTTAAAAAATATTTTATTTTGGAACATTCAAGGCTACGGAAACATTTATAAACTTAATCCGCAAGACGAAAACCTGCTCCTGCAACATGATATTAATATGCCTAACGGAAACATGGATAAATTGCGAACTTGAAGAAAACCCAGCGTTCCTTCAGAAATATAACAGAATTCAACAAGTAGCAAAAAAGGAAGCTAGCACAGGTAGAGCTATAGGAGGAATTATAATTTTTTCAACATTCCCCACAACTAGTATCTCAGTTATAGAAAAAGAATTGCACTGGGTTTTTCTTAATTTTCAAAATAACATACAAAATTTTATTATAGGTGTAACCTATTTCTCTTAATCCTTTGAGTACAAGACTCTCCTTGAATTGTTCTCACTCAGTCTGCAAAATATAATAAATAATTATCCAAAACATTGCTATATATTTGGCGGGGACTATAACGCTAGAATGGGCGACTTGAACCAGCTTCCTGAAGATATATTACCCAAAAATAATAATTGGAATAACAATAATAAATAAAAAAGGTAAAGACCTGACAGAAATATTCGAGCAAGAAAATCTTATAGTGCTTAATGGCCGATCTCGCAGTGATACACCAGCTAATTTCACACGTCTGTGAAGTTGGCTCAGCCTATATCGAATGCCCACTTGTAGTGTATATAGATGGTTAGTTTTTCGTTAGGTGAGATAAGTTTTGCACTCGATTACGTAAGTTTCGCAAAGCTTGTTTAAATTAAAAAATCTGATGTGGACACCACATGACTTCCTTGTACGATTATTAAACTATACATATTTTTTTAATAATTAAATTACAAAATATTGACAGGCTTAATCCAAGCCCGAGAAATATTTTGATATAGAGCAAAAAATAATTCATTTACTACTATCATTCTTAAATTAACATTAATCTAACCCGGTTCTTTTTAAAGAGAGTTTTGATTACAACAAAGAAATATTTGATTACAACAATGAATATGACTAATTTCACAATAAAAATATAATATTTGTTATTGTACGAATCATAAAATTGCACGTATTTAACGTAATTTGATATGAACACTTTTTTTATGTTTTTGTCTTAATCCATAGCAAGCTTTATTACAAAAACAAAAAAAGTATATAATTTTTAAATTTACATATCTCGCTTATACAAAGGGCTAATTTATTAATACTTGATGTGCTAGACGCAGAAATTAATTCTCTAAAACTTTTATTTGAAGCATTTATTTCTAAAATCAAAATAAAATCATTTTATTCAATAAAAACTGTTAACAACTTCAAGTAATGTACCACTTCCGGTTAGCCTATTTTAACCAAAATCTATTATGTTATTTCTATTGACATAAAAGACTTGTATACCAAATTTAAAAAGTTTTGGATTTTATTTTAAAACAGTTTTTCATTAAAATCTATTATAAGCTTCATGTAAAATGCCACTTCTGGAAATTGTGTAATAACCAGAAAGGGAGGTGCACAACTAGATGTTATAGGAGTCCTAAATACAAAATTTCAACTTTCTACGGCTTACCGTTTTTGAGTTATGCGAGATACGTACGTACGTACAGACGTCACGACGAAATTAGTCAAAATGGATTCAGGGATGATCAAAATGGATATTTCCGCTGAAATCTGAAAACCGAAATTTTTCGCGATTACAATACTTCCTTTACTTACGTACAAGGAAGTAAAAACAAAAAATTGGGGCAGGTTGACTTCACGGTAGCCTGCCCCAACGCGTATAATAAAATAATTCAATAGAAATATGTTTCCTTACCGTTAGTTGAATTAAGTTTTAACAAAATTAAGTTTAGTTTCAAACTGGTTCAGGTCAAAAAAATAACAAACATGGGCATTATAACTTCTTATTTCCGCAACCCAACGCCATAATTGAAAGTTTAAAGTTATTAACATACACGTCTTGATTAGTTGTCGTTAGTTTTGATATAATCGACGTTAGTTTTGGAACGCATTAGCTTGGAGATGTATATACAATATTTGGGCAGGCCTGGGACCTGCTTTTTAAAATTAATAATTAAAACTCTCAGTCAGTGACAACGACGGTCGTACTATACGCTGAATTTTGTTTTGACAAAATTGACATTAATTGATGGTACGTTCATTCGTACGGGCATACTTCTAGAATACGAGTAACGCAGCCGGGCAGGCCAGAAACCTGTCATTTTTAATTACGTTTTAAGCTCTCAGTTTGTGACAACGACGGTCGTACTATACGTTGGTCCTAGGTGGAACAGTCTACAAGTTAACAGGTATTGTGGCGTATGAAATGTATGGGAACGCCATGACGACACTGCAAGGGATGTTGTCAGATGCAGTATGGAAGAAAATGTCAAATCGTAATTAATTATGTAAAGGATTTTTCAATAAGGGCGGGTCGATGTTGAAATGGAATAAAACAAGCTGTGTGTGAGGTATTAATGAAATTATTTTTTATTTGAAAGGACCATCTATGCCATTATATATGGAATATAACATCGTTCAAATGTCCGCTGCGGCTTCTCACGGTGGCACGGATCCGAGTAGTCCAATTTCCGACTCTGCCGCATAGATCCGGCTGAATTTGAGCGATGGCATTGATTATGTTGACTTTAAGGACACCGGTCGATTGTGGCTTATTGATATAAACCTCCGACTTCAGGAAACCCTATAAGAAAAAGTCTAGCGGGGTCAAATCGCACGATCTTGGTGGCCAATTCACGTCACCTCTGCGAGAGATAACCATACCCTCAAATAGTTCATGCAGAATGTCCATCGTGGTGTCCGCTGGGTGGCACGTATCGCCGTTCTGATGGAACCCCATGTCGTCTACCTCCATATCGTTCAAAAAATAAATCGGTTATCATCGTTCTGTAGCGCTTGTCGTTTATGATGATGGCCTCACCAACGTCGTTTTCAAAAAAGTACGGACCAATGACGTCGCCGGCCCGAAATCCGCACCAAATAGTAACGTTTTGTGGATGCATTACCACCTGCTGAACCTCGTGTGGGTTGACGTCGTCCCATATACGGCAATTGTGCTTGTTAACATAGGCATTCATCCAAAAATGCGTCTCGTCGTTTAAACATGATTTTTCGGCCAAAATTGGAGTCCTCTTCCAAACGCTCCGAAGCGAAGTTAGCGCGCAAACGGCGTTGTGTATGGTCCTTAACTTTAAGCTCCTGGGTCAGTTGGATCTTGTACGGGTGTAGGCCCAAGTCCCGACGTAAAAGTCGCCAAGTTGAAGTGTGCGAAAGGCCGAGTTCTTGTGCACGGCGAGAAATTGACTTCCTCGGGTTCTCTTGCACACTTTCATGGACCGCGGGAATGTTCTCGGCCGATTTGGTGTTCCTTTGACGTACGTCCTTCCAATGTTAACCATCGACGTTTTTTTTTTATTTTTTACAGAAATTCAAGGTGTGGTGTACAGCCTGTAGGTATCAGTACTATTGGTGCTGTACCAAAAAAGATCGCTGATTTTCTCGGTGTTCCCAATGCTAGTGAGTATACGGGCCACTGTTTTAGACGGTGCTCTGCTACCTTCTTAGCTGATACGGAGGCCAATATATAAACGCTCAAAAGACATGGGGGTTGGTGTTCTGCTGCGGAGGCATATATAGAGAATACTATAGAAAATAAAAAGGAAATCGGAAAGAAGATTCTATAGGGGAAAAAGAAAACACAGCCAAGAAGCTGAAACTATTCACAAATAATAATTGTGGATACTGAATTATCTTCACCTGGAACAAACGTTCAAGTCCTCCATGAGGAAGAAAAACTGATCGTTAAAACTTCACATAATATTGAATTTAGTAATTTAACATCATGTATCATAAATATTTATAATAAATAAATAATTAATTATCAATTTCTTCAATTTTTCTTTACTTAAATGTGATTAGTTTTGCGCATTAGTACGCAAAACAGTCATTTCGATACTAAAATAACAATCGAAAAGACGTCATTATGAAATGAAATTATAAAAAAGTATTAATTGTCACTGTCACACATTAAATAACAAAATAATGTAGGAAAGTATTTTTCTTTGTTTCAAGATAATAAAATCGTTTACATAGCTTGCTGTGTTTTATTTTACATAATATTGTAAAAATAAGTGGGCGCCATTTTGGAATCTTATGTGCCCCTTGGTCTAGTTTAACTTTTCTTATTAACACTTTTTTGTATCTCTCAAAATAAACGAAATATTTTTGGTGGCGGACTTTTGACAAACACCCTATATAGAATTTATTTGTATCACAATATTATATATTCATAATATGGTATATCAAATCCTTATAAACTATAGCAAAAAGAAAACAATGTACATTAACAGTACATGCTGTATGATTTGAAGGATGGAGGACTTGTTTAAGGAGCTCTGGATCTCTTCTTAGCAGTTTCCTTAAGACTTCTACTAAAACGTTTCACTACCTTACGCTTTTCCACAGTTAGTATGACCGTCGTTGTCACAAACTGAGAGCTTAAAACGATATTAAAAATGACAAGTTTCTGGCCTTCCCAGCTGCGTTGCTTGTATTCTAGAAGTATGCCCGTATGAACGAACGTACCATCAACTAACGTCAATTTTGTCAAAACTAAACTCAGCGTATAGTACGACCGTCGTTGTCATTGACTGAGAGTTTTAATTATTAATTTTAAAAAGCAGGTTCCAGGCTTGCCCAAATATTGTACAAGAATCTCCAAGCTAATGCGTTCCAAAACAAACGTCGATTATATCAAAACTAACGACAACTAATCAAGACGTGTATGTTAATAACTTTCAATTATTGTGTTGGGTTGCAGAAATAAGAAGTTAGAATGCCCATGTTTGTTATTTTTTTGATCTGAACCAGTTCGAAACTAAACTTAATTTTGTTAAAACTTAATTCAACTAACGGTAAGGAAACATATTTCTATTGAATTATCTTATTATACGCGTTTGGACAGGCTAGTGTGAAGTCAACCTGCCCCAAAAAATTTTTTTTATAGTTAAACAAGCTTTGCGAAACTTACGTAATCGGGTGCAAAACTTATCTCACCTAACGAAAAACTAACCATCTACATACACTACAAGTGGGCATTCGATATAGGCTGATCCAACTTTACAGAAGTTAATTTCACCTACATGGGATCGCGTGGTAAAAGCACCATAGATCTAGTATGGGCTGACTTAAATGCTCTACATTATATCAAGGATTTGACTGTGATCGAAGATGTTATAATATCTGATCATTTCATAATATGTTCAGTAAAAATCGCTTATCTAACTAATAATAGTAATAAAACTAAAACAATTTTATTTTCTAGTTCTTGTGTGTAGGCCATGGTTTTCTCTGGATCCTATTTAGTTTTTGATAATGTTGATATACATTTTTTTTGGTATTACTATTATTACAATAATAGGAGGAGTCTAAGGTTAAATTATAAATAAAACTAAAACTAAAACCCCTTAACCTTAAAATAATAATATAAGCTATAAGCTATATACGTATTTCGAGAACTAAGTTCTCATCATCAGTAGAACAAAAACAAAAGTTTAAGCAGAGAAGTTAAGATTACTTAACATGTAAACCATGTCAGAGGTCTAACAACTTTGAACAAACAAGGGAGAGAACTGGGATTATATAGGGATAGGAGTCACAGGTGAATGGATACCAATTATAAACTAAGATTTAGCGTCCAATGAAATTTAAGATTTAAAAAGTCCTATAAAATTTAAGTTTATATTAAATCGAACAATTTAGAATTTGGTATGGGACCGAGATCTGCGTTCATCAAGTTATTTTTAAATTTATTTATTATTAAGCTCTCGTATGCATCTAAATATCTATCATTATTAATATGTTTTAAAAGTTTAATGTTAGAATTTTTAATTTTGTGATTATTAATGAACATATGTTGAGCCACGCTAGATTTTTCGGGATTACCGCTTTTTAGATGATAAAAATGTTCTTTAAACCGAGTGTCAATTTGTCTTTTAGTTTGCCCGATGTAAACTTTATTATAATCATTACAGCTAATTTTATACAGGGTGAGTCACCGAAATCGCCATCTTCGATATCTCCCTTGTCGTTAGAAATACAGCATAAGTTTATTAATAGAATTTATTCGTCTACTCAAGGAGCATACCGTAAAATTATTTTCACATATACGGGGTCTTGCATTACGGCTCGGCGAGAATAGTTTCTCTTTTTTTAAATGGAACACAACATACATACATACATAAAATCACGCGTGTCCCACTTAGTGGGTTCCCACAAACCAGATAACAATAAGAACAACATCAACATCATATAACAAATCCTTACTCTTAACATATTAAAGTGACCGATTTTCGGTAGCGAAATACCGCATCCGGATCACAATAATAGTTAGGAAAAAAATCGAATTCATACATGCTCTTCTTCTCTTCACACTTGGAAACTCTCTCTCTTTAAGCACCCTACCAATCACATCCATCCACTTACACACTGGTCGGCCACGCAATCGAAAACCCTCAACTTCACCAAGATATATACGCTTAACAAGCCGTTCACTCGCCATTCTCTCCACATGCCCAAACCATCTCAACTGACTCACACCAACTCTCTTAATCACATTGTTCCTAACCATACATTCTTCATACACCAAATTATTCCTCACGCGATCCCGTCTGACATACCCACATACATCACGTAAATACCTCATTTCCACGGCAGTCACTCTCTTTTTATGCTTCCCTGTCCATGCCCAGCATTCACTTCCATACATCAAAGCAGGCACTAGCACTCCATTATATACACTCAACCGAGCATCCCTTGATACGTTAATATTTCGTGCAAACGTACCCAGAGCACCCATTACCTTACATCCCGTACTCACTCTCCTTTCTATCTCTCGATCAATTCGACCATCTCTCGACATCATGCTACCCAAATATACAAACTCATTTACCTGCTCCAGTTTCACTCCATCCACCAACACATTGCACTCAGTCACCAATTTACTTCTTTCAAATACTAACACTTTGCATTTATCAACATTCAACATCAGATTCATACTTCTTCCAACTTCATGTATTCTCTCTATCATTCTCCTGAGTTGCTCTTCATTTTCTCCTAAAACAACTACATCATCAGCATACGCTAACGCAGGAGGTGCGTGAAGTTGGCACCAAGGTATAGGGTACTAATATTTAAATTGTTACTATGATTTAGTACCCAATTGGTACCAATTAGTACCCACAAAAAAACTTTTGTTTTTTACTCTGCGTAGGAGTTATTCATTTTTCAATTATTTTGGTGCCAACTTCACGCTAGCACCACAACATAAAAAAAATTAAAAAATAATTATACGAAAATTTAGTACCCAATTGGTACCTTTAGGTACCCAAAAATTTGTTTCCAAAATGTTTATGGTAAATAAGTTATTGCATATTAAATATTATTGGTGCCAACTTCACGCTAGCACCAAAGTATTTATTTAAACCAATTTTTTTTTTACTAAAATTTAGTACCCAAAGAGTACTAATTAGTACCCATGATAGTATTATTCTATTGTTTATATTAAATAAGTTATTACATTTTACTTTTTTTGGACCGTGAAGTTAGCACCAACCATATTAAAATAAAACGTTTTCGAATTTTATTTTTATATACAGATTTAGTACTTTTTAGGTACCTCTCATAAATGTAAATTTTTTTTCGTTATTGTTTATATAGCAAAAATTATAACACTTTACTTTTTCTGCGCGAGAAGCCAGCACCACGAGTATAAAAATAATGAATTTTTCAAATTAATTTTTATGTACAGATTTAGTACTATTTAGGTACCTCTCATAAATGTAAAATTTATTTCGTTATTGTTTACATAGCAAAAATTATGACACTTTACTTTTTCTGCGCGAGAAGCCAGCACCACGAGTATGAAAATAATGAATTTTTCAAATTAATTTTTATGTACAGATTTAGTACTATTTAGGTACCTCTCATAAATGTAAAATTTATTTCGTTATTGTTTACATAGCAAAAATTATAACATTTTACTTTTTCTGTGCGTGAAGCTAGCACCACACATATTAAAATAATTCGCTTTTCAAATTAATTTTTATGTACAGATTTAGTACTATTTAGGTACCTCTCATAAATGTAAAATTTATTTTGTTATTGTTTATATAGCCCAAATTATAACATTTTACTTTTTCTGTGCGTGAAGCTAGCACCACACATATAAAAATAATTCGCTTTACAAATTAATTTTTATGTACAGATTTAGTACTATTTAGGTACCTCTCATAAATGTAAAATTAATTTTGTTATTGTTTATATAGCACAAATTATAACACTTAGCTTTTTCTGCGCGAGAAGCCAGCACCACGCAGATGAAAATAATGCATTTTACAATTTAATTTTTGTATACATATTTACATATGATAAATGTAAAATCTATTTTGTTATTGTTTATATAGCATAAATTATAACACATTACTTTTTCTGAGCATGAACGCAGCACCACGCATATTAAAATAATACGTTTTTTTTTTAAATACAGATTTAGTACTTAATCAGTCTTAAAATAAATTACATATCCAATATTTCTGATAAATAGGTAAAAATCTAAAGAAACTTGAAATTAACATGTCAGTGAACAAAACTAATTTGGGTAAATTATTAGTCAATAATAAAGAAAACCCCAAAAAAAGACGACTTAACAGGTAGGTATATACGAAATTCAGTGTAAAGACTGGAATGTAATACACATTGATCAAATCGGCATATCTTTTAAGTTTCGGATGAATGAACATAAACATATAAATACTATGAATAAATATACTTCCAATACGGGTTTTACCGACCATTTCATTACATCAAGCCATAACTTCAATGGGGTATTCAAAATTATTCATACAGGTCAGAAGGGATTAAGGATGAATTTCTTAGAAAATTTTGAAATTAGAAAAGCCGTCAATACCAAGAAAAACATTACCAATAAACAATTGGATCTAACAGATTTACCAATGTTCATTCACTCATTGTACTCATTGTAAGTTATCCGAAAGGAAAAATCAAGAGTAAATTTGTTATGAACTTGCCACAGTGAACGCAACACCACGCATATTAATTTTTATATACAGAATTAGTAATTTTTAGGAACTTCTCGTACATGTAAAATTAATTTTGCTTTTGTTTATATAGCACAAATTATAACACTACTTTTTGTGAGTGTGAACGCCACCTCGCATATTAAGTTCAATTCAATTAAAATATTGTCCGTTACATAGGTATTTAAAATCGGAAAACAGTTTTTCCTAGCTCGCTGCTCCCGAAATTATTTTAGAAAAAATACTTCAAATATAAATTGTAGAACATAAAATTCTACATATAAATAAGTACACAAATTTCATTTCTTATGTTTAGTTTAGTAACACCAGAAATTAAATATTAAAATTTCGAATATTTCAGTTTAATAGTGCTAGCCTTGGAATTAAAACAAAAAAAGAAATAAATATGTGATTTTAACTGTCAAATATTGTAAATTTTTGTCAAAAAAATAAATATTTGAACTGTGGAAAACCAAATTGTAATTTTGCTTCAGAATTTTACATTATGATAAATTTATTAACAATAAAAATGAAATTAAATATTATGAAAAAATCGCACATTTGTTAAGCAATTTGTTTTAATTCCACTGTTTTGTACATGATTTTTGACATTTTCATACCTAATTTCTGCCGTTACAAAGCATGCAAAATTAATTTTATTTATACACATAGATTTAAATGCAGAATTTTATGATCTATCACTTATATTTGAAGTATTTTTTTCTAAAAACATTTGGGAAGCAAGGCGCAAGGAAAAACTCCTTTCCTTTTTAGGTACCTCATAGATGTAAAATTTATTTTATTTTTTATATAGTATATATTACAACACTTTACTTCTTCATAAGTTGTTTTTTTACACTTTTATTAAAACACGAAGATGTTTGACTTTAATATAGAAAATAATTAATTTATAAAACAAAAAATTAATTACAATGAACAAACTACATATTCTATTATTGTCTATACCTAATCTTATTATGTATTTCTATTATGTTATATTAGAATATGAAATAACAGTAGCAGTGAATATAAAATAAACCGTAGTTACACTCTGATAATGATTGATATATTTTGTTATATACATACACAATATGTTCTTCCTTACCTTTTTCGGGTTTCCTGTCTCATGACCTAAATTTTATTTTGATTTTGTGTTAGCAAAGGAGTGACAATTAAAAATATATACATATTTAATAAATACTTTTATTAACAATATTTACAAGAAATGGAAAATTGATAAATATTAACGAAACTAAAACAAAAATTATTTTTTAAAAATGGAAAATAAGAAACAAAACTTCTTGGAAGATATATCAGAAGGTGAAAATATAATAAGTTGAATAAAATTGCATAAATAACGTATTGTCTATTCTCACATATTAAAGCAGTTTTAAATTACCTAGTTAAAATATATTCACCTTCTGATGAAAAACAAATCTAATCAAGTTCGAAAATAAAGACTGATTAATAATTATTTACACTGTATACATAATTAAATGTGGTTTTATATTTATATTATTTTTCACATTAATATATTCTGTGTTCTGGTCATCGTATAATTCCCACATCGCATCTAGTCGTCTACAATACGCTGTATAATGGCCAATAGCATTCAAATCTTGGCTAGTACTACTTATATAATGTATAGCCCCTCTTAAATAATATGTTTTGTCGTGAATTTTTACAAAAGCTGGAATTTTATTTAATTGTACATTATCTATTCTATTTAATTCAATAAAAATATGATCACTAAAACTTTCAGAATAACATATTTTGTCCTGACATATATTACAATTTGATGTTATAGACGCATTTTCTTCTTCTACTGCATTTAATACATTTTGTAAAGTTTCAATACCATTTTGCATTAGCATATCTTCGTGGATGCTATGTATTACAACGTTTCTTGTAGTTGCAGATTTCGTACAGATTTCAGACATACAAAATTTAGAAACATATTTAGTAGGGTATTCATAAAATATTTTTTCAGCCATTACAGATACGTTGGAGTCACATGGTATTGTTGTTATATCTGCTACGTTGATCACGTGCTTATCTTCATCAATTAATGAGCGTAATAATTCAACACGCTTCTGGTAAACTTCAAGTTTTCTTATTCCATGTCTTGATAAAATTTCTAACAATGCTAATATTTGTATTTCTGCTTTCTCCAAAGTCTCTTTGTACATAGGACTATCACAAAAAGCAGATAATATGCATTGTACAAGTGCGTCAAATGCACAAGTATTCGTTACCATGTACATTTTTTTATTTATCTTTAATGGCTTTGATATGATGTTTCCATTCTTTAATAAGCCCAATTTTTTTTTTTCCTTCAATCATATTTAGTATTTCTGGACAAGCTGTACCATAATATGAAGTTCGTACTTTTTTTGGCTGAACACCTAAACCTTTCCAGTTTTCGATGTCAGTTTGTCCTGTTCGAGAAATAATTGTTTGTTTATTATCTATCTCTTGTTTATCTAACAGAGTCCTATTTGTTTCTGCTAACAACAACCGACCTTTTATGTCACTTATATGCGCACACACAAATTTGTCTACTTTTATAGGCAAATTATATTGCTTAAATGTTCTAGTTTTCAAATCATTAAAATATGATTCTACAATAGTTGATGTAGATGTGTTGGTTGTGCATCCATAATATGTTGTCATTATACAACTCCACATTACAAAAGTTTTTAAAAATTTTGACAAATTATTCTGTATTTCAGGTAGATAATGATAATTTTCATCAATCCCAGTACTTACATATAATTTAGTTGCCTTAGAAAGAATTTCCTGATACCATTCATCCACTGATGAGGGAAAATTTAAACTATTTTCTTCATTTTCTAAAGTAGTATCATCAAAATCATTTATATCTATTGTATTATGAGTGGCAATCAATTGTTTTAAATACAATTTCTTATTTCGATCACTGTTTTCATCGTTGTATGGACTATTGCAAACTATTAATAAAGCTATAATTATTTCTTCGGCTTGTTTTAAACATGTTGACCGTATAAGGAGTGACATACTATGCATGTAAAATTCCCGTAATGGCCGGGCCTTCTTTCTCAAGCATTCCCAATTACTAATAATTTTCATGACATGAGCGTAATCTATTCGTATGTATATATCCGGTAAAATGGAGTGATATCCTCTTAAATATTGAAAACTATAATCTAAATAACTACTTAGATTTTGAAATTTCGAGAACGATTTAGTAATTGCACCTAATAAAGCATAGGAATGGTCGCAAACAACAATTCTCGGTTTTTGTGCACCTCGGTATATCCACTCATTTAACCAGTGAGTTATAAAATGAGTACTGTGGACTTCAGATAACATTTGGCAAACTGGAATTTGTCCTTCTGAAGAACCTAAATGTATGACTGCAGTATATAGAAATATATGCCCTGAATAATTTTCATACGGACGTTTTATTTTAGCTACTAAACTTCCTGTTGCATCGATTGCAAGAATAGATTGTTTCGTAGCTTTACAATATTTATTATAAATAGCTAGCTGTTCTGGAGTCCAGTAATGAGTATAAAATTTATCTAATGAAATCGAATGAATAGATCCGTAAAAAGGTTGAGTATATTTCAACTGTTCTAAATTTTTAATTACACATTTCTCTTTATTATATATTTTGAATGGTGACTGATCTTGCTTGACCTTTCTCAAAACTGGCAAAGTTGGTACTGTCCTCACAGATGCATTATCTTGCAGTTTTGCAGCTTGTTGACGGCGCCATGTACTTGCATTACCACAGGACGCGATTTCTTGAGCTATTTCCTTACGACGGACATTACTGACAGGTCTTCTAGAATTATTTTCGTGGTCTAAAGGATTCACATTATAACACCGAATGTCACAGAGTACACCATTTTCAGTTTTACTCATTCCTCGCATTTGTAATGTTCCTCCACATTCAGCACATACAGCAATTATTTTGAAATTAATATTGCTTTCTGTAGAAATATAATGCTTCTTAAAATTCCAATTGCATTGTAATTGAGGTAGACGGTCCTTCAATGCATTATAAATAATATGTGTCCAACCAATTTCAAATTTATTTATATCAATTTTTGGTATAATTTTGTACCATTCTTCTAATTTTAATGTAAATGTATATTCCAAATAATTATCGCTGTCTGAGTCAGAAGAAAAATTAATGTTTCGTTTTCGATTCATTCGAAATTCATTAATATCCAAAATATTCCAACAATTATTTGAATTTTTTCTTACATATAAATATAATGCAGCAGGAGATATGGTTTTATTTATTTTATTACTAAGTTCCGTCCATATCAAGGCAGATTTTTTTGATATATTTGTAACGATATCTGATTTAAAAGAATTCAGCAAATCATGTAAGATATTAATATCGTATTTTATTTTTCGACCTCTCTACAACAAAAAAAAACACTATGTAAATGTCTAAGATTTAATGCGTACAAAAAATATTTTGTGTATAAGGTGACTTATTTCTGATGGTTTCTTTAAAGGCCAATGTAAATACAATAGAACCTCCGTATATCCGTGTTCATCGGGACTGAGCATGACACGGATAGGTAAATGAAAACCACGGATAACAAAAATGTTGCCAATGAAGAAAAAAATCATTTACATAACATTATCACAATTTATACATTCTTTCAAGGCTTTTCTCTTGAAAAAATTACATAGATGATTTTTTTTTAATTAGTATATACAGTGTGATAATAGATCATTTAAAAACCATGTAGAACAGTTTGAGATTTAGTAAACTAACTAAAACTCTTACAAGTATATAAATTCACAATATGGCAATGGTTTAAATTTTTTGGATGCACGAATAATCCGCGGCACGGGTTATCGAGGTTCTACTGTATACTCTTAAAATCACTAACAACTTACCCTTGTTATGTTTTCCATTTATTATTTAAGTGAACACTTATTTTACTGTGAATCAAATCTTAAAATGTTTCCAGTAGAGTAAACACACTTTATTTCTTTTCGTATATAATAATTGTCTATTAATTATATAAAACACTTCAAAAAGAATTTGTAGTCGGCACTTGGTAGCACATTTCTAATAAGTTCATAACAAATTTACTCTTGATTTTTCCTTTCGGATAACTTCAGACAACTGGCTTTCAATGAGTACAACTCGGAGAATGAACATTGGTAAATCTGTTAGATCCAATTGTTTATTGGTAATGTTTTTCTTGGTATTGACGGCTTTTCTAATTTCAAAATTTTCTAAGAAATTCATCCTTAATCCCTTCTGACCTGTATGAATAATTTTGAATACCCCATTGAAGTTATGGCTTGATGTAATGAAATGGTCGGTAAAACCCGTATTGGAAGTATATTTATTCATAGTATTTATATGTTTATGTTCATTCATCCGAAACTTAAAAGATCTGCCGATTTGACCAATGTGTATTACATTCCAGTCTTTACACTGAATTTCGTATATACCTACCTGTTAAGTCGTCTTTTTTTGGGGTTTTCTTTATTATTGACTAGTAATTTACCCAAATTAGTTTTGTTCACTGACATGTTAATTTCAAGTTTCTTTAGATTTTTACCTATTTATCAGAAATATTGGATATGTAATTTATTTTAAGACTGATTAAGTACTAAATCTGTATTTAAAAAAAAAACGTATTATTTTAATATGCGTGGTGCTGCGTTCATGCTCAGAAAAAGTAATGTGTTATAATTTATGCTATATAAACAATAACAAAATAGATTTTACATTTATCATATGTAAATATGTATACAAAAATTAAATTGTAAAATGCATTATTTTCATCTGCGTGGTGCTGGCTTCTCGCGCAGAAAAAGCTAAGTGTTATAATTTGTGCTATATAAACAATAACAAAATTAATTTTACATTTATGAGAGGTACCTAAATAGTACTAAATCTGTACATAAAAATTAATTTGTAAAGCGAATTATTTTTATATATGTGGTGCTAGCTTCACGCACAGAAAAAGTAAAATGTTATAATTTGGGCTATATAAACAATAACAAAATAAATTTTACATTTATGAGAGGTACCTAAATAGTACTAAATCTGTACATAAAAATTAATTTGAAAAGCGAATTATTTTAATATGTGTGGTGCTAGCTTCACGCACAGAAAAAGTAAAATGTTATAATTTGGGCTATATAAACAATAACAAAATAAATTTTACATTTATGAGAGGTACCTAAATAGTACTAAATCTGTATATAAAAAATTAATTTGTAAAGCGAATTATTTTTATATGTGTGGTGCTAGCTTCACGCGCAGAAAAAGTAAAGTGTTATAATTTTTGCTATATAAACAATAACGAAATAACTTTTACATTTATGAGAGGTACCTAAATAGTACTAAATCTGTACATAAAAATTAATTTGAAAAATTCATTATTTTCATACTCGTGGTGCTGGCTTCTCGCGCAGAAAAAGTAAAGTGTTATAATTTTTGCTATGTAAACAATAACGAAATAAATTTTACATTTATGAGAGGTACCTAAATAGTACTAAATCTGTACATAAAAATTAATTTGAAAAATTCATTATTTTCATACTCGTGGTGCTGGCTTCTCGCGCAGAAAAAGTAAAGTGTTATAATTTTTGCTATATAAACAATAACGAAAAAAATTTTACATTTATGAGAGGTACCTAAAAAGTACTAAATCTGTATATAAAAATAAAATTCGAAAACGTTTTATTTTAATATGGTTGGTGCTAACTTCACGGTCCAAAAAAAGTAAAATGTAATAACTTATTTAATATAAACAATAGAATAATACTATCATAGGTACTAATTAGTACTATTTGGGTACTAAATTTTAGTAAAAAAAAAATTGGTTTAAATAAATACTTTGGTGCTAGCGTGAAGTTGGCACCAATAATATTTAATATGCAATAACTTATTTACCATAAACATTTTGGAAACAAATTTTTGGGTACCTAAAGGTACCAATTGGGTACTAAATTTTCGTATAATTATTTTTTAAATTTTTTTATGTTGTGGTGCTAGCGTGAAGTTGGCACCAAAATAATTGAAAAATGAATAACTCCTACGCAGAGTAAAAAACAAAAGTTTTTTTGTGGGTACTAATTGGTACCAATTGGGTACTAAATCATAGTAACAATTTAAAAATTAGTACCCTATACCTTGGTGCCAACTTCACGCACCTTAACGCAGGCACTACACTTTCACCAATATGTACACCGTCCATTTCATTCAAAGTTGAACAACCACGGAGACATACCACAGCCCTGTTTCACACCAACATTTATACGAAACCAATCACTCAACCTACCATCTATTCTCACAGCAGCCTCACTACCCTCATACAACGCTCGAATCGCTCCCAACCAGTTTCCATTCACACCGTACTCTCTGAGTACATCCCACAAAGTATCTCGAAGAACGCTATCATACGCCTTCTTTAAATCGAGAAAGCCACAGAACACCTTCTTGTTCTTGTCAAGTGACTTCTCAACAATCATACGAAGAGCAAACAATTGATCGACACATCCCCTCTCAGGCAAAAAACCACCCTGTACGTCACTAATTTTTGTAATAGTTAAGGTTCGCACCTTATGAATTAAAACCTTACCAAAAAGTTTCCCTACTACACTCAACAAACTTATCGCGCGAAAATTCGTACATTCACTCGAACTGCCTTTGCCTTTGAATAATGGGCAAATAACAGCTTTTTTCCAATCTTCAGGAACCACACTACGTTTCAAACAAAATCTAAATAAATAAATTAACCATTCAAAAACTTTCTCTCCTCCATACTTTAACATCTCATTTGTAATCCCATCCAAACCCGCAGCCTTACCATTCCTTACACGCGCCAATGCATCACATACATCACTTTCATCTATATCATAATCATCTTCATTATCATTTTCACTGCCAGTTTTGTTACCATCATCCCTCTCAATCTCATCTCCATACAAACCTTTAAAATACTCGCACCATCTATTCCTCACATCTGATTCATTCCACAATAACTCTCCATTCATACTTCTCACAGCTTTCACAACTCGACCACTTCCACCCCGCAGTCTCTTCACACTCAACCAAAACAGTCGTTTATTCGTACTAAAATCATTTGTCAACCTTTCACTCAACATGTCATCAAATCGCTTTTTACTTTCTCTCACCACTTGCTTCACCCATTTATTCTTCCTTTTATACTCTAACAAACATTCTTCACGCAAACGCCCAGGCGAATCCTTAACATTTAAAAACTTCAAATATGCCCTCTTTTTCTCAGCAATCGCTTCTTTCACCTGATCATTCCACCATGCATTTCTCGGACAAGAGCCTAATCTGCTTTCACCAAAAACTTTTTTTGCACATTTGAGGAGGGAATCCTTAAATTTCATCCAAACTTCATTTATATTACAATCAAAATTAGACTCGCATTCGGGCAAGGATTCATTCAACCTTTCAACAAATTGCATTCTTACATCTTCATTCAAAAGAGCATAGGATTTTATACGAAACATTTTCCCGGAACTTTTCACCTTCATTCTCCAAAATTTATTCAATCGCATTCGCGATACAACCAAATAATGATCATTCGTACCCAATTCAGCGCCTCGTTTCACGCGTATCTACTACCATACTCCTCAATCGCTCATCATATATAACGAAGTCAATCACACTACGTTTATTCTGAACCACATTCTCCCAGGTGTATATGTGAGCTAACTTATGTTTAAAAATGGAATTCGAAATGAAGAGGTTCCTCTCCAAGCAAAATGAAACAATTCTCTCACCATTGCCATTCACCCGACAATCACCAAAACGTCCCAATACATTCTCAGATATACTTCGTTTAACACCCACCCATCCATTTAAATCACCACACACTATCACTCTCTCACCCGGATCACACGAATCAATTACGCTGTTCACCGTATTCCAAAACTGATCTTTTTCAAGGTCACTTTCAGACTCTGATGGACCATAAGCTGACACAATGAAGATTCTTATATAGCCTACCTTGAATCTCATCCAAGAAACTCGCGAAGAAATACAGCCATAACTTCGTATAAACGGTTTGATTCTTTCGCTTACTAGTATACCTACACCATGCTTTGCATGTTCATTCTCTCGAACTCCCGACCACAAACAAAATATGCCATCAACTTCTTCTTCACTACGTCCTTTCCTCATTGTCTCACTTACACACAAAATATCTACACTATACACTCGCATTGCATTCATCAACTCATTCTCTTTCCCATTCATACCTCTAACATTCCACGTCCCCAACTTACACTCATCATACATTCTCCATTTATTCTTCATTTATATAAAATAGAAATGTTAGAAAAGAAAGATAGAAAAACAGGAAAAAAAAAATGGAACACTCTATATATTTTTATATATTTTGAATTGTATTTTATTCACCTATACGAACATATGAATTTTGTTTTAGTTTTCCACGGCGTTGCCAAGTTATTCTGTTTTTTCTCTAAAAAAGACCGAATACACGCATTGCTTTATAAAGGCTTACTGAAGTTATTTTAATAGTAAGAATTAAGAATTTTCTTTTCTGTATAACTGTAATTATACTCTACGTTCTGACATATGTTTTTTTAAATGTAATTATACAGGCTGTTCAATAAAGCGAATCAAATGTGCTCAATTTCAAATGACTATAACTCGTCATTTTCAAATAGAACACCCTATATTTTATTATCCAGTTCTGTGTATTTTTGTATTATCTTCATATGTTATTAAGAGTATCCTATGCTTAAAATTAATAATTTCGGAGATTTTCACCATTTTTCTCTAAATTTATATATTTAACTAAAAATTAAATCTAGTATACCATGGATATTGTTTTTTGAATAAGAAACAATTGCAGTAATGATAGTATTTTCATTAACAAGGATATTATTAATAACAGAGGGATTAAGTAAATTAGTTTATTAATATGAGTTTCTCGCAAGAAGAACTTACGAATATGGTGTATGCTGGTCAGGCCAGGCGTCACCTTACGGGCACTCAATGCTGGCGTGGAGAGTGCGTAAGAAGAAACAAACCCTCTTTTGGCATCAAGAATTTATGCACAACGGTTTCCGGGAAGACGACATCCAAATCCGCGTTCTTTTAAAAAACTAAGGGAAAGGTTTGAAAGAACTGGTCATGTTCAGTACGACAAAAGAGGGTTTCTTTCCGCTTCTCTAAGTGCGTACACCATATTCGTAAGTTCTTCTTATGAGAGACTCATATTCATAAATTAATTTACTTAATCCCTCCGTTATTAATAACAACCTGGCTAATGAAAATACTATCATTACTGCAATTGTTTCTTATTCAAAAAACAATATCAATGGTATACTAGATTTAATTTTTACGTGAATATATAAATTTAGAGAAAAATGGTGAAAAATTCCAAAATTATTGGTTTTAGGCATGGGATACCCTTAATAACATATGAACATAATACAAAAATACACACAACTGAATAATAAAATATAGGGTGTTCCATTTGAAAATGACGAGTTATAGTCATTTGAAATTGAGCACATTTGATTCGCTTTATTGAACAGCCTGTATAATTACATTTAAAAAAATATATGTCAGAACATAGAGTATAATTACAGTTATACAGAAAAGAAAATTCTTAATTCTTACTATTAAAATAACTTCAGTAAGCCTTTATAAAGCAATGCGTGTATTCGGTCTTTTTTAGAGAAAAAACGGAATAACTTGGCAACGCCGTGGAAAACTAAAACAAAATTCATATGTTCGTATAGGTGAATAAAATACAATTCAAAATATATAAAAATATATAGGATGTTCCATTTAAAAAAAGAAAAACAATTCTCCCCGAGCCGTAATGCAACACCCTGTATATGTGAAAATAATTTTACGTTATGCTCCTTGAGTAGACGAATAAACTCTGTTAATAAACTTATGCTGTATTACTAACGAAAAGGGAGATATCGAAGACGGCGATTTCGGTGACTCATCCTGTATATACCGGATTTTTTGTTAGTGTCTATTTTATCTGTAGGATTACCTAATAAAGATTTAATGGTATTACTTGATTTGTAAGTCACCTGTGACTCCTATCCCTATATAATCCCAGTTCTCTCCCTTGTTTGTTCAGAGTTGTTAGACCTCTGACAAGGTTTACATGTTGAGTAATCTTAACTTCTCTGCTTAAACTTTTGTTTTTGTTCTACTGATGATGAGAACTTAGTTCTCGAAATACGTATATAGCTTATAGCTTATATTATTATTTTAAGGTTAAGGGGTAATTGTTTTAGTTTTATTTATAATTTAACCTTAGACTCCTCCTATTATTGTAATAATAGTAATGCCAAAAAAAATGTATATCAACATTATCAAAAACTAAATGGGATCCAGAGAAAACCATGGCCTACAAACAAGAACAAGAAAATAAAATCTATGATCTAAATAATATGAGTTCGGATGAAATATACAGCACTATGACAACTGAAATCATAAATGCTTCCAATAAAATTGGAATTGTTTATAAAACCAAAATATTCTAGCACGCTAAACAAAAAAAAATAAGCCATGGTTTAATGAAACCTGTAGCAAACTCAAAAATCTGTTGTGGCTAGCACAATACCTTCCGTCAATCCTGTGTATAATGTAAAAATTCCATACATAATTTTTCTTGGAAAATATTATAAATTTCCAGTAAAATTATTTCATAAACAAACTATTCAAATTGCACTTGACACTGACATCTTCTTCCTCTTTAGCTTTTCCCATTCGTTAGGAGTCGATATTTTTGCGTGTCGTTCTCATTCGGTTCTTTTTCTCTCAAGTCTTCCGCAATACAGTCCTTCCATCTTATCTTTGGTCTTTCTCTGCTTCTTCAACCTCCCATTACTAAACTACTCATTCTTGTTCAAATATAATTCTTCATTTCTCCTCATGACATGTTCAAACCAATGTAATCGTCTTTCTTGTATCTTTCTAGGAAAATGTAACACTAGAGTTATTTTCTTACCGTATCTTTCCGTGTTTCCCCCACATCTACTTCAACATCCTTATCTCTGCCACATTAATTTACTTTTTAGTCATACTGACATCTGTCAATTTGAATTATATGAATTTGATACTAGTTCCCAAGTTTGGCATAGCTGGCTGAATTATAAAATTCTTTAACTCTGTATCTATTAAATATGAAGTATAAAATGTAATCAAATCGTATAGAGAATAATATTAAATGTCAATAAATCAAATTTAACTGTTAAATCTTCAAATGTGGCAACTTCCGGTTCACCAATTATAACCAAAATCTAATCACTTGTTCTTCTGGATGTAAACTTGAGGAATACGAAAAAATTATAATTTTTGGAATCGTGGTATTGAAGTTATGGGATCCGGAACTTTTGTCACACACACACAGACACACATACATACAAGTACATACATACAGACATCATCGTAAAAATGGTAAAATCGTATTATAGGGACCCTAAAACATGCTTATTCAGTAAAAACTCATCACTGAATTTTTTGACCAAAGACAATACCTTCCTTACCTAAAGGTGACGGAAGATAAAAAAGAAACGAGACATCTTTTGAGACTTTGCAAAAAGCACGGATACACACAGAAAAATGTCAGTAAATATTGTAACTCAAAAAAACTTTACAAACAAACAATAACAGAAGAAAAAAAGAAACAAATTAGAGATCAAATATAAATTAGAAAATATTTCTGATCAGAAAGAGTTCTGGCGCACAATAAACTCCCTACAGCCTTCAATCTACATATCTAATCCAATTAAAACAGAACACTGGGTCAAATGTTTTCAAAATTGGTACAATTCTAAATTAAATATTGAAGTAATATATTTCGGCATCCATTGCTCGTATCTTGATGACGACATTACACTCAATGAATTACATGGTGCCCTAAGAAAACTAAAAGCAAACAAGGCACCAGGAGTTGATGAAATCATTTATGAACAGTTACAAAATTTACCAAAAAACTGGATTCTTTATCTAAAAACATCATTAAATAAGATTTGCCACAAAATCTAAAAACAATTAAACTTACACTTCTTCATAAAAAAGGAGAACGTTTAAATGAAAATAATTATAGAGGTATAGCACTTATCAACGCTTTGACCAAATTATTTACATTTATAATAAATGCAAGATTACAAACTAGGGTGGAAAGGAAAAACTTATTACCTGAAGCGCAGGCAGGTTTCAGACAAAAACGTTCTTGTACAGATAACATTTTTGCCACTAACGCAATCATACAAAGTTCTTTTTTAACCAGCACAAAGGGAATCTACGCAGTCTTTATAGACTTCCAAAAAGCGTTTGACGCTATCCCGCACAAGATTCTGTGGAACAAAATTTACCAGCAAGGCATAAGTGCCAAAATCACCAGATTACTTAAAAATATCTACAACGATGCAGTCATTCGCATTAATCTAAACAATGAACTATCCGAAGAAATTAATGTTACCCGCCCACATACTACAGGGCGAATGCACTAACTCACTGTTATTCGCATTCTTTATCGCGGACTTATGGCCATTTGCACAGCTTATAGTTAAATTGTTAACCGTTGGTTAAATTTGACAATATCGCATCGAAACGAAATGTCAAATGAGTTGTTAAATATTACTGTCAAAATTTCGTTATTTTTTCTGTTAACCAGTAGTTAAGCCATTAACTATATGCTGTTCAACTGGCCATTAGAGAACTTTATTAGAGGAAAAAATCTGCAAGGATATTTTATAGATAATAAGAATAAAATCCTATCTCTACAGTACGCTGACGATATCATGCTCTTCGCTTACTCACAGCCCAACTTGCAACGAAAACTCGATGCGCTTACTGAATGTTGTGATTCTCATCACCTAACAGTGAATGCGAACAAAACTAAAATAATTCATTTCCACATAGGAAGAACTCCTAAGCGAAGAATTAAACATATGTGCCAAAATAAAGAAATAGAGTTCACAAATAAACACAACTACTTAGGAGTAACTTTTACCAGCTCTGGTTTGTTTAATCAAAACACAACAGAAAAATTAAGCACAGGAAGAAAAGCTGCAGGTGCTATTAAAAACACTATGATAAAGATTAAACTGTTCTGCTGGCAAACAAATATGAAATTGTACAACACCGTTCTGGTACCATCTCTTCTATACGGGGATGAAGTATGGGGTCTCTCTCAACAGGATAACATCGAAAAGGGACTGTCAAGTTATGTAAAAAAACACCTTCGGATGGAAAAAAACAACTCCCAATTATATAGTACGCCGTGAAACAGGACTGGATAAACTTGAAGTACAAATTGTCAAAAAAAACACTGCGCTTTTGGCTAAAATTTTTATTAATGCCTGAAAACCTTTACGTTAAGCTCTGTTGTAATATGTTATTAGCATTGAATGAGAATCCCCCGAATTTAACTAGAAAAAGGCAAGACAAATATAATTGGTCAAGTAAGCTCCAATATGTCCTCACAGAAGCTAATTTTGTTGAAGTGTGGAAAAAACAAAGCTGTGTGTTGCTAAAATAGAAATCGACAATATTGTGACAGCATATAGTGACTTATTATATGCAAAAGATACAGACAGAATAATTCATTCATCCTACAATACAAATTATAAAACGTATATAACTAGGCAACACTATTTGGCTTTAGACGTCCCTTCAAACTGCTAAGACTATTTGGACAACTAAGGACATCCAACTTCAAATGTTTTTCCATTTACCAAGACGACCTTTGGCATAACTTTAAAGAAGACGACATTTGCAGCTTATGTAACCTTCTCGAAGACAACAGTATTTTGGATTTTCTGTTTCAGTGTCCACTTGTATCTCCCGTTTCGAATCCGCTACATAGACAAATATATTTCTTACAATAACGACTCCACCCCCATCAATGATCTACTAGCAGAGATATCAAAAGAAAAAACCTGGGATATAGCTAACTATTTTAAATCAGCACTAAAAATTCGAGCTTTCATCTTAAATGAATAATCCTATGTACATTATGAAATAATATGTTTTCTTATCCAGTTATATTGTCAATCAATTTTGTATAGATATTTTTCTCTAACAAATATATTTATTATTATTATAATAAATAAAATAAAAATGATTAAACTTAAGACTAAACAATAAGAAGAATGAATAAAATATTTTTAAAAAATTTTTTACCGGTAAAACAACAACCTTCAGAACTATACTTTTTTCCAGAAGGGTGCCGAAAATTCACATATATATATATTTATTTTATTTTTACAAGATTTTGACGACTATTTGAGTATTTTATTATATTTATTTATTTATTTTTTAACTGTTTTGACGTCGTACGTGTGTTATGTTTTTTGTTATTTTTTTAATGTGTTCTTTTAATGTGTAAATACAAATATAAAAAAAATCACGTAAGTTTTATAAAATAAAAAATGTTTTTAAAAAAGGTTTTTATTAAAAAAAATTGTATTAATTGTAGCTCCTACAGAAGGCATAGGAGATGCCGAAATCGGTAGAGGCCTGAAATTTAAATAAATATTTTCACTGCAATCCAATAATGGGGCCATCCCACACTTTTTTTATTTTAATTTCGTAACATATAGATCAAAATATTCATCTCTGTGTATTTTTTACGCAATATAAATGTATGTATTTGGCGATAGACTGTTTTAAAAATATCATGTATTTTTTAATTATATCGTGACGTCAAAAATTAAAAGACTAGGTTCGTGGAGCGCACATTTTACCGTAGCGGTGAAAAATAGAAATAACATCTATCATCTGTCATTTTACAAGTTCAAGATCATTTGTGTTTTGATTTAGTGCATGTTCACATTATAACTATTTTTCATTGTAAAAGCAATGAAATTGTCCAAATTTTTTATTTCTACAAAAAAAATGCTTATATTTTTTTATGGGATGGCCCCATTGATTATTTCCACTATTCATAATATTTACGTAAATTTTCAAATTCTAAAGCTTACATATTCGCTATTGTAAACTTTGTTTGCGTTTACAACAATCAGAAAGCTGGAATCGTAAAGTATCTTACTCCTAACTATATATTCGTATCTGAAATACTGTATAGAAATATTCCTTTTATTCAAATAATTAATTTCATGAAATAAATAAAGTTGCACGGAAATTCAATTAAATAATTTTTTTTTTGATAAAAACATTGTACATCAGGTCACTATATGTTATAATCTGATTTGTAAATATGATTTTAGAATTAAGAAACTGATTAGAATTTGTTAATTTCATAAAATTTTAAGTAAAGATTAAATTTCTTTTTAAAACCGGCCGTAAATATAATTAATAAAAATAGTAAAGTATGTTGGGAAATAAAAAAAATACCATGAAAATTAAATTTTGGGAGTAAAATAAATGTGAAAGAGGATAATGTTGTACCATCAAAAAGTGACAAAAATGGAAAATTTTACAGTATAAAAAAATATGCATTCCATTTAAAAAAATTGAAGTTTGTACTGTATCTTGAAATCGTGCAAATAAAAAAATATACGCTACTGGACAGGCACTATAATATTGTAACATTTTTATTTGAAATATTTTTCTCCATAACTGATAGTTTAGAAATTATTCAAAAAATAAAAAAATAACTAAACTTAGTTTTACGGCATTTACCTTCATATACCAAATGGGGTCCTCCACCATAACAGAAAATTGAGTAAAATGTTAGTTATATTGACAGTAGATAAAAAAAATCATGTTTGAGGCGAAAAAGTTTTAAAAAATTATTAGTTTTAGAAAGATTTGAGATTTTAAGCATCTACACTTCAACGTCACACAATTGCTATCTTACTCGCGCAGCCTACTATAGAAACTGGTGCGAGAAAGATAGCTATAGGTTTCGTTAAAAATTAAATGCAAAAAAACTAAAAACTATTATGATTTTTTAATATTACGAATTGCTTCAAAATTAAACGAACTTTCATTTAAAACAATAAAAAATAGAGTGGAGGACCACATTCTTGTTCTGTAATGGGGATATCCTGTTGTTTAAATTTAGAGTATAGAGCATGTGAAATAAATAAACGTTTAAATTTTTCTAGTGAGAACCATGCTTCTGACTCGCTTGGAATACAAATTCAGAACTGAACACATATCACTCTATGGCATATTTATATATATATATATATATATATATATATATATATATATATATATATATATATATATATAAATAAATAAAATAAATATTTCATCACGGCATATTACCTATTGCTGGGTATGCCAATCTGCTTTCATACACAGATATCGGTAATGATGGAATATTTGTACTGTGCGGGCGCTTACCAGGCGTCACCTTACGGGCACTCATTGCTGGCGTGGAGAGTGCGCCACAGGGGTCAATTTTGTGCCATTAAAATTCGACGTAATTTTTGATGTCGGTCGGGATCGAACCCGGGTCCCCCAGATTTGCGACCAGACACTCAGGCACACGGCCACGAGACCCCATATATATTCCTGACGTACAAATATGTCCCATGAAGTTATGTTGCCCTGTACATTTCTCGCCTTGTACATTCGTGACTGCGTACAAAACTATACCATGAAGTTGTTGCACATCAGTGAATCCGAATTTTAGCACGTTGTCTCATCTCGAAGTACACTTCAAAAACAAAATGTATTTTATTCCTTTCAATAAAAAAATATAACACAAACCCATCCTAAAATATAATGCAAATATTACACATGTTTAAATTAAAATACGTTTTGTTTTTTGAAGTGCAATGAAAGCGCCTAGTTTGAATTTTTTGAATCGCATAAACTAGATGGTATAGATTTGTACACAATGACAAGGTGAGATATGTACAGGGCAATATAACTTCAAGGGACATATTTGCAATAGAAAAATGTAAGAAATGTACAGAGTGATATGTGGGCATTTAGGAATTTGTATGCATTACCTTTTACCAAAATTCCTTAACATTGCAGCATTATTTTTTTTTTCAGGGGATATTTGGCAAGCGTTATAGGTATGATACCTTATACTGGAGTCGATTTGACTGTTTACGAATTATTAAAAACCCGTTTCATCTACCCTACATTAGAGGCGAACCAACGTGCTCCTGCTTGGAAATACTTATTATGTGCTTCTGCTTCTATCACTTGTGGTCAGTTTGCCGCCTATCCTTTCTACCTTATCAAAGCAAGACAGCAAACAAGAAGTAAGAATTCGAAATATGCGAGCTATTAATGAAAAAGACAGATAACAGTAGTTCAAAAAATAATTAAATTTCAAAGAACACTAATATTTTACTTATCAATTAAAAATTCCATTTGCAATTTGTGGATACATAGGGTGTTAAAAAAGAGTAAAAAATATTTAATGGCATATAGTACTGATCAAAATGAGTAAAAAAGCTTAATCTATATAGGTCTGATCTTCAACTGTTTCCGAGAAAAACGAAAAATCGACGAAATACCTTCCGTCAATCTGTGTATTATGTATATATTCCATACATAAATTTTCTTGCAAAAGATTCTAAATTTCAAGTAAAATTATTTCATAAACAAACTATGCAAATTGCACTTGACACTGACATCTTCTTTAACTCTACCCATTCGTTCTGTTTTGCGGGTCGTCCTCATTCGGTTGCTTTTCTCTGAAGTCTTCCGCAATACAGCCCTTCCATCTTATCTTTGGTCTTCCTCTGTTTCTTCTACCTTCTATTACTAAGCTATTCATTAAATAATTTTACTGGTAATATAGGATCTTTTGCAAGAAAAATTATGTATAGGGCGCGAGCAGTCCCGTGACTTGTTGATCTTGGCAAACAGATATGGGGGCCCGTGTCAGAACGACAGCTATTAATTATGTCCATAACTGACAAATGTCATAATTTTTCATTCAAAATTTCATTTTTTGGTATTTTATGATTTTTTTTCTCGGTAAATGAATTCCATACTCCTGATAACAAATAAACCATATGAAATAATAAAATCATGAAATTTTGAATGGAAAATTATGACACTTCTCAGTTATAGACGTAATTAATTGCTGTCATTTTCACACGGGTCCCCATAATATCAGCTTGCCAAATGCAGCAGTCACGTCACTGCACGCGCCCTATACATAAATTTTCTTGCAAAAAATCATATATTTCCATAGTAAAATTATTTCATAAACAAACTACGCAAATTGCATTTAACACTGACATCTTCTTCTTCTTTAGTTTTTCCCATTTGTTAGGGGTCGCTATTTTTTATTTTCTTCTTTCACTCATTTTTGTTTTGCATGTCGTCCTTATTCAGTTCCTTTTCTTTCAAGTCTTCCGAAATACAGTCCTTGCATCTTATATTTGGTCTTCCTATGTTTCTTCCACCTTCTATTACTAAACTATTCATTTTTCTTCCAATATATTCATCCTCGTGACATGTTCAAACCAATGTAATCGTCTCTCTTTCTAGAAAAATGAGAAAAAAGCTTAATTCATATATACCGTGTTTCCCAAGCAAATCTTGACATAGGCGTTTAACATAGGAAAACAGTTTTTTGTAAATAAAAAGTGTCCGAAAGAAAATTAATCCATTTGAATATAATAGTACATTACCTCCTATACGTTATTTAATATTAATTACTTTATTATCATTGCATAAATTAAAGAAAATTATAAGTAAATGTCAATAAATATTTGTTTCAATATTTTATTATGTAAAATATAAACATTTTCAATTGTCATTGTGGCTGAATTGTTAGCATTGCTGCCTGTGGAACGAAAGAACTTTTGAAGTTTCAGGTTCAAATTCCATCAAGCTAAACTTTTTTTTTCTTTATTTATGTATTAATTACAAATTATACTAAAGATATTATGAGATAATATGGATGATTTACTTAAAAAATTAAATATAAGTTTCTATTACGATATAAAAGTAATTTCAATGGAAGTAGTAACCGTCAAAAGCAAGATTTTAAACTATAGCCATTTAATTTCTTTATAAATACAGTAAAAATACAAAACATACACATATTCATTGTGTCTCAATCATGTTTTATTAAGATCAAAAGAAAATATTAAATTAAATCCACATTTTGATTATTGTAATCAATTTTTGTCATTGTTAAAACCAATTATTTTAATTAATAAAATTTTGTTATCCATTTCTATATCTATCTTCTATTTCCAAATACAATAATGTAGAAATAAGCTTTTTCTATAAAAAATAATTAAAGTATTTTTCGTGTCAACAATGTGTTCATTGTTTGGTTTTTTGTTTTGTTTATAACAAATATTCGTGTCAAAATGAATTTCTTAAACGGTAACGATAAAGTGAATATTATAAAAATGTATTACAATTCGTAATTAATTCATAAATAAATAAAAAATAATGAAAAAGTTTAGCTTGATGGAGATTCAGCCACAATGACAATTGCAAATGTTTTTTATTACAGAGTTAAATATTGAAGCAAATATTTATTGAGGGATATTTATAATTTTCTTTAATTTATGCACTGATTATGCAGTAATTAAATAACGTACAGGAGATAATGTACTATTACCGTGTTCAATAGCATGGCATAATTTTCTGCCGGACACTTTTTATTTGCAAAAAACTGTTTTCCCATGTTAAACGCCTATGTCAAGGTTTGCTTGGGACACACGGTATATATGAATTAAGCTTTTTTCTCATTTTGGTCAGTACTATATACCTTTTAAAAAAATTACCCTTTTTTTTAAACTCCGTAGGTAATAGCAAAGTTTTTAACATCGAAAATTAAAATTATGTTAAAATGTTTACACATGAGATATTTATATAATTAAACAATGTTTTTTAACAAAGTTAAATGATACGAGGTTTGTTCAAAAAAAAGGTGACTTCAAATTTCGCGGGCTACGTATATTAGATTCTCGATTTTTTTTGTTTGTTATGTTGGTACACATGATCCCAACATATGTTGACATGATCAGCCATTTTGCATCTGTAGTTTGTTTCTGACAGATATAAAGGTTAGACGTATTTTGGTGTGATGGCGATATTTTGCAATCGAAAAAAATGGATTAAATTTTGTGTGAAAAATAAAATTAAGTGCTCCAACGCACTGTGGCATTTGGCGAGTCTACTTTGAGCAAAAAAAACTGTTTATTAGTGGTACAAGCTCTCCACAGAAGGCCGAGAAAATGTTATTAACGATGCCCGCCCTGGACGCCCCAGCATGACAACAACCGATGAAAAAAAGCGGTGAGGAAAATTGTTATGGAGAATCGTTGAATCACTATTAGAGAAGTTGCTGAGGATGTCGGCATGTCGGTTGACTCATGCCATGCATTTTTTTCGGATGTTTTAGGTATGAAACGTGTGGCAGCGAAGTTTGTTCCGAAATTGCTAAATTTTGACCAAAAGAACCGTCGCATGAGCATCGCTCAGGAGTTGTTGAATGACGTCAACGACGATCCAGATTTGCTCAAAAGGGTCATAACTGGTGACGAAACATGGGTATATGGTTCTGACCTATGACGTCGAAACCGAAGCTCAATCATCCCAATGGAAGCAGCCAGAAGAGCCAAGACCGAAAAAAGCACGCCAACTTCGATCAAATGTGAAGGTTTTGCTCACCGTTTTCTTCGATTACAATGGCGTGGAGTATTATGAGTTCTTGCCAAAAGGTTGTACGGTCAATAAGGAATATTACCCTCAAGTTATGCGCCGTTTGTGTGAAGCAATACGAAGAAAACGTCCGGATTTGTAGCAAAACAATTCATGGCTTTTGCATTACGATAATGCACCTGTTCACACATCGTTGCTTGTTCGTGATTTTTTGGCAAAAAAAACAACACCGTAATCACGCCTCAGCCACCGTATTCACCGGACTTGGCCCCCTGCGACCTTTTCCTGTTCCCAAAACTGAAAAGACCCATGAAAGGACGGCGTTTTGCTACGATTGAGGAGATAAAGACCGCATTGCTGGAAGAGCTTAAAGCCATACTAAAAAGCGCGTATCAGAAGTGCTTCGAGGATTGCAAAAAGCGCTGGCATAAGTGTATTATATCTGAGGGGGATTACTGTGACGGGGACTAAGTAGATATTGCTGAATAAACATATATTTTTCTAGAAAAATAAAAAGTCGCCCTTTTTGAACAAACCTCGTACTTCAGACTAATAATTATAACAACATAACATGCAAACGAGCCTGCAATAATATTAAGTACCACTGCTTCCAAATGTCATATTCGAATTTCATATAACTATCTTTATTTGAAATCGTCACTAAACTGCACAAAAATCGTCATTAAAAGTTCAGAAATCGGCACTAAAGTGATCCATTATAGGTACGTCGATTTCATGCATATGTAGTGTTGTGTAAAATCACAAAAAAAATATGTGCAAGAACGAACTAAATAATTCCGTTGAATAAGTTTGAGATAAAACACAATGGGGTGGTTGCACGATTTTTGTATAGTAAAAATGATTAGATAGAAAATGCACGTCATCAACCCGAAGAAAACCTTATAAAATGAAATATAATTTGTTGAAACGCTAACCTATAAAATAAATATTCTTTTCATTTTCCCAATTTTTTCGATTTCAAATATAATTTAATATGCACCTGGGTACTGAAGTTACTACTCATTCGTGGTAAAAAATAGAAGTTTAGTGCCGTGGTACAAAATGACAGAAATCAATGACGTGAACCTCAAGTAAGAAAAATCGATGTATATTATCTACTTATTGTTTCATTTGAATGGAACTACAATAAATTTTAGGCAGTGCCTCCGCAACCGGTGCCAATTGGCGTTTTGTGGACAGACGCTGGTTACTGTTTTGGGGACCGGCGCTGCGTACCCGACTGCCTATTGACCGGTACCGGTACTATACCAATTCAACTCGCAGCTGATGTTTTACAATCTGGCTAGTCGTTTAGGCGTTTTTATAGGACGACAAACAGCTTACTTAGCTTATACATTTCTCTAAAAATGACAACAATAACCCTAACGAACAAAATTCACGCTTGGAAAACTCCGATCAAGTTTTGTGCGTTAGGTTAGATTACGAGTCCAACCCCAAATGTTTTCGTACCCTCTGAAATAAATATATTCACAGCAATAAAAAATAAATTTTTAGATTACAATATTTAAGACTATATTTGGGCATTCTTTTATTTTATGTATTAATAAAGTGTACTGGATTTAAATACAATGTTATTAACTAAATTTCTCATTTAAACAGTAATCTACGGGCAAATATATGACAAAAGACAAGTCCCAAATTTTTTAGTTCCAACAGTAAATAATGCAATATTTATGTTAGTATTATCCATACAACTGATAGTCCGGGGGCTAGTGCTACAAAAAAAATGTATCATGGTATTCCAAATACTAACCCTTGGTGCTCACTTTAAATACCCTGAAGAACGCTGTCTTCCCCGGAAAATCTAGGTATTCTGTATGGGACCTGCATAAAATGACATTATATATATATATATATATATATATATATATATATATATATATATATATATATATATATATATATATATATATATAAATAGTAGCCGATAATAAATGCCAGACATTTTTAATGGTTACAGAGGGCGCTAAAGCCTTTTATTGCTGTGAATTTTACCTACCAAAAAATGTCCATGCCATTCCATCCGAGCTTTAGTCAACTGATAATTTCTACCCCGAAAGACACAAAAAAATTATGGCCGGACACATTGGATGTATATACGGGTCACAGCACCCTTGCGATGTCGGCCGCTTACAGTGGGGAGTATATGATAGCAAACTGTCTGGGACTAGCTTTATTTTATTAATTACCATAAATCAAACAAGAAAATTTGATGCCAGATAATTTCATTGGTTATTGGCTACTCCCAGACATTTAAAAAAGTCAAAATTACACCCCACTCTGAAAAAACTTTTTATTATAAAAGCATAGCATTCCGTCTAGAAATTACATTCGATTCTTTATTTTTATATCTTTTACAAAAACTAAAACCGCCATACAACATTAAGGCACACGAACAACAGCAATGTGCAAAGTAAGCTTTAAAACATGAAAAAATTCAATTTTTAAGTAGAAAACGTGGCAAAAACATATGTTATTGCTTACAGAACAGCATACTAATAGGCCTATTCTGTAAAATCGAATCGTTACCATAACGAAATCGTTATTATGAAAATCGTTATCTCTACTTAACGATAATCGTTATCTTTGTATCCGTATTATGTAACACATTTTGAAAAATAATAACCTTGGGATCAAGTTAAGAACTTTATTTCCTAAAATCAATTTATAATTTTAATTGAAAACCTTGAGATCAAGTTAAGAACTTTATTTCCTAAAATCAATTTATAATTTTAATTGAAATATCTAAAATAATTCAATATAACTCACAAAACTTCTAGGTTAGATTAATTCTGCTGTCAACCTGTCAGCTGTCGGACCATTATTTTTCTTTTTGTAGGTTATGCTAGAGCAACTACTACCATCTGTAGACAAATTGAGAAGCTTGCGCTAGGCGCTATGAATAAAAACTTATTAAATTATTTTAATATTACCTTGCAGAAAACTGTAATATGACTGGTTTTTGAGATCACTATTCAACATAATAGCAATTTTATTTTGACATGAATTAAAATACTGAATTATTGACAAAACGTTTAGATAACGAATGATTTTTCCAATCGTTAAGAAATAACGATATCGGTATCTTTTTTTCGTTATGTAGACTTAAATTATTGTTTACAGAATACCACTTTAACGATTATCGTTATGATAACGATTTAACAATGAAAAATGTCATAACGATCGTTTACAGAATAAGCCTATTAAACGATTTTCGTTATTACCATGACGATATAACGTTTTACCGATTCGTTATGTCATAACGATCCTACAGAATAGCCCTGTAACTATGCATATCATATTTGGGTTTTGGCTGAAAGGGAAATTTATTATAGATGTAATTTCTTTAAAAAACATTTTTTATTAAATGTTAAACTAGTTTATATTAAATAAAAAAAGTACTTATATCAGGTATTATATTATTCATCATCAGTCTCATTTTCACTGCGGAAATCCGATTCAGAAGTAATGATATCGTCCTCACTGCTTTCATTACCTATAATAATAAAAAAATACTGCATTTTAGGCGTAATCGAATGATTAATGAAGATATCACAGATGTCACTAACAATATTACTTTTATTCAGTTTTAACTTCTGCTAGTAATTATTTAGTTTAATTGAAATATTTTTGAGAATTTTGAAGAGAGTATTGGAATACGCCGTTTTGTATTACTTTCGCACGTGTAGGGGCAAAAGGGCAGTTATTTAGTGCGGAAGTGTTGGATTCTCTCGTTTGTCATTCGATTAATGCTATAATTTAGTATTTCTGTATAGCTTTTTTATCGTAAGCGGCTGAAGTGGCTATAATTCGATATGTTCTTTATATCAAAAATACGTTTGTAGTATTACAACACCTATATTTGTGTAATATATTTATCGCCATTTTAACTGATAAATCTAGTACTTAGGTAAACTTAATCAGGATTTTTATTTCTTTTCATAAAATATAAATTGCCTTTTTCTGCTTATTTTTTTGACCCACCCCTCACTCAAGGCTGAGGATAGCGGCCCGGTATAAATATTGCTGGGTTTACTTGATATAACCCAGTAAAACTTTTAATTGTTTAGAAACAAATGAACTGTAAGTAATACATATATGTACAATAACCGAACGGTACAAATATTTCATCATTACCGATATATATGTACAAAGCAGATTGGCACACCCAGCAATGGGTAATATGCCGTGATGATATATATATTATTACCTTCAGAATTTAATTCAAACAGTTGTAATATGACGTCCTTAACCTCTGGTGGCATTTCATCCCCGTCGAACCAATGTAAATCATACCAAAATAACGAAGGCACCACTGTAGATGGTGCAACTTTCAACTCTTCTAATATCCCCAATATAAAACATATATGTATGTCTGGCGTTTGTGTATTTTTATTTCAAATGGTAATTATAAATTGTCTCTGACATATGAAGCGGAATACCATGATCCACCGCCCCCACGTTAAGCGGTTGACAAAATCGCAAGGGTGCTGTGACCCGTATATAAACTCCTGGACAAAATTAACGCACCACTTTATCAAATTCATATAATAACAATTTTAGAATGACTATTATAATAAAAAAGAAATAAAAACTTATAAATTAGGTTTGTCTAATCGTTTGCAAACGAAATCAACGAAAAACGAACTTATCTTAAATTATTATTGACTTAAAAAAAATTTTTGTTCAAAAATTGCACAACATAAAAACAGAGAAAAATTTAAAAAAATAGAAATAGTGGATTCAACGCGATATTAATAAAGTGTATGTCCTCCCCTACTCCTAATTACAGCATTCATGCACCTTGGCATGCTATACATTAAATTTTCAATAATTGCTGGGGAGTATTCTTCCATTCTGCAATTACTCCTTCTACCAGTTGATTGTGGTGGGCAGGTGGGGGTGTACGACTTCGAACCTTTTTTTTGAGAGCGTCCCATAGATGCTCTATATGATTTAAATCGGGACTGTTCGGTGGCTATTCCATAAAAGCAATATCAACAGCATTTAAGTAGTCAATAACTTGTCTAGCCACGTGGGGACGAGCATTATCTTGCATGAATAAAAAATTGGGTCCCACAAAAGGAGCAAATGGCTTTACATTTGCAATTACGATGTTTTCCAGATAATAATCCGCATTCATTGATCTTACACGTATAGGGACCAACTCTGTGCGGCCGTTGAAACAGATTCCCGCCCAAAACATTACAGAGCCACCGCCAAACGGGACTCTTGGAGAGATATTGCAACTTGCAAATCTCTCTCCTGCCCTTCACCAGACACGTTCACGTCCATCAGGAGATTTGAGGATAACTGTCGTTTCATCTGAGAATAAAACCTTCTTCCAATCATTAACAGTCCAATGTTCATGATTTCGGGCAAAACGCCATCTTTGAATTTTGTGCTCTCTGGTGAGTAATGGTTTTTTTGCCGATCTTCTGATACTTAATCGAGCTTTATTTAAACGTCTTCTAACTGTTCAAGACGATATTACAAGATTGCGAGTAGCGGCAAGCTAATTTTTTAGCATATTACTAGTGATTCTCCTGTTTCGTACAGCAGACTGCCTAAAAAAACGCTCATCCCTTGGATTGGTACATCGTTTTCGTCCTTGCCCTGGCATTCTAAAGTAAGATCCTGTATCGTTAAATCGTCTTACCATCCAACTTATGCTCGAATGATTTCTTCCTATGGTATTAGCAACATAACGCATCGAGTATCCCTCATCCAGCAAAGTTGATGCTCTTACTGCCTTCTCCACCGATAATTTTTTTGGGCGATTCATTTTTCAACTTTAAAACACTTGTATCTGATACAGTCGATAACAAAAAAAACTTTGTGGCTAAAGATAATTTGTCTTAACAAGCAATATCCGAACAAATTTTAAATCATTTTTTGGTAAAAGTGGCTTTAATTAACAATTTTAATTTTAAAACAAAACATTTCTTGGTAATATTTGCTTGAAATGTCAGAGGACATCCAAATTCTACTTGCAAGATAACTAGTAAATAATAGTTATCATTATATCGGCATTTAAAAAAGTGGTGCGTTAATTTTGTCCAGGAGTTTACATCCAATGTGTCCGGCCATAATTTTTTTGTGCCTTTCAGGGTAGAAATTATCAGTTGACTAAAGCCCGGATGGAATGGCATGGACATTTTTTGGTAGGTAAAATTCACAGCAATAAAAGGCTTTAGCGCCCTCTGTAACCATTGAAAATGTCTGGCATTTATTATCGGCTACTATTTACATTATATAATGTCATTTTATGCAGGTCCCATACAGAATACCTAGATTCTAAAATATCAATTTTTTAGACAGTTTTGGGTCATGACCCACAGCTGGGTAGATCGTCTTTTTTTTCGGGGACGACAGCAAATCGTTCTTCAGGGTATTTAAAGTGAGCACCAAGGGTTAGTATTTGGAATACCATGATACATTTTTTTTTGTAGCACTAGCCTCCGGTCTATGAGGGTAAAGGTAACGACAATATACTCAATTAGTTCTAGTTCCCATCTTAAATTTTATTACTTTAATAAAAAATATTTGCGAATTATTAAAGACGAAAATATTTGTCACATGCAGACAATGGTTTATTTACAAATAAATTATTATTAAACCTAAGAAATTTTATTACAAGCATATTCAAGTTCTATACACTCTATTAATCTTCTTCTTCTATGACACTACAGCCCAAATTGAGCCTTGGCCTCCTTAAGCTTTTGCCTCCATTCTTTCCTATCCAACGCAGCTCTCCTCCAAGTCCGGACTCCTAGTAGGCTTCGTGCGTCCTCGGTTACTTCCTCTTCCCATCGTTTTCGAGGTCGTCTTACTGGTCTTGTTCCCTGCATTTTGCTGTTGAACGCTCTTTTCGGGATTCTGTTGTCTTCCATCCTCATCACATGTCCTGCCCATCTCAGTCGTTGCAGTTTAATAAATTCTGTGATTGGAGGTTCCTTGTAATAATTATATAGCTCGTGGTTATACCTCACTTTCCACCCATCTGGCTCTTTTACTGGTCCTATTATTCTTCTTAATATTTTCCTTTCGAAAATATTTAGTTTGTTCACCGTCCTTTCTGTCATGACCCAGGTTCCACAACCATAACTTATTATCGGCCTTATTATGGTTTTATATATTCTGAACTTATTATTGCGGTGAATATTCTTTGATCGGAATATATGGGAGAGTGCAAAGTAAGCTTTGTTGGCCAGTGTTATTCTTCTTTGGATTTCTTGATCTTCGGTCCCGTCCTCCCTTAATTCCACTCCTAAGTATGTGAAATGTTCAACTGCTTCGATGTTATCTTCCAGCATGATGTTCTGTGCGGTTCTTTTCCTTCTTGTTTGTGTTAGCGTTTTTGTTTTATTTGTGTTAATTTCCAAGCCTATTTCCTTTGCATGTCTTTTGAGTTCTGAGTATGTTTGTTGTGCCTCTTCCACCCTGCGGCTCATGATGTTGGTGTCATCTGCATATGCGACTAGTTGTATTGGTTTAACCGTTAGCAGGTTTGATCTGCCAACGTTCATTTGTCTTATTACATATTCGAGCTTGGGGCCAGCCCATCTCCTTGCTTCAGTCCACGCAAAATTTCAAATTCCTCTGTAAGTGTGTTTTGTACGCTCACCACCGCTACCGTGTCCTCCATGGTTGCCTTAATCATTCGTATTAGTTTAGGAGGAATCTTCAGTATGTGTAGTATTTTATATATTTTTATTCTATCTATTGAATCATAGGCTTGTTTAAAATCTACAAATATATTGTATTAATACACCATATCAAAATTTGTTGAATTGGAGTAATGATCATAGCATCTAGAAGTTTATTTATTCTTGTTTTTAATATAATTGTAGGTGGTACTTTAATAAATAAATATCACTTTGGAAATAATTTTGCTACAAAAATAAAATATAATATAGTAATTAATTGAATATATTGCCAGTTTCCTTTACCCTTCGGTTTAATAAATAATACTAACATAAATATTGTATTGTCATATATTTGCCTGTAGATTATTGTTAAAATGATAAATTTAGGTAATAATATTATATTTAAATCCAATACACTTTATTAATACATAAAATAAAAAAAATGCCCAAATATGGTCTTAACTCTTTAATCTAAAAATTTATTTCTTCTTGCTGTTAATATATTTTTTCAGAAGGTACGAATACATTTGGGGTTGGGTTCATATTGTTGTTATATTTAGAGAAATATTTTACTATTTCTGTCGGTACAAATGAGACATCATTAACTGAATTCAGGGTCAGAACTTTCTAAAAATAACAATAACCTAACTGAACGCACAAGTCACGCGTGGAAAACTCGGGCTAAGATTTGTACGTTAAGTTATGTTATTGTTGTTATATTTAGAGAAATATACCATTTATGACGTCATAAATGAGACGTGATATCTTAAGTCGGGATCAGACTGCGGTCCCTTTGTTAGGATACAAGGCACACCGTTAGATGAATAATGGTCACGAACTAGAAGAATAAATGGAGAATGTATGATGAGTGAAGTTGGGGACGTGGAATGTTAGAGGTATGAATGGGATAGAGAACGAGTTGATGAATGCAATGCGAATGTACAGTCTAAATGTTTTGTGTGTAGGTGAGACAATGAGGAAAGAATGCAATGAGGAAGAAGTAGATGGCATATTTTGTTTGTGGTCGAGCGTTCGAAAGAATGAGCATGCAAAGCAGAATGTAGGTATACTTGTGAGTGAAAGAATGAAGCCGTTTGTACGAAGTGATGGCCGTAATTCTTCGCGAGTTTCTTGGATGAGATTCAAGGTAGGCTATATACGAATCTTCGTTGTGTCCACTTATGGTCCAACAGAGTCTGAAAATGACTTTGAAAAAAAGATCTGGGCCCGTATTCTTGAGCGTTCGTCATTTCGGTCGTATTCGTATTCGCGTTCGTTTTCGTGTTAGTAGTCACAGTAGTCTGTGTTTCAAAAACAATATTGGATATGTCATTGTCATTGTCAACTGTATTGCAGCATTTATTCACATCATTTACAAGTTAAAAAAATTATTTATTATTCGTTAATAGATATGTGATAAAAGTGAACTCTTAACTTGTAAGTGATCTGAATAAATGTGACAATACAATTGACACTGACACTGATATATATAATATTATTTTTGAAACACAGACTACTATTACTACTAACATGAAAACGAAAGCGAATACGAATGTAATTACGAACGCTCAAGAATAAGGGCCCAGTTCTGGAATTCAGTAAATAGTGTAATTGATTTGTGTGATCCGGGTGAGAAAGTGGTAGTGTGTGGTGATTTAAATGGATGGGTAGGTATTAAAAAATGAAGTATATCTGAGAATGTATTGGGACGTTTTGGTAGTTGTCGAGTGAATGGCAATGGTGAGAGAATTGTTTCATTTTGTTTGGAGAGAAATCTTTTCATTTCGAATTCCATTTTTAAACATAAGTCAGCTCGCATATACACCTGGGGAATGTGGTTCAGAATAAACGTAGTGTGACTGACTTCGTTATTTATGATGAGCAATTGAGGAGTATGGTTGTAGATACGCGTGTGAAACGAGGCACTGAATTGGGTACATTGATCATTATTTGGTTGTATCGCAAATAATGTTGAATAAATTTCGGCGAATGAAGGTGAAAGGTTCCAGGAAAATGTCTTGCATAAAATCTTTTACTTTTTCGAATGAAGATGTAAGAATGCAATATGTTGAAAGGTTGAATGAATCCTTGCCCGAATGTGAGTCTAATTTTGATTGTAATATAAATGAAGTTTGGATGAAATTTAAGGATTCCCTCCTCAAATGTGCAAAAGAAGTTTTTGGTAAAAACAGATTAGGCTCTTGTCCAAAAAATGCATGGTGGCATAATCAGGTGAAAGAAGCGATTACTGAGAAAAAGAGGGCATATTTGAAGTTTTTAAATGTTAAGGGTTCGCCTAGGCGTTTTCGTGAAGAATATTTGTTAGAGAATATAATTCCTTAGTCACGTGACATATTTTCCGCCAATCAACATTCAGAATCTCCCTAGCTACAAGTCTATCACAGCGATGATAAAAAACAAAGAAATAAACACCGTATTTATAGTCGTTACTAAGGGATTTGTTTTCTTTATTTATGACATTGACAGTTAATTTTGAGTATAAAAATAAATAATAACAATAATTCAAACTCCGAAATATTAAATAAAACTCGTAAGTACCATGTTTTAATACAATATGAATATGTATATTAAAACTTAGGTTAGATTGCAAAAATTCATTATATTCTCTCATTAAATATAAGCTCGTGATATAATTAATAATCGAAGATATTGCTCGTGAAACCGAAGCAGCACATTTCAACTCGTCCTTCGGACTCGTGAAATCTGCAGCTCGGTTTCACTCGAGAATATCATCGATGATAATCATATCACTTGTTATATTACGTATGAGTATAGAAGGAAGAATAAATGGGTGAAGCAAGTAGTAAGAGAAAGTAAAAAAGCGATTTGACGACTTGTTGAGTGCAAGGTTGACAAATGATTTTAGTACGAATAAACGATTGTTTTTATTGAGTGTGAAGCAGGGGTGGAAGTGGTCGAGTTGTGAAAGCTGTGAGAAGTGCAAATAGAGAGTTATTGTGGAATGAATCAGACGTAAGTAATAGATGGTGCGAGGATTTTAAAGGTTTGTATGGAGGTGAGTTTGAGAGGGATGATTATTGCGAAACTGATAGTGAACATGATAATGAAGATGATTATGATATAGATGAAAGTGATGGCATTGACGCGGGTAAGGAATGGTAAGACTGCGGGTTTGGATAGAACTACAAATGAGATGTTGAAGGATGAAGAAGAGAAAGTATTTAAGTGGTCAATTTATTTATTTAGATCTTGTTTGAAACGTTGTGTGGTTTTTGTGTGGTTCCTGAAGATTGGAAAAAAGCTGTTATTTGCCCATTATTCAAAGGCAAAGGTAGTTCGAGTGAATGTACGATTTTTCGCGCAATAAATTTGTTGAGTGTAGTAGGGAAACTTTTTGGTAAGGTTTTAATTCATAAGGTACGAATCTTTACAATTTCAAAAATTAGTGACGTTCAGGGTGTTATTTTGCCTGAAAGGGGATGTGTCGATCAATTGTTTGCTCTTCGTATAATTGTTAAGAATTCACTTGATAAGAACATGGTGTTCTGTGGTTTTCTTGATTTAAAGAAGGCGTATGATAGTGTTCTTCGAGATACTTTATGGAATGTACTCAGAGAGTACGGCGTGAATGTAAACTAGTTGGGAGCGATTCGAGCGTTGTATGAGGATAAGTGAGGCTGCTATGGTAGGCTGAGCGATTCGTTTCGGATAAATGTTGGCGTGAAACAGGGATGTGGTATGTATCCGTGGTTGTTTAACTTGTATATGGATCAGTTTTTGCGGAGAGCGTTGAATGAAATGGGTGGTGTACATATTGGTGAAAGTATAGTGCCTTCGTTAGCGTATGCGGATGATGTAGTTGTTTTAGGAGAAAACGAAGAGCAACTCAAAAGAATGATTGAGAGAATACATGTAGTTGGAAGAAGTATGAATTTAGTGTTGAATGTTGATAAATCCAAGGTGTTAGTATTTGAAAGGAGTAAATTGGTAACTAAGTGTAATGTGTTGGTGAATGGAGGTGACTGAGTTTATATATTTGGGTAGCATGATGATTTAAAGGAGAGTGCGTGCGGGATACAAGGTAATGGGTCTTCTGAGTACGTTTGCACGAAACGTTAACGTATCTAGGGATGCTCGGTTAAGTGTATATGATGGAGCGCTAGAGCCTGCTTTTTGATGTATGGAAGCGAATGTTGGGCATGGACGGGAAAGCATAGAAAGAGAGTGACTGGCGTGGAAATGAGGTATTTACGTGGTGTATGTGAATATGTAAGACGGGATCGTGTGAGAAATAATTTGGTTTATGAAGAATGTATGGTTAGGAATAATGTTGTTAAGAGAGTTGGTATGAGTCAGTTGAGATGGTTTGGTTATGTGGAGAGAATGGCGAGTGAAGGGCTTGTCTTTACGTATATATCTTGGTGAAGTTGAGAGTTCACAATTGCGTGGCCGACCAGTGTGTAAGTGGATGGATGTGGTTGGTAGGGTGCTTAAAGAGAGAAAGTGTCCAAGTGGGAAGAGAAGAAGAGCATGTATGAATGCGATTATGAGAGTGGCCGAGACGAAAGAAGTAGGCGTAGACAGGAATGTGTGGCGAAGGATGATTGTTTTGTACCTATTATTGTGATCCAGATACGGTATTTCGCTACCGATAATCGGTCGCTTTAATATGTTAAAAGTGAGAATTTGTTGTATGATGTTGATGTTGTTGTTATTGTTTTTGGGTTTATGCTAATCCACTAAGTTTGATTTTATATATGTATGTACTTTCATTTTTGACATAAATAACAAAACATAAATAAATAATTTGATAGATATTATGTATGTTATGAGAACTGTCAACTGACTACCAGCTGCCATTTAGATTGTATCACCGTAGCCGGCGCCGGCTCCCGTTGATAATTTCTTTGAGAACCGATACCGGTTGCGGAGGCAATGCCTAAATTTTAAGAATCTATTTACCATTGACTGTTTTAAAATATTATACTGTTGTTTGTTTTTTTCTCTTAATGGCTGTCTCTTATTCTTCAAATGAATATTAATTTAATTTTTTTAGGCACACATCCTGCCATGAGAAGTAATAATCCCGCAAAAATATTTGTCGCAACTCTAAAACACGATGGAGTACTTGGTCTATATAGAGGTATCGCCCTAACTTTATTTAAAGTTTTACCTGCAGGCATAATCAACTATTATGTTTATGAAGTGGCAAAAAGACGACTTGCTCCATTTTTTGAAAGTGAAAATGATTAACCTATTTTGTCTTGAACTGCGAAAATAAATTAAATATTGTTTCTGTGCCAGTTGTAACAGTTTGTAATAAACATCAATTTTATCATTATTATTGTTTTCGTTTCCTCTTAAATACCACCGGATTTAACACGAAACACGGGCCACAGACGTTTAACAGTTTTCCCTGGCGCAAAAGCGACCTATTAATTTTAGTCAATAATGTTTCAAAAAAATGGTGTAGATAATTAAATTCTGCATCTAATTCAATAATATTTTATTTTGTACGTTTCTTCACCGCGTAAATTTTTTTTTTTTTTATAAAATTTACATTATAAAAAATGTATTGACATTTCATTTAATCCTGCTATGGAAATATGTTGTTTCTTACTTGGATAAAGAACTTGAGACCTGTTTTATCCATTCAAATTATTTCTGAGGCAACGGGAGGTACGTGAAGTTAGCGGACACATAGAAGCACAAACAATATTTTTATATCACATTGGTTTGTGCGTCGTTTGTGGTTCGTAAACAAAATAAGCGAGCCTTAAAATATAACTATATCATGTGCCCCGCTAACTTCACGCTTCATGGAAAGCACAAACACTGAGAAAAAGGATCATTTCGTAGAAACAAACTTCGTTTCATATAAAGCAATATGTCTTTTGAATTCAGTTGAGAATTTTTTTTGAGTGAATTTGTTTCACAGAAATAAATGTTGTTCGAGAAGTTTGCATTAAAGTCTAAAAATAAATTTACTATATTTGTAACCAATATATGTATTATTACTGGAAAGATTTGTTGGTTTATTTGAAAGCAATTATTTTCTTATTTTAAATAAAGAAAAGGTTAAAGAAAAAATATATTTTTTTACTTACAAAAATATATTTATTTCATATAAAAACAATATGTATATATATATTTTGATGTATGTAACGTATACGTATATATTTGCTAAAGTGTTTTAAAATTATGGTTCATTATTAGAATTTCTACAACAATCTTAATTCCCACTTGTATAATATTTTGCAAACAATATATAAAAATTATTTTATCAAAAATATTATAAATATAAAATTTTAAAAAGTACTAATAATTATTGAAGTAAATAAACTTATGGATGCATAATCAATTTTTATAATGGAAAAATAAACTTACTAACTGCAAATATACTCGTTTGTTTTCCAAATCTGGGATGTAATTGCATAAATTTGCCAAATGCCACTGCCATCACCATCATTCAAACTGGTTAGAAATTTCTCTAATATGTAAACAAAAATTACACGTGTTTCTATTAGTACAAGTTTATAAAAGTTATATTTTGGTTTCCTGTACACCCATTTAATCCCGGCATTTGCCGCAGCATTAACAATTCTTTTACTTTATTACTGCCACAATAGTTATACTTACAAAATAAACCAATGTATAGGTAAATTACTATATTTAACAGAAAAGATGTACAATACACAAATGAAGCACATGGTGGTTTTCTCGACAGACTTGTTCAATCTTCCATGTTGAAAATTTCTTTCAGTAAAATAAAGTTTTATTTTAATATTAGATAACTAATATTTATTTCACGGAAATAAATTTTGTTTTGGTCAAATAAAACATTATTTCATATTCATTAATGTGTTTTCATATTGAAACAAGCTTTATTTCTATGAAAAAATACTAGTTTTTATAAAAATAATATATTTATTTTCACAAAATATAATTGTATTTATAGAAAAAGAAATATGTGTTTATATACATTTTATTTCCTAAAAGTGCACATTTGTTAAGGGGAAATAAATTTGTACTAAATAAAGTCCATACTTGTCGTAAACATTATAATTTATTTGTACTGCAAAAGAGATATTTATTGTGAACAAACCAGCTTTATAACAAACAAATCATACCCAAATCAGCATATTTTTTTACCTTCCGTCACCTATAGGTAAGGAAGGTATTGTCTTTGGTCAAAAAAATCGGTGGTGAGTTTTCATTGAATAAGCTCGTTTTAGGGTCTTTACAATACGATTTTACTATTTTTACGATGATGTCTGTATGTGTGTGTGTGTTCGTGTGTGTGTGTGTGTGTGTGTGTGTGTGTGTGTGTGTGTATGTGTGTATGTGTGTATGTGTGTGTGTGTGGACCGCCGTTCCGTGCACGATATCTCCAATACTAGAATTCCAAAAATTACTATTCTTGCGTATTCCTCTTCCTTACAACCATATGCAGACTTGATTCGATTTTGGTTATAATTGGTCAACCGGAAGTACCCTCATTTGAAGATTTTAACAGTTTTTCTTGAAAAACTCAGTTAAATGTTATTATAACTTAAAAAATATATTATTCTCTATACGATTTGATTGCACTTTATTTTTCATATTCAACAGATATATAGTTAAAGTATTATAAAGATAATAAATTTTATAATTCAGCCAGCTATACTAACTTAACCATGGAAACTGCTAATATATTCAGGTAATTCAAATTGACAGATATCAGTATCAATAAATAGTAAATGTATGAAGTAAGGTAAGTAAGGGAAATAACTGTAATGTTGAACGTTTCTAGAAAGATATAAGAGAAGATTACATTGGTTTGAATATGTCATGAGGAGAGATGAGTATATTGGAAGAATGAATAGCTTATAACAGAAGGTGGAAGAAACATAGAAAGACCAAATATAAGATGAAAGAAGAGAAAAGGAACTGAATGAGGACGACACGCAAAACAAAAATTAGTGGAAAAAGAAAATAAAAAATAGCGATCCCCTAACGAATGGGAAAACTAAAGAAGAAGAAGATGTTAGTGTCAAGTGCAATTCGCATAGTTTTATTAAATAATTTAACTGGAAATATAGGATCTTTTATGTGTAGGGCGCGTGCAGTGACGTGACTTTACTGACTTTGGCAAGCAGATACGAATGTGGACTCGTGTCAAAATGACAGCTATTAATTACGTCCATAACTGACAAATGGCATAATTTTTCATTCAAAATTTCATGATTTTCTTATTTCATGTGATTTATTTATTATCAGGAGTGTGAAATTCAGTTGCCGAGAAAAGGAATCATAAAATACTAAAAAATGAAATTTTGAATGAAAAATTTTGACATGAGGATGACCCGCAAAACAAATGAATGGAAGAAAAAAATAAAAATTAGCGACCCGTAACGAATGGGAAAAGCTAAAGAAGAAGTAAATGTCAGTGTCAAGTGCCATTTGCATGAAATAATATTACTGGAAATTTAGAATGTTTTGCAAGATTTATGTATGGAATTTGTACATAATACACAGGATTGACGGAAGGTATTGTGCTGGCCACATCAGATTTTTCTTATTAATAATCCTTTTTCTCAGTGTAAGTGCAATCGCTTGTGCTTCATAATCAAAATTAGCGGGTCTTACTGTTTTCGAAATATAACTATTTCAATGTGCCCCGCTAACTTCGCGCTTCATGGAGAGCACAAACATTGGAACTAAGTGCAATCATTTGTGCTCGTGTGATATGGCATAATGCGTAGTTTATATGGCGTGATGTATTTGAATATAGACCAGAGTTAGCAAATCTGTCTCAACATTAGGACACGCTCTATGCGTTTGAGATACACCCGTTCTTGTTATAAGCTGTACATTTGTATTTATGTAATCATTACTATTCTATTAACTCCAATATATTTATCTGTTTAAACTAATCGGCGTTGATATATCTTTAAAAGAAACCTAAAACCCAGCGAAGTGTAGTGAAGTGGAAACCACAAGGTTCCAGCCGTTTCGCCCAGCAATTCCTTGACTTACGTTTGGCACGGGAAGTACCCTTAACCATATTTCGCCTGCTCCCATTAGATGGTTCCTCACCCTTTCGCTAATTACAGGTAATGATAATCCTCCTCTTCGCCTAGGCTACATTGAGCAGGCCGGCCTTAATATTTGTAAACTGTTACATTTATTTATTTATTTATTTTATTTATTTATTTTATTTATTTATTTTATAATAGGCCATACAACAGGAACTAGTCCCAATTATAGTACAGCACTAATTTACAGATACAATGAAAATAATATGAAAGTTGTAGTGAACAATTTTAATTAAATATTATGATATGAATACGAAATAAGATAAATATATAATACCGTTTATCGCATAAATGAGTATGTAGAAGTTACGAATTGATTGCTAGGATATGGTTATTAACAATCCTCTTAAATTTCATTAAATTGAAGGAAAATATATCTATTTCATTAATATGAGACAATAAATTATTATAGGACATAGATAACCTAATTATAGGTGAGTTCATTTCAGAATTGGTTTTAATATTTTTTATAAAGATCAAGTTACATGAACGAGTGGAACGAACAGATATCTTGAAGTAGAACTTGCCAACGAGAAAAGGGCTATCGAAAAAGTTATTAAATATTTTGTACAAAAATATTAAATCTAGAACTGTACGTCTATTTTGTAACGTCATGAGGCTGGTGTGGACCTGAGGAAATTTCCATTTCAGGAAAGAGATAAATTTTCGTTGCACTCGTTCAATTCTACTGACATATATTTGATATTGGGGAGACCAACAAACTGATGCGAATTCAAGCTGCGATCGGACTAAAGTATAATATAGATTAATAAAAGTCTTATAGTTACAAAAGAGTTTGCCAATTCGCAGGATGAATCCCAACATTTTGTAAGCCTTTTTTACAATTTTGTCAATATGGATATCAAATAATAATTTAGTATCGAGAATGACGCCAAGATCTTTGATGTGCGTAACTCGATTAACGGGATTTTGATCAATATAATAAATGTATTGAAACACATTTCTATTACGGGTAAAGGTTATGCAGGAACATTTGCTAATATTCAACAATAAGTCATTATCTATTAAATAAGAACTAAGTCTGTCAAGATCAGCCTGAAGGGCTGAGGCATCAGAATTAGTCGAGACAGCTTTATAGATCTTAAGATCATCCGCGTACATACTGAAATTACTGTTTACAAAACATGTATTTATATCATTGATAAAAATGATAAAAAGAAGTGGCCCTAGATGGGATCCCTGTGGTACTCCAGAGGTCACGGGAAGATAATTAGATGTAAAACCCTTGAATGAAACACATTGGTACCTATCTGACAAGTAAGATGTGAACCACTGGAGCATATTACCATGATGTATGCCATACATCTCTAATTTCGACAATAAAATGGAGTGGTTAATTTTATCGAACGCTTTACTAAAATCAGTATACACTGCGTCGACTTGTGTCCTTTCATTTATGTGTTCCAGAATGAAGTTAGTATACTCTACCATGTTAGTATCTACAGAACGACCTTTAAAGAAACCATGTTGTTCAAAGTTTATAATATGTTTAAAAGATGAAAATAAGTGTTTATAAATTATTTTTTCTAGAACCTTTTCGAAAATGCATAATTTTGAAATAGGTCGATAATTTTCAACGGAGTTTCTATTACCAGACTTAAAAACTGGTGTAATTTGTGCCTTTTTCCAAATACTGGGACAATAACCTTCACTTAGCGATTTATTAAAGATTAATGTTAGAGGATGGCAAAGAGATGACGAGCATGATTTTACGAATAAAGAGGGAATCCCATCTGAACCAGCTCCTTTGTTTGTATCAAGGTTAGACAATACATCAAATACTTCATTCTCATTTGCAATAATTCGACCAATACTTATATTGTTATTTGCCAATGCATTATAGTTACAAAAGGGCGTATTATTATTATTTAAAAAGACTGATTGAAAATAATCAGCAAACATGTTACTTATTTCATAGCCATTACTGGAGCTGCAATTGTTATACGACATATTTGATGGAATACTGTGTTTTTTTACAGAGGAAACATAACTCCAAAACTTTTTAATATTCCCGGGGATTTCCTGTTCTATATTTTTTAAATAATTATTGTAGCATGTTGTGGATAAATCTTTAACTTGTCTGCTGAGTGAAGAAAAAGTTATATAATCCGAGGCATTGTGGAATCTTTTAAATTTGCTATGAGCTTTGCTTTTCTTTTTGATTAAATGTATGAGTTCAGAGGAGAACCAGGAAGGGTATGAATTCCTGGGAATAATTTTTTTGGGGACATATGATTCAATAGTTTTATTTATAATATCATAGAATTTATTAACTGAATTCTCTGAATTCAAACCATAAAATTGTTCAGCCCAGTTTATTTTTGATGTGATCATTTATGGCGTTGTAGTCAGCCTTTTTAAATAATAACACCTCCCTGTTGTTTTGTTTCAATGTCGATTGCAGTTCACATTGATAATAAGTAACAAGCGGTGGATGATGCAGGTCTATTTTAGTGAGAGGAGTTCTACATTCAACAGTGCCTGATAGTAGCTGGGAAGATTATATTTCGCACTTTCACTTGTTACATTGGCAGACGCAAGGATTATTATTCCTCGCCTGTTATATTTGGCTACAGTCGGTAGGATTATTAGTCACCTGTTACATTCCTTTGTTCTTCATAAACAAAATTAGCGGGCCTTGCCGTTTCCGAAATATAACTATATGTATGTACCCCGCTAACTTTTCCATTCTTGAGCACAAACTTTAAAACTAACTGTTACAAAAGTCACATCGTTATAGACTCGAGCACTGAAACCAGAGAAACTATATATTGTATATAATTTGTGTTTATACTTATTGTCTGCCCATTCATTTTCGGTTATGGGCCCAGGACGAAAGCTACATAGAAAATCAGACAAGAAACGCTAATTTGGGCAAGACAAAAGTATATTCGGTAGTGGTACGTCCATCTCCTGATATTTTACATATGGAAGAGTACGAAGCTCGAAAGGAAAATAGTTGAGGTACACCAAATCATAGTGCGATGGTCACTGGGAAATGCTCTAATATGAAGTGTAAAGGGGAGAAATAAAATTTCGAAGCTCGAAATTCAAAGTCAAAAATCGAATGTTTCAAATGTGATAAAAATGGGCACGTGGCAAGAGGCTGTTATTTAAACAAACGTTATCAGTTGTCAAATCAGTTCATCAATCACGTAGATAATGTACTGTTATACGCGTGTGATCGAGATGAAGTTCTTCAAACGGACATGTCTCGAATCGTAGTGATTGGTGCATTGACAGCGGTTGCACGTCACATATGTGATGGGATGTCGGTGAATTCAAAATATTGATTCAGAATGGCGTGAAAAATTGAATTTATCGAACGATGCGTTCACGTATATTGAAGGAAAAGAACTGTGCCATTTCCGGTGGATGTTAACGGTCGTGAAAAGACAGTGAAGCTAAGTGATATGTTGTACATGCCAGATCTTTGTACGAACCTTATTTCGATCGAGAAAATTACTGATAAAGGATATTCTGTAATTTTTATCAAAAACAAAGCCGAACTAGTTGATAACGCGGGTAATGAGTTACTTGTCGCGAATCTTGAAAACGGTTTATATTATGTTCAGTCAGAATAAAAGAAATAACGAATATAAAGCGGTAAATGAAAATGACAATCAAGTGTATTGGACAAAATCTAACTCATTAATGGATTGGCATATATGTCTTGATCATTTGAATCAATAGTCGCTGCGCGAAGCTGTCAAAAATAAAGCATTTCATGGGGTAAATATCACTAATTTAGAAGAAAAATTGTCGTGTGAGAGTTGCCTTGAAGCAATATGTCGCGTTTCTCTTTCACCAAGAAGTTAGAACGTCACTAGTTTAGGAGAACTCATCCACTTTGACATTTGTGGGCCAATGAAAGAAACTTCAAATAGTAAGAATCGCTAGTTTCTTATATTCGTCGATGATTTTTCAGGCTGGTGTGAAATAAGATTTATTCAGCACAAAAATTAAGCGCTAAAACAATTTGAAGACTTCAGGGCTCCCATTGAGACTCAGTAGGGGAAGATAATCAAGACCATTCAAACCGACAATGGTCTAGAATACGTTAATAAACAATTTGATGACTTTCTTAGAAAACATGGAATAATGCGACGTCTTACTGTACCGTACAATCCAGAGCAAAATGGGGTAGGTGAAACACGTAACAGAACCCTGATGGAAACAGCAGGGTGCCTTTTTAAGTGAATCATGTTTGACAGTCTTTCTGGGATGAAGCCGTAAACACGGAAAAACCCTTTATGAAGCCTGGCATGGAAAATCTCCAAATGTAAGCTTTCTTCAACCTTTTGGCTTTAATGTTTATATTTTAGATAGAACCCCCAATGAAGTTATGTCCCCGTACGAAGAAAGGTTTTTTCGTGGGCTACAGCGAGATGTCAAATGGCTACAGGATCTGGATCCCGAATGAGAGGAAGATTGAAATATCTCGCGATGGAAAATTTCTATTCCAGACTACATGTGAAGAAAATAAAACAGTTAGAAAGTCGATGAATGAAGATTTTGCAGAGACAAGTAAGTCAGAAAACAGAAAAGTCAGAATTGAAAAATCTGGTGAACTCGAAAAAGGATTTCAAGAAGAACAGAATGACGAATCTCGAAAAGAATATAATGCAGCGCAAATAATGAAACAAGCAGAATATTTAGCTTTTCTGACAGAAATTCCAGTAAAACAAGCTTTGTCAAGTCCAGAAACAAAAGAATGGATGCAAGCAATGACAAGTGAGATAAAATAAATACTAAAAAATCTGTTGTGGCCAGCACAATACCTCTCGCCACTTCCTTTTTTGGTTACATAAGTATAGGCCGCGAACAGTCATGTTACATTGTTGGCCTTGACAAGCAAATGTGGGGGCCCGTTTCAGAATGATAATTAGTAATTATGTACATGGATGTCAATTGTCAATTTATCATTCAGAATTTCAAGATTTTCTAAATACACGTAGTTAATTTGTTACAGGAGTATTTAATTTACTTGTCGAGGAAAATAAACCACATGGAATTGGAAAAATCACTAAATTTAGAATGAGAAATTATGATACTTGACATCTATATACATAATTACTAGCTATCATTCTGACATGGGCCTCCATATCTGCTTGTCAAGGCCAACAAAATCACATGACTGCTCGCGCCCTATTGTATTTAACATTTCTTGTATACCTACACTCTACACCAAAAATTCTACTTAGATATATCTATTCCTTATATTTAGATTGTTTAATTTTAAATTTATTTTATGAAGAAATTTTGTCCTCTTCTAATTTTTCGAAATGTATCCAATTCATTGTCAGGATTGACAATATTTTTGAAGGATATATGTAATATACCTATAATTTTAAATATTTAACTATTAATACATTAAAAAATAATATAATGTTTGTACTTCCCAGAAAAAGTCTTCAGTAATGTCTCCGGATTTCTGACACTGACATTTATATGTCAGTTACAAACAATTTAAATTTTCAACTATTTTTCATGGCATTCTTTCGGCTGTAAAATTTATTATAACAGATTATTTTATATATTATATTTCTTTTATCTCTAAATCTATAGAATATATAATAAAATATTTAAATGTATCAGATAGAGAATTTAATTTTCTTTAATATTACCGTGTTAGGTTACACACACACACACACACACACACGCACGCATGCACGCACGCACGCACGCACGCACGCACGCACGCATGCACGCACACACACACACACACAGACACACACACACACACACACACGCACACACACACAGACATCATCGTAAAAATGAGACATATGGGACATCATGGAAAGTTTATAAGGACAAAGTATTGTTGGAATCTTGGCATTAAAGCAAGAGGTTTCTCGCAGCAACCTGGAAAAATTATTTGGAAACATATGCTCCAATGGCGCGATTAAGTACGCTACGTTTGGGAATTGCTATCGCAGCACGTAAGAAAATGCACATTAGACAATATGACGTAACAACCGCGTATTTGAATGGAACGCTAGAAGAAGAAATACTGATGGAAATTCCAGAAAAGATGGAAGAAATACTTCAGTAAATGATTAAAAATGAGAAGTTAGATCGTCATATGGCTGCTAAAAGATTTGAAGACCGGCGACAAGGTTTGTAAAATGAAGAAAGCTTTTTATGGCCTGAAACAAACTGGTCGTGCTTGGCATAAATGCTGTGACGATGGTCACTGAGCTTGGTGTAATGTGTACGCCATAGCCTGATGGCTAGCGCGTTAGCTTTTGAGTGTGGGGTTCAGTGGTTCGAGTCTCACTATCAAAATATTTTTTATTTTTTTATTTGTTCAGTAAAGAGATAAAATACACAAACCATATATTGAATATTTTGAATTATGTTTCCATTGTTGTAAATAAATATTTTTTTGTTGTATTGATATATATTTTTGTTGTATTAATAAATATATATTTTTCACTCTTAATATTTATGATTGATATCTGTACATGTTAGGTGCGGCATGGTCGAGCGGCTAGAGTGCTTGACCAGCGCGCTGAGGATCGCTGGTTCGATTCCTCATGAAGTATGGTTTTTTATATTTTTTTATAGCATGTTTCGAACATGGCAGGTATTTGCAAGATAGTTAAAATCATGTTTAAACTTATTTTGAAGTTTTTAACGATTTTTCGGGCCCAAACGATAGTTTATTCAGAGAGTGTGTGCTCTCTCGAGGAAGCGTTAGCTTCACATAGAGCTGAGAGAGTCTGTGCTCTCTGCCGAGAGAGAGTGTTTGCTCTCTCAAGTGAGCGTTAGCTCTCCGTCGAGTATAGACGGTGTGTGCCGTCTACTGCGAACCTGGTGAGTGCCGGGTAAGCAAGTTGTTCATGACCTTGGCTGCCTCTGACTCAGCGCTGTTGGTGTGTGCCGGCAGATCGTGAGAGAGTGCAGAAGGTGTTCCGTACCGGTATCCGTAACCGGTTGCTTCCGTACAGTGGGGTCTGCCACTGTGTACCGTAATCGCGATTGTCGATGAGTGTTGGTGTGTGCCAACACGATCCCGTTCCGTTCCGAAATCGCGATTGTTGACCGTTTCCGTTCCGTTATCAACTTTGGTGTGTGCCATTGTTGACCGTCCGTACCGTGTTCCCGTAACTTTGGTGTGTGCCATCGTTACCCGTTCGTGTTCCCGCAACTTTGGTGTGTGCCATTGTTGCCCGTCCGTACCGTTGCCCCGCGACGTTGGTGTGTGCCATTGTCGCCCGGTCGGACCGCGTTGCCACATCTTATTATTCTTTTTACCATCGTGGCCCGTTTATTGTCGACCATTTGTCAGAGCGAAACCAGCTTGCAAATATTGCCTGTTCCATGGTAGGATGCAATTCATTTCTGTATTTCTATGTTTTGTTATCATTATCACCATCTGTATATACGTTTCATTCTTATATTTTAATAAAAATGTTCAAAATTAATATGATTTCTTTTTGTGGAAAATAAAACTGAATCCTATCTCCATTGAGCTATCAAAATCCTTTTGGCGTTGTCCCATCTCTCCTAGTGCTGTGTTTCCGACGACCGATTGGCGCCCGAGCAAACCGTTCTACAGCACAGGGACAACAGAAGGACGTCGTTCCACGCTACGATTTCGCGTCCGAGCGAAATAGCGTCGCAAAATTGGCGCCCAAGCAGGGACTGGCGTCATCACAATACCTTGACGATAAACTACGAAGTCTTTGGGGCAATACCTACAAAAGAAGATCCGTGTATGTACCCGAAAAAAATGTGATAAAGGTCAGGTAATACTCATCGTCTACGTTGATAACATACTAATCATGTCTTGTAATCTGAAATCACCAGTTTCGATCTAGGTGACCTGAATCGATGCTTGAATAATTGAATCTCTTCCAATATTTATTATACTTTTGAACACTAGTTTTGTACTTACTATTCAATTAACGGTTATACTAATATACTAAAAGTATTTACAAAAAAGACCTCGCTTAGCGCGGATCCGCTTAGCGCAAAACAGCACAGTATGATTTTATTTAAACATTATTTTGAAAAAATACTGTAATAAGTTATTATTTTCCGAAAAGTACATATAACTAATTATAATTTCAAATTAATTATGTGATGAAAAATGCCATTTGCCCTCATACGGTACTCGATGTCAGTGGCATTATGTAATTAAAATTTCTACTTTTTACCTCCCGCTACCCTTGGCAAGGGCGGTAAAGGGATCGTGCTAAAAATCGCAAGTCGAGATTTTGGTAAATGACCACGTTTTAAGGTCCCTAGAATCCAATTTTAACATTTTCACGATGATGTCTGTGTGTACGTGTGGATCCTCTTTACGCTCTAACTCAAATACTATCGTTAAGAAAAATTTGAAATCTTGTACTCTTATATGGAAAGATGCCATTAGATTTTGGAATAAATCAGATAACCGTAAATGGCACTTTACTGGAAGCTCAAAATAGTTTTTCTTCGAAAAATACCTGTAAATGTTATTTTTTCGAGATTTGTTATTATAAAAATTGAAGATTATGCCATTTTCTACAAGTTTTTTAAATTTTCTACAGATTTACGGTAATACTTTTTACCTCCCGCTACCCTTGGTAAGGGAGGCATAGGGATCGTGCTAAAAATCGCATATGGAGGGTGTTTGTGTGTGTGTGTGTGTGTGTGCGTGCGTGCGTGTGTGTGTGCGTGCGTGCGTGCGGGCGGGCGGGCGTGTGTGTGTGTGTGTGTGTGTGTGTGGATCCTCTCTACACTCAATACTATCATTCAGAAAGTTTTGAAACCATGTATTTCTACCTTATACTAATATGAAAAGAAGCCATTAGATTTTGGTGACAATCGGATACCGGAAATGGTAGTTTACTTGAAGCTCAAGATAGTTTTTCTTCAAAAAATACCATTAAATATAATTTTTTCTCAACTCCCTGGTTACACAGTTAATATGCCAAATGTATGTAACTGACAGATATATGTCGCTGTCAACAAACTAATCATTTCAAATAATAATAGCCATGTTTAAAAAAGAAAATATTAAATGGAACAATAATTATATGGAAAGGAACTTATACAGTGTCCAGCATAAGTAAATATGTAAGAATGTAGGTAAGATAATATAAAAATATATATCATCACGGCATATCGTCGTCCATATCACAAAGAGACGTATCTCAAAAAAAGTGAAAAATGAGTTACGTCGTCCAAACAATTTCTTTAGGGTCTGTTTTCATTCTGGCAAAAAGACGTATCTCAATATGCTATAGTTTACGTGTTCTGGCCGAAGACTTGCTTGTCGTATCTCAGAAATGTTTACCTTTAAATCACACAAATAGACTTAACTCTAGATACGTCTCTTTGTTAGAATTTATATTTTCACTCACGATATTTTCGTTGTGGCGTATCTCATATAAACGAGACTAAACTTGAATACTGTTTCGCTTCAACTGGTCAATGCATTTTTAGTTTGTTGTTGAACTTCGTATAGAGTGCAGTTAACATAATTTTACTGTTAAAATGTAAGTATTAAGTATACTTTTTAATAAATACAATATATATACGTTAATAACTAATCATCAAATAAAATAAAAATATTAAATTTCTACACGTGAAATAATGAATCACGTAGTGCTCTCGGAGACTGATAAACAAGACGAATATGATAGTTCAGATAATGTTCCACTTGCAACTCTTCAAAACATTGATTTAAATCTTAGGAGGCCCAGTTCAGGTACAGTTCAAAAATGCCTATTAATTAAACTCTATATTATTATTTTTCCTTACTTATTTTTAGATTGTGAGTCGTTAAGTGTATTTGATGACTCAGATGCAGATCCTACGTATTTTCCGCCCTGTGAATTTAGAAACTGTAAGGATGAAATATTTAGTACTTGTCACAAAAAATATTACCCATTACTGGGTGAGTCAATCTGCTTTGTACACAGATGTCGGTAATAATGATGACACATTTGTACCGTGCGGGCGTTTATTAGGCGTAACTTCACGCGAATCTGTGGAACCAGGTTCGATTCCGACCAACGCCAAATATTTTAGAATTTGAAATAGCACAAAATTGACCCCTGTGGTGCACTCTCCACGCCAGCAATTAATATAGGTAAGTATGAAAATAAATAAAATAAATTTATCATCACGGTATATTACCCATTGCTGGGTCTGCCAATCTGCTTTGTACACAGATTTCTGTAACGATGAAGACATATTTGTACCGTGCGGGCGTTTACCAGGAGTCACCTCACGAGCACTTATTGCTGGCGTGGAGAGTGAACGATAGAGGTCATTTTTGTATCTTTTAAAATTCGAAATATTTGGCGTCGGTCGGGATCGAATCTGGTATTTAAATTTAATTTTAAGTGATCTTAATTTATTTTCGGGATTACTGTCAATAATTTTTTTATAATTGTGACTGTCACGGTAAGCTTTAATTGGTTTTTGAAATAAATTTCCATTTTTAAGAAGTGGTATTTTTATTTTTTTCCCTTTGGCAATATGTAATATTTCCAGTTGCGGTACATCATATCTTCTAGTTCTTATTCGTGGTTTTAAAGATTCACTAGCTAGTCCCTTTCAATATATAATTAAAAATTTATATGCGTTAACTTAACATATGCGGCATCATTTTTATGTACAAATGATAAATATTTCATTTCCGGTATAACAGGAAGTAGCATAAACTTTCTTAATTTAAACGTAACATCCTGTATATTTTTACATTTTTGAATAGACAATTTGAAATATTTAAGTATACAAAAATAGTATATTACATCCGAGGTGGGATATGTTTCATTACAGCCGAGGGCTTGTGTATATTACCGAGAGGCGAAGCCTCGAGATGAGATACAACGCAAGGCTGTAATGAAACTCCCACCGAGGTATGTATACTATTTTATTCACAATCATCCTTTTTTTTTAAATCAATAATTTTTAGAATAAATCATTGAGTTATAACCTTCAATTTTTGAATATGTTTGGCAGCTCTATTAAAATTTGTTTAGCCCACTTTATTATAGAGATCTAGACAATGTTGCTAGGCAACCCCTACATAAACATTTCCAACCCGTGGGGTGGAAGTGAAATGTGTTATTTCCAACCCAAGAGATTGTCATTGCAGTTAGGAATGACATATTTCCCAACCTCTAAAACTAAAAGGTAAGGAATCGACATATTACTATAATGATTGTGAATAAAAATAATATTTCTCGATTGTTGCTAGTTTAAATTATTGTAAAAGAAAAAATCGATCAAAATAAGTTTTTCATCATTATCTAGTAGCAAATTTAAATAAAAATTGTCCCATTAGGAGGCTATTTTAGCAATATATTTTTTACCCGGATAAAATGCATGAGTCACTAAACAGGCGAAAAAAAATATTTTGCAAATATGAAATAATAATGAATCTTTCGATCACTTTTTATGCTCATTCGAATGGCGACGCTTATTAAATTACCATTGTTGGATTTCGAGTTATAATGAGAAAATTATAATTTTTATCTAAGCGCATTAATTCAATTGAATTATTTGCGTCCGTGAAGTTAGCGAAGTACACTGAAATAGTTATATTATTATGGAAATGGCAAGATCACAATTTTTTTCTTCATTAAGCACAAGCGAGCATTAATGAAGCACAAACGATTGCACGTAGTACCATCGTTTGCGCTTTCCATGAAACGTGAAGTTAGCGGGGCACATTGAAATACTTATATTTTGAAAACGGTAAGGCCTGCTAGTTTTGTTTATGAAGGAAAAACGTTTGCACTTAGTTCCAATGTTTGATGTTTGTGCTTTCCATGAAGCATGAAGTTACCGGGGCACATTGAAATAGTTACATTTTGGAAACGGTAAGGCTCGCTACTTTTGTTTATGAAGCACGAATCATTGCACTTAGTTTCAAAGTTTGTTGCTGGTTGGGTAGGGCTGACGTACCCAGGATTCAGTATTAGGGGGTAGTCGGCTCGGTTAAAGAGTCAAGTCAAGTCATATCTAGTTTCCGGGATTAGTATACTTGGAAATAAAGAACTAATGTCAAGACGAACCAATATTTCATTTTTATATAAAGTAATACGAGGCTGGGTTGAAAAGTTTCCGGAATCACTGAGAAAGCCTTGGTTTTTCGAAAAGAATCTTATGTCGTTGTTTTGTTTTTAGTACAATCTGTCTATCAGTCTAATCGTGAAAAGCGTCTGTGTCATTCTACCTAGCGTTACATTGATAATGGATAAAAACGAAGTTCGTGTTGTGATCAGTTTTTTTTTTATTTGGAAGGAAAGACGGCAACGAAGATCAAGACCAGCTTGATGCTGTCCTTGGGAATGCTTCACCTTCGGGGAGTATCTGGATTTCGGTATTTAAGCCTGGCCGAACACACACCTGTGGTGAGACACGTTCAAAAGCGCATTCGGGCATGAACTTCAGCCGAAGATATGGAGTTGTTGTTGTTTAAGAAAAACCCGGTCGAATTTAAAAGACATTTCATAACCATGTATGAAACTTATATACACCACTACACTCCAGGGACGAAAATTCAAACGAAAAAATTCGAGAAAAATAAGATAATTGAGATATATGAGAAATAATTTTTATTCAAATATTCGAAATGGCTATGTGAAAATAAATTATAAATAAATAACTACATAATAGGTAAGTAATAATAAATAAATAGCAAACAAATGTATACTTTGTTGATATTAACATTGTTACATTTGGTTTATTTTCACATAGCCACCTATAATATTTGAATAAAAATTATTTCCCATTTATCTCAATTATCTTATTTATCTCGAATTTTTCCAAATACATTAATAAAAACTAATACATCGTTGAAATTGAAAATAGAACAAAATGATGGTTTATATTTCAGTAAAATAATTATAGGTTGCTATTTAAAAAATAAAAGTTGATAGTCGTATCTTGTAAACCTGACTTTATAAAAAATATCTACATCTGCCATAAAATAGTAGGTACATATATTTTAAATAAGAAAATCTTTATATGAGTCATTTTTTTCTATTACTTATAATAAAAAAATAGGGGGGGGCGTCTTCCCAGACTCACCTGTATATATTTTTTCATGTCATTCCGGAAACTTTCCAATCCACCCTCGTATATTTAACTTTCGCGATAAATTGTGATGAATTTTGTATGGAAAATGTTTGCGGTTGATTTAGAGAACTACTAAAACTAACCATTTTGAAAGAAAACAAGTTGCTGAATTTATGTCAAACTGTAGGTCTTACTGAATTACCCGGTTTATGAATTTTTGGAAGACAATACATTTTTGGAACTTTGAACTTGAAACGTTAAGTGTAAAATTTATGATTTTAGTAATTAAATTTGAACAATTTTTAAAAGTGTTTTTTTATACTCTAAGCATTTTAGGTACTGGATTTTTATTAACCTACGTGTTATTTAATAAATTATTTAAAGTATTCTGATTTATATAAAATGGCAATTTTATTCCCATATTTTGTCTTTAAATAAAATATGTCGCGTTTTTAAGATTATAAGTTTAATTTCACTATTGTTAGGTTTGTTTCTAAAGCGATTTAAATTATTAGTTATTTGAAGCAATCCTAATGTAATCTTTAGCGTCATCTAAATATTTAATACTGGTTTCAATGCAAGCTATACTTTGGTTCACGAAAGAAGACTATACATGGTCACTTGTTCGAAGAAAGAATACACAGCACTTTATACAGTAGTAGCTTAGCAACATTTCATGTTATAAAGAGAAAGATTATTTGACGTATGTCTATATAGTTTATGTTGTGTTTACAGATATACGTAAATGGTGACATTACTTTCTAACACATTACAAATAATAATGATGTATGTCGTAGAATTACAGATATCTAATTATATACTGCACTGCCCTCTGTCCTAATAGTCACCCAGTGACGTTGACATTTAAATCAAATTATTATTCCATGGTTTTTGTCAAATCTTATGTTTTTGGATTTTGTAAATACATAGGTGAAGAGCATAAATCTTTGAGAAAGGCATTATTGAAAAAGAAACATTTTTCAAATAACACTTATTTTTTTCAGTTAAAATGTAACCATAAATATTTCATGTTGCATAAGCAGTGCAAGAAATTTAAAATCTTTCCAAATTATATACACATCAAATGTTATAATACTTAAAAACCAGCAAAAGACGCAATAAAAACCGCTAAACAACAGTGATTAATAAATGAAATAAAAGTGTTATATCATAAACGAGATAATTTGAACTTACTTCCAACTTAATAGATCGTGATATACACGATGAAGTAAAATATTAAGGACATAAACAGTATCTAACACAGGAGAAAAAAGTGGAGAAACTTAAATGTGAGAAGAACAACGAAAGTCCTAAGAAATACGACAACTACAAAGTTCATCAGTTTTACCCTCGTTAACCTTACATCTTCTACATTCTCCGATCATGGGAACCAACTGCTCCACCAAGGTTCGCCCCTGAAATAATCCCAAGTGAAATAGATATAGTGAATCTGGTTGCAGACATTGAAATAGCCAACCAGTAGGTTTAAAGAAAAGTGTTCAAACAGGCATTCGAAAATCCAAAAACTACAAACATAGTAGTGCTTTGAAATTAATCAAATCTATAAAAAACAAAAAGAAACATTATTTAATAGTGACGAAATGTGATAAAGGTAACTATATTACAATACTCAACAAAGTGTAGAAAATAACAATATTATTAAATTAACGAAAGATCCCATTCAAAAATACCAGCAAAATATCAAAAATATTTTAAAAGATATTAATATTTCTATAGACAGTAAAACTAAAAACCATTATTTAATAACGATGAATTTCCAAAGAATGCAAAATTATTCTCTTTTGATGTGAGTAGTTTATACACATCAATACCAGTAGATGACTGAAAGAATATCATCAGTGATCTTGTAATGGGGACTTATGATTTTGACGTCATCGGCGGCGGATCGGCAGCGGACCTCCCTCCACAAAATTTAGAAAGGGACAAGAAATTTTTAGAAAGAGCGAGGTGATATACCATGGCCCAGTCGATCAAATGCTTTCCCTCTACAGCACCACCCCGTTGATCCAATAATTTGTTATTTAGTCAGCAAAGTTTGGTTAAGTTATTATGTGTAGTGATTGTTATTAATGAAACATTGCGGAATCGAATCTTTCTGATTTTCACGGAAGGAAAACAAATTCGATTTCATCGTTTCAATTTGAAAAAACATGAACTGAATCCATGTAAACACCACAAATTCCACTGTTGAGAGAGACGGAAAAAATAATGAAATTTCTTTTAGTGTATATCCACGTCTTAATCTTATTAAAGTCATACATAATTTGTTTCTGGATGTTAAATTTAGTTTTCTTTGGTGTTTTTTGGAAATATCAACTTTGGCATAACTGTGGGATTTAACAAATCATATAGAACATTAAAATGTGATACTGATAAGCCAGTGAAATATATATATTTTACAGCATCATTGCTTAATAAATTATAATTTTGTATTCAATTATTGACAAATTTAGTTTCATTTCTCGATGTCTCTACAGCACCAAATAACTTTCTTACATAATAATTGTTGACTGTTTGGGTACTACTTTCCTTATTAATCTTTATATCTGTTTGTGTGGAGTTGTTCTGCTTATTATCAATTTTTATATGTGTTTTTATTAATATAAACTTGTGTCTCTTTATTAGTAGACAGCTTTATTAAAGTTGCTGTACTTGTTTTTCCAAAATAAGTTTGATTATGTTTGTCCGCTTTACAAACAGAGGTTTGCGTCATTTTATTATTATTTTGTACATAATTAAACTTCCTTTTTTATCACATTACTAATTCATATTCAATTTATATTAATCATATTATTTCAACTTCCGTGTTCAGTCTCAGACATGTTCATGTTCCTTTTCAAACAATGGTTGTTGTGATCACGTGGGACCAAATATGGATCACGTGATAAATGTCAAACTTAGAGCTAAATCTTGCTCACTGCATAACTAATTATTAAATACTTTTTTACACACTAGATGGCGACCAAAATATTTGAATTGTATAAGTCCCCGTTGTACAAAACGAAATCTAGATTTATTGGGGACCTTCAGGTTCAATTTTAAACTGATCTCTAACCAACCGGTGTTACTTCCAAATAAATGATAGTTCTGAAATTTGGTGGTAAATTCAAATTCACATCATTTATTCCCATCATTGTTAGTATAATTAGTTCTTTTTGACCTAATTTTATTTACATTATGTAAATAACTCCACGCTTTAAGAAATAAATAAATAACACAACTTTTTAGATAGAGTAGACGTGTTGGATCTACTAACCCAGCAAATCTGCTGGGTGAGTTGGGTCAGCTCAAGGTAGTTATATCGTGAAACCATTATATCAGAATTAATTGAAATTTTAAGTACATCTCAATTGAAGTATAATATACCTGCTCTCCAAGTTTTAAAACAATTCACCACGCGGTACCTGAGATATTTTCAATTAAATTTGGCCTTTTTAACACGTGAAGAATAGGAAATGGCAAAATAAACACAACATTTTAAATTATAACTTTTATATCCACTAAGACATTTAATCGAAAAACTAGTATGTTATAGTAAACTAATTAACGGATTTTATGTAAAAATTAGAAAATTATTTACCACCCAGATTTAATTTTATTGTCTCTAGAAAATTTTAATCTGAAGATATGATAAATAGGAAAATAGGTAGAATTATACTTTACAACCATGTACAAGCGTTTCAGATGAAGTATCAGTTAAGTTAACACCCGCTTGGTATTAGCGAATAAGAGGTGATCTTAGGCTAAAGGAATTTCAGACGTACATTCGAAAGAAATATTTTTGAAATTGGTATTTTACGTGAAAAGCATGAAAACTTTAAACAGTATAATATTACTTTTGTAATTTTAAGAAAGAAATATATTAATTTGTTTTGCAGTTTCCATTTGTAGTTTAGAATTAGTATTATATCTTAAAATATCTTATTACTTTTATACCCGAATGTACCAATAAATGTCTAGATACGACGATGCCACAGTTATACTTCAACATTGAAATAGTTGAAATACGACACTTGTGTATGTGTTAGTGCGAGTGGTACAGTTCAAAAAAAAAACTTTTCTACGGAAAAATAAAGAAAATTCATATGTTACAGTCGTTGATATTAGCTTTTAACTATTTTGATGCAATCTGTTTATATAATATAATGTTAAAAAATATAAGTTATTGCAAATATAAAATGCATTAGCTTAATTTTTATTTTGAACATAGAACAAGTTTTTGAATAGGTACACTCGAGTAACAACTACCTTAAAATGTGCCAACTGAAGAACTGAACACAACTAACCTACGAAGTTACTCTAAGTCCCAAATAAATACGGCCATAGCATTATATTTATAAAAGATGTGCACATTTTGAGCGTCAGCGCCTTTAACGGCTACTTTGTAACTTTTGGGTATCTAATACATTTTTTACATTTCGTGAAGGTGATATAATTTACTACTTTATACTGACTTTTTGCTATTGTATATGAATATTATATATCATAGTATATTGAAATGCATAAAGAAATTATTTAAAATGCTATATGTGATGTGGCTAATTCAAAAAAGTTAAAATACCAGCGAAGGTATTGTAGCAAAAAATATATTTTTTCTCATAATATGTGTGCTTTCTGTAAACTATTTCATCATATTTAGTTTTATATTATATTTTATAATATTAGTTAAATATGACAAGCTGCACCACATGCGAAAATTATGATTAAAGAGTTTGAGAACTTGGATGATGTTAGCATATTTTTCTATTATATTCGCAATAAATGCAGAAGATTCTACATTAAAAATATACCAGCCTCTAAATGGTATTAGTGGCACAAGCTCGGAAGAAAAAAAAAACACAAAAAATACGAACCTTGAGAACTTTTACATTCTACCTGAACCTGACCATTAACGTTACATATATGTGGTACACAATCTATAATACATAGACGAATTATGTCAAAAAGAAAAATATTCTATTTTATACAACTGCAAGTATTAGGTATACAATTTTAAGGCAATTTTCTGATTCTTGTATTATATCTTGTTCAAATATTAACTTAAAGGACACATTTTTGTACATTTCATTGTTGCAATCATACGACCATTATTTAAATTTTATCCACACGATAAGTATCTTTTGCAATGAGGAAATATGTAAACCTAAATGAATTTTTCATGTTGGTAGGAGATATCACTTAAAAAGTTATTTTCTTAAGAATGTGACATGTGACATAAAACATAACCTTGTTACGTTACCAAAACGACTCAAAACTTTCATTTTTGTTCAATGTCGGCGCTAACTACTTTTGTGTACACCGCCTATAACATAATAATCTGCTGAATTTACTTGTAGCTATAATCTGCTGTATATGTGATTTGTTTTTGGCATATTAAGTTATTTTACATTTGAGTGTTTAAATATGGATGTATTTCTTCTGTTTTTAAATCAAACTAATTTATTCTATATCTGTCTTTTTTAATGTCAAATCCTTACAAACAAGACAAAATACATAGCAGTCAGTTATAATGACGTGACAAACATTCAGGATCAGTTCAGAATCTATTTGATCCTGTTTCAATGATGGTGCTCCGCGGCAGCGGGTAGAGTTTCACGGCTTGACTTAATATTCAAGCTACTTGAGTTGACTTGAAATCAAGTCAATCTCAAGTCAAGTAATAGTAGCCGAAAATCAAGTCAAGTCAAGTAGTTACAATTTCAAGTACTTGAAAAATCAAGTAGTTATTTTTCAATGGGGACTTATGATTTTGACGTCATCGGCGACGGATCGGCAGCGGACCTACCTCCACTCAATTTAGAAAGGGACAAGAAATTTTTAGAAAGAGCAAGGTGATATACCATGGCCGAGTCGATCAAATGCTTCCCTCTTCAGCACCACCCCGTTGATCCCATAATTTGTTATTTAGACAGCAAAGTTTGGTTAAGTTATTATGTGTAATCATAGAGTTAAGAATATTTATTCTTAACTCTGTGTGTAGTGATTGTTATTAATGAAACATTGCGGAATCAAATCTTTCTGATTCTCACGGAAGGAAAACAAATTCGATTTCATCGTTTCAATTTGAAAAAAACAACTGAATCTATGTAAACACTACAAATTCCACTGTTGAGAGAGACGGAAAAAAATAATGAAATTTCGTTTAGTGTATATCCACGTCTTAATCTTATTAAAGTCATACATAATTTGTCTCTGGATGTTAAATTATTAAATTAGTTTTCTTTGACGTTTTTTTGGAAATATCTGTATTTCAACTTTGGCATAACTGTGGGATTTAACAAATCATATAGAACATTAAAATGTTCTACCAATAAGCCGGTGAAATATATAAATTTTACAGCATCATTGCTTAATAAATTATAATTTAGTTTCCAATGATTGACAAATTTAGTTTCATTTCACGATGTCTCTACAGCACCAAATAACTTTCTTACATAATAATTGTTGACTGTTTGGATACTACTTTCCTTATTAATCTTTATTTCTGTTTGTGTGGTTGTCCTGCTTATTATCAATTTTTATATGTGTTTTTATTAATATAAACTTGTGTCTCTTTATTACTAGACAGCTTTATTAAAGTTGCTTGAGTTGCTGTACTTGTTTTTCCAAAATAAGTTTGATTATGTTTGTCCACTTTACAAACATAAGTTTGCGTCATTTTATTGTTATTTTGTAAATAATTAAACTTGCTTTTTTATCACAGGTTCCTGTATTACTAATTCATATTCAATTTATATCATGTGGGACCAAATATGGATCACGTGATAAACGTCAAACTTAGAGCTAAATCTTGGTCACTACATAACTAATTATTAAATACTTTTTTACACACTAGATGGCGACCAAAATATTTGAATTGTATAAGTCAAGTCCCCATTACTTGAAAAACATTAAGTAATTATTTTTTTAATTACCAGAAAAAGTTCTTCAAGACAACATTCCATTTTCATAGTTTTAACAATTTCAATAATATACCTTGAAATATAAACTTTTATTCATAAAAATAAATCATACATTCAAATTTAAAAATTAAAAAAAAAGATTTGAAAGTATGAATTAACAAACTATTTATAGTATATGTATTATGGTGGACCTTAAAAGGGGGCAAGTCGATTTTTAACTGGACCACCCCCTAAAATGGTTCCAAATGAATAAAAACAAATTATACTGACAATGATTCCGCTTAATTTTAATATTTGACCGTGCCTAAATGCATTTGATTTTTTCCCATTTAAATAACATGGCACATTTTGGAACTTTATTTTTCTCCGAGAGCTTTAAAAAACCCATTCATTATTGAAATATATACTAGAATGAGTCCAGAATATGTGGTCAAAATCTGAAGTCCCAATTATTATTCTCATTTCGAATGGAGTATAGCTTTTTGGGCTTTTGTGCGATAGTTTAACCATCTACAGTTAACTTAATAATAATGATTAGGACTTCAAATTTTGTTGACATATTCTCGGGTCATTCTAGTATATATTCCAATATTGAGTGATTTTTTTAAACCTATGCACAGATTTTAACTTGCAATAGTGAATCAGCACAGCATATGGCACACCACGCCGTACAACACATAGCTAGGTTATGATTCTACTGATTCGCGCGTTTTCGCACATAATCGGTTCGTTATCAAGTAGCTTGAATTTGCTTGAAATTGCTTGATCAAGTCAAGTAGTATCGATAGAAAATCGAGTCAAGTCAAGTAATAAATTTTTGAAAAGCTTGATTTTCAAGTCAAGTAATTTACAAAAATATCAAGCTTGATGAAACCCTAGCAGCGGGGATTAGTGGCGGATTTACGCACAGGCGGTGAAGGCGGCCGCCTGGAGCCCCATGCGCCAGGTAGCCCCGAAACGATAAAAAAAATCATAGAAATATATAATAAATTATAAATTTAATTTAGTATTTGTTGACTGACTGACAGAACATATTTTCAAATGTCTTCTCGTGGCGCACATAGAGGGTGTAACAGGTCGTAGTTTCAAGTTTCTCAACCCTTGCAACCAACGTGACGCGAACGTTACTAACACGCCAGAAGCTTACTCGTTCGGCAATTTCCGGTCCTTTTCGATAGAGCTCCTAGCAAAAATCGATTATAGAACCTTCCAGAATGAATCCATTGTTACATATTACATAGAATTAACCAGATACCAGATATAATAATTTTGTTTGTGTCAGCTATCGTTTATCTTTTTACCTCTCGCTAAGAGAGGTAATGGATTCATGATAAAAATCGCATATCCAGATTTTATTGAATAAGCACGTTTTAAGGTCCCTACAATTCGATTTTAACATTTATACGATGATGTCTCTGTGTGTGTGTGTGTGTGTGTGTGTGTGTGTGTGTGTGTGGATGTATGTGTGTATGTGTGTGTGTGTGTATGTGGGATGTTGGAAGGACGATTACTCAAAAACCATAAGACTTTAAATTTGTTTAACTACGTATTTCCCAATCGGACATTCATGGGAAGATCTGAAAAGGTTTTGGTAACAATTGGACAACCGGAAGTAGAAGATTCTTAATATTATTTTTTGAAATTTTTTCTTTGTAATGCTAAAGAAAATTAAATTCTCTGTCTGATACATTTACGGCCGAATTCACCATTCCTTAATCATGAATTGATTCACAGATCAACGCTGATCCTAAATCAATTCAATTCACCATTACAAATCAAGCTAATCTACTAATCAAAATCAATGATCAACTGATTCGTCATATTCCATGATCAAGGACTGATCACATCTTTGAATTCTAATTGTGACATTTATAGCAATGTTAGGATTCTGGCTGTTGTACCCATTTGTAACTTTGCCTCGTCCTTCTTCTTTATCTTTATTTAGAACCGCATTGGCTTTATAATTTTCAACTATACTTTTACATCTTTCATTTTCACTATATTTAAAAACACTTTTATTGGAATCAGTGTAATTTCCACCTATATCAAAATAATATATATATATATATATATATATATATATATATATATATATATATATATTATAAATAAATGAAAAACTTACATATTAATACCTTTTTAACGGAAAGTACAATTACCACGAATAAAATTACAAGACAGTTACATTAACTGTCAAAAACCAAAACAAAACTGTGAATCAGTTGACCATGATTCCTTGATTCAGAAATCAAGTTGGTGAATTAGAACATACGTTGATCTACAGATTAGCTTGATTCTTTAATCTACTGATTATTAATCAATGGATTAATGGTGAATTTGGCCGTTAAATATTTTATTATATATTCTATAGATTTACGGCCGAATTCACCATTCCTTAATCATGAGTTGATTTACAGATCAACGCTGATCCTAAATCAATCCAATTCACCATTAAAAATCAACCTAATCTACTAATCAAAATCAATGATCAACTGATTCGTCATATTTCATGAATCAAGGACTGATCACATCTTTGAATCCTAGTTTTGACATTTATAGCTATATGTTAGGATTCTGGCTGTTATACCCATTTGTAACTTTGCCTTATCCTTCTTCTTTATCTTTACTTAGAACTGTATTGGTTTTCTTATTTTCAACTACACTTTTATACCTTTTATTTTCACTATATTTAAAAACACATCTTTATTGGGATCAGTATACCTTCTACCTATATCAAAATAAAAATATATTATTATGGGAAAATTATAAAATATATTTTATAAATAAATTAAAAACTTACATATTAATACCTTTTTAACGAAAAGTACTATTACCACGAATAAAATTACATGACAGTTACATTAACTGTCAAAAACCAAAACAAAACTGTGAATCAGTTGATTATGATTCCTTGATTCAGAAATCAAGTTGGTTTATTAGAACATACGTTGATTTATAGATCAGCTTGATTCCTTAATCAACTGATTATTAATCAACGGATTAATGGTGAATTCGGCCATTAGAGATAAAAGAAATATAATATATAAAATAATCTGTTGTAATAAATTTTACAGCCGAAAGAATGACATGGAAAATAGTTGCAAATTTAAATTGTTTGTAACTGACAGATAAATGTCAGTGTCAGATATCCGAAGACATTACTGAAGACTTTTTCTGGGAAGTACATACATTATATTATTTCTTATTGTAATAATAGTTAAATATTTAAAATTATAGGTATATTACATATACCCTTCAGAAATACTGTTACTTCCGACAATGAATTGGAAACATCTCGAAATATTGGAAGAGTATAGGACAAAATTTCTTCATAGAATGAATTTAAATTTAAAATAATCTAAATATATGGAATAGATGTAAGTAGAATTTTTGGTGTAGAGTGTAGGTATACAAGAAATGTTAAATACATTAGCGCGCGAGCAGTCATGTGACTTGACAAGCAGATATGGGGCCCATGTCAGATTTTCAAATTCCATGTGGTTTATTTTTCTCGACAATTAAATTCCACACTCCGTTACAAATTAACTACGTGAATTTAGAAAATCTTGAAATTTTTAATGAAAAATTCTGATATTTGACATCTATGTACATAATTACTAATTATCATTCTGAAACGGGCCCCAACATCTGCTTGTTAAGGCCAACAATGTAACATGACTGTTCGTGCCCTACACTTATGTAACCAAAAAAAAGGAAGTGGCGAGAGGTATTGTATTGGTAATATGTTTGACAATCTTCTGGAGATGGACGTGTCATCGACCTCTCTTAGTTTTTGAGTTTTTGTGGTGTTAAACATAAACAATAATAACTCTTATTATAAAAATATTGTGTGTGGGGTTTGTGTATATAAAAGTTATAAAATATAGTGCACTAATGTTTTTGTGTAAGAGTGAATTTTGATAAATAATCTGTTTAAGTATCAAGGTGATGGGTTTTTTACACAGAATTTTTAATTAAACAAGTAAAAACTGTGCGCACTGGACGCTGGTCAGTGAATTTAAATACGGTGACACTCAAACAGTTTTAAAATGGGTGATAAAAACTCTGAGGACACTCATTGCTGCAAGTGTAAAGTTGAATTCGCTAATGATAAAATTATAGGGTGTGAAGGGCCATGTAAAAAATGGTATCATCTAAAATGTGCTAGTATTAAAGATAAAGATTTTGTAATAATAAGTTCTTACAAGGGGTTCAAATGGTTCTGTGAAAACTGCTTGATAATAGAAAATTTTTGTATAATAGAAGGTACAATTAAAAAAGTAGTCGAAGATGTTCTTCGCTCATATACTCCAGACATTGAATTAATTAAAAAAATTGTAACTAACACTTTGGCCACGGGAAATATTTCACAGAGGAAATCATATGCAGAAACGGTTAATAAAAATAACCCAGTTGTGGTTATTAAACCAAAAGTAGATCAAAATAGTACAGAGACAAGAAAAGAATTAAAAGAAAAAATTAAACCGGAAGATTTAGCAGTAGGGGTAACGTCTGTTAAAAATGTAAAAAATGGTGGGATAATTGTTAAATGTCAACAAGAAAATGATATTAAAAAACTTGAAAATGAAGTGGTTAAAAAAATGGGTCGAAAATACGATGTTAAAATATCTAACCTAAAAAATCCATTAATAAAAATTGTCGGAATATCTGAAAATATACCAGATGAGCAAATTTGTAATAAAATATGTCAACAAAACACGATAATAACCGATGAATCTAAAATTGTCATTAAAAGTAAGTGGGAACGTAATAAGAACTACAATGTTGTTGCTGAAGTAGATCCACACACATTTAATCAAATTATGAATGAGGGCAAACTAAATGTTGGATGGGATAGATGCAAGGTATATGAAGAATTAAATATAACAAGATGTTACAAATGTTTGGGATTCGGGCATAAAGCTGAAAGGTGTAATAATAAAATATTTTGCAGTAATTGCGGAGAAAATCACAAATATACAGACTGTAAATCTCAAATTAATAAATGTGCGAACTGTGTTAAAGCAAATAAGGACCTAAAATTGAATTTAAAAACTGATCATCAGGCAATGGATAAAAATTGTGAAGTTTACTTAAAAATTGTGAAACAACAAAGAAATAAAATCAAATACGAGCAATAGCAATTAAAGACTGAAAAATAACAACTAATATTATTTGTTTAAATTCTCAAAGCTACTTAGCGCATAAAAATGAAATTGATAATTTTATAATCAGTGAAAAACCCTTAATTGCGTGTTTAACAGAATCGAGAATTACGCCAGATATAGAGGACTCTGAAATACAAATACAAGACTATTGTTATGTGAGATGTAACTCGGCAACAAGATCTACCGGGGGAGTTATCCTGTATATTAGATCACATATAAACTTTAAAACTCGGGATATAATTCAGGAAAATAATTGTTGGTGGTTAGTATCAATTTCGTTTACATACAGCAGTGTGAGTTATTTACTGGCAGCAGTTTATCGCTCTCCAAGTAGCAGTACAGCAGCCTTCATTTCCTTTTTCGAGGAATGGTTAGAAGCAAATGAGACTGCAAGTGAGACCATTTTAATTACAGGTGACTTCAACATAGACTTGTTAAATAATGATGATTATTATAGTAAAAGAATTAAAAGTGTTATTGAAAGAAGTGGCTACAAACAACTAGTAACGGAAGCTACCCGCATTACAGACACATCTAGAACATTAATTGATTATGTAATATCAAATGATTTTAGCACTAATTGCCTCATTAAACATACACCCAAAATAGTTGACCACAGCATTATTGTTATAACATTGTCTCCTAAAATAACACATAATATAAATAAGATTGTCAAAACTATAGATAATAATCTATTAATTGAAAATTTATCAAAATGTAACTGGAATTATAACATCTCTGACGTAAACAAATATTTTCTAAATTTCTATAATAATTTAAAAATCAGTATGGACAACAGTACTAACGTATCATATAAGAATAATAAGAATGGAAAATATTGGTTTAATAAGAGAATTAAAATTGCCATTGTTGAGAGAGATGTAGCATATAAGAAATTTATATTTACGAATGATAAAAATGACTGGGTACAATTCAAGATAAAAAGAAATTATGTTTGTAATCTTATTAAACATGAAAAACAATTGTATTACAAAAACAATATAGACAAATGTAGAAATGACTCTAAATTAATGTGGAGAACACTCAAAGATTTAACTTCAGTAAATAATAAAGAAGAAGTTAAATCCGTATTACATAACAGTGTAACATACGAAGATAGAAATCAAGTTGTAAATCTATTAAATAATTACTTTGTTGATAGTATTGAAGAAGTAAGAAATTCTATTCCATTTGTAAATAATGAAGACGTCACAAAAAATATTCAAATAAATGAACACTCCATTTTTTCAACTTTTTCTGTTATTACTATTAATGAACTAAAATCAATATTATTTTCTCAAAAAAATAAGAACAGTCCAGATGATATTAATATGAAATTTTTAAAAGAGTATTTTCCTTTAATAGGTTACCCATTATTAGGCTACATTAATAGATCATTAACTGATGGCATTGTTCCAAATGTTTTAAAAAAATCGACAATCACCCCAATTCAGAAAGTAAAAGGGACTAGGAAAGTAGAGGAATTTAGACCAATTAATATGTTACCAGCCATTGAAAAAATATTAGAATTAGTTGTCCAAAATCAAATAATTAATTATTTAGTTGAAAACAACATTATTGTCACAGAGCAGTCGGGTTTTCGTAAAGATCATTCCTGTGAAACAGCATTAAATTATTTGTTAAATGAGTGGAAAATATCACTGGACGAAGGTAAACTTATAACAGCCGTTTTCTTAGATCTAAAAAGAGCATTTGAAACTATTGATAGAGACATTTTGATAAAAAAGTTAGAAGCTTACGGTATAAAACACAAAGCACTAAATTGGTTTCGTTCATATTTAAATAGCAGAACACAATGTGTGAAATTAAATAATGCAATATCTGATGATATTAATACGAATATAGGAGTACCACAAGGAAGTGTATTAGGACCACTTTTGTTCATTATTTACATCAATGACCTACCGAAAGTTCTAACAGTTTGTAAAATACACCTTTTTGCGGATGATACTCTTATTTATTTGGAAGACAGGGATGAAAATACATTAACAAGTAACATTAACAAAGATCTTAATAACGTAAGTATATGGATGGACAAAAATAAGTTAAAATTGAATGAATCAAAAACTAAAGTAATGATTTTATCCCTGTCACCAAAAATAAATGATATTGAAAATGTAATTAAACTGAATTCATTTGTGCTCGACGTTGTCAGTGAATTTAAATATTTAGGTGTAATAATTGACAATAAACTGAAGTTTATTCGACATGTAGAATACATAAGTAAAAAGATTTCAAAAAAAATAAGTTACCTCTCAAGAATATCTAGAGACCTGTCAACTTGGAGCACAATTGTTATATATAATACTATTATATTGCCTCATTTTAAATATTGCTCCACTATTCTGTTCATGTGTAATAAAAATGATATAGATAAATTACAAAAATTACAAAACCGTGCCATGAGAGTAATATTAAAGTGTAGTAAATACACTAGTATCAATGTTATGTTACAAACTTTAGAATGGTTTATTATTGAACAAATTGTAATTTACAATGTGCTTGTATTTATATTTAAAATGTTGTCCGGTAAACTGCCGAATTATTTAAACAAAAATGTAAAACATGTTTCTGATACACATAATTATGGTACTCGACAAGTTAACCAACTATATGTATCCAGAACTAATAATATGAAAACTTGTAAATCTATCTTTCACAATGGACTATTAATGTATAACAATTTACCCAATAACTTGAAGTCAGTAAAAACTACAAATGAATTCAAATCTAAATTAAAATTGTATTTATATATGTTTAACCCATTGAATATAATATATTTTTTGTAACATTTATGTATGTATTAGCTAACGCTATTTAATAAAGTATTATTATTATTATTATTATTATTATTATTATTATTATTATTATTATTATTATTATTATTATTATTATTATTATTATTATTATTATTATTATTATTATTATTATTATTATTATTATTATTATTATTATTATTATTATTATTATTATTATTATTATTATTATTATTATTATTATTATTATTATTATTATTATTATTATTATTATTATTATTATTATTATTATTATTATTATTATTATTATTATTATTATTATTATTATTATTATTATTATTATTATTATTATTATTATTATTATTATTATTATTATTATTATTATTATTATTATTATTATTATTATTATTATTATTATTATTATTATTATTATTATTATTATTATTATTATTATTATTATTATTATTATTATTATTATTATTATTATTATTATTATTATTATTATTATTATTATTATTATTATTATTATTATTATTATTATTATTATTATTATTATTATTATTATTATTATTATTATTATTATTATTATTATTATTATTATTATTATTATTATTATTATTATTATTATTATTATTATTATTATTATTATTATTATTATTATTATTATTATTATTATTATTATTATTATTATTATTATTATTATTATTATTATTATTATTATTATTATTATTATTATTATTATTATTATTATTATTATTATTATTATTATTATTATTATTATTATTATTATTATTATTATTATTATTATTATTATTATTATTATTATTATTATTATTATTATTATTATTATTATTATTATTATTATTATTATTATTATTATTATTATTATTATTATTATTATTATTATTATTATTATTATTATTATTATTATTATTATTATTATTGTGCTGGCCACAACAGATTTTTAAAGGAGTGAAAATCACCATATCAAATAGGTAAGTTATCATCAATACCTACAGTACAAGAATATTCTATTTGATTACTATAAAATTATAAATATATGTATATTGATTCTCTTTTAATATTTTAGCCATGAAGCGAACGTACATGTCTGGAGCCGAAAAACGAAAAAAAAAAGAAAAGAGAAAGAACAAATAGCTCTCAATCAAAAAAATTATATGAAAACATTTCTGGCAACATCCAATTATACTAAAGATAAGTACACGATGAAGATAGAAGAAAAAGATGATATCTACCGCAACGAATTTGCTGAATGCGATGGAAAAGAAACGAAAGAACAAGAACATACAGACACGACAGAAGAACACGAAAAAATAGAAATTATCGTAAATGAATATCAACAAGAACAACATGGGATTGGCGAAATTAAACCAAAGCAGGACTCAGATTTTCCAATAGACATCGCTTTATGGCCTCTAAATATATCAGACAAAATGGTAAATTATTACTTAATTAATAAACCGTGTAATATCGGAGATAATAGTTGAATTCAAAGATAGAAATAAGACGTACTTTAGAAATATTTCAAATTCTAATTTTTATTGTTTAAAAGCTAATGGCACCAAAGAATTTCGCGAATGGTTAATTTTTTCGGCAACTAGTAAATGCATTTACTATTATGTTTGTAAACTTTTTATGCGTTCTAATATTAAATTTATAACTGGTTACAATGACTGGAAAAATCTTAATCGCGCATTAAAAGAACATGAATCTTCTAAAGAACATTTTTCATCAATTATTGGACGCGTTGATTCTCAATTAATGCAACAAATTAATGTTGAACAAAAATATTGGCGGGAAGTTTTAAAAAGAATAGTGGCTACTGTAAAATTATTAGCTAGTTTGGGTTTGGCGTTTCGGGGACATAGAGAAGGCGTTGATTAAGGGAATTTTATAACATGTATAGAATATTTAGCTCAGTTTGATGATTTTATAAAAAATCACTTAGAGAAGTATGGTAATATTGGATGTGGGAGAGTTAATTATTTGTCTCATACGACGTGTGATGAATTCATTAACTTAATGGGAACAGAAGTAAAAGAAAAATTAATTTTAGAGGTTCGGGAAGCTTTATATTATTCATTAATTGTTGATTCTACACCAGACGTAAGCAATATCGATCAATTGACATTTATATTAAGGTACGTTAACAAAGAGGGAGATGTCAAGGAACGATTTTTTGGTTTTTTACAAATTGAAAATCATTGTTCTGAATTTTTAGAACAAATAATATTAAAAACATTGAACAATTTATCTCTTGATATAAAAAATTGTCGCGGTCTAACGTATGACAATGCAGCTAACATGGCTGGTAAGTATAATGGATTACAAGCCAGAATAAAAAAATTAAACGAATCTGCTATTTTTATCCCGTGTTCCAGTCACACGCTTAATTTGATTGGTAATTGTGCTGCTGAGGCTTGTTCAACAGCTGTGTATTATTTCCATTTCGTTTAGAATATTTTTGTCTTTTTTTCTTCATCTACAAATCGATGGAATCTACTTATTAGCAATTTTGGTGATTCAAATTCGAAACATTTAAAAAGGCTTAGTGACACTAGGTGGTCGGCAAGAGCTGAGGCAGTTTCAGCTTTGCGATTAAACTATAAAAATATTAAATCTGTCCTTATACAAATTAGTCATTCGCTACAACACATTCAGACAAATTTATTGCAAGGAGTGAATCTTTTAAATTCTTTGTTTCAATTTATAATGGAGGTTAGAAATGATTTCGAAAGCATTGAACAGCAAGCAAATTTATTAACTGAGAACATAATTTATAAAGAAAAACGAATAAAGAAAAGAAAATTATAATTCGGTGAATCATGTACAAATGATATTCTTCTGGTAGGACGAGAATCATTTGTGGTAGAGCCTCGTAATGTAATTTGCAACAAACTTCAAACAGAAATTTCTAATGGAACTGTTATATACAAGGCAGTATTAAATAATTTTCAAATATTCTTCGACCATAAAATGAGTAATGAAGAAATAAATCAGTGTGTTTTGAACTTGTCGCATCAATATGAGAATGATATTGATGTATGTTACTTCAATGATGATGTGCATGCATTTTAAAAATATATTAAAGAAGAAAAAATCACGTGCCCTTTTAAAATGTATAAAATAGTAATAGACGGTTTGCAATCAACTTTTCCAAATGTTGAGAAAGTTTTAAAAGTTTTTTTTAACTTTACCGATATGCAATGCAACGGGGGAAAGATCTTTTTCCGTTTTAAAAAGAATTAAGAATTATTTAAGAAATAGTCTTGGGCAGTCTAATTTGCAAAACTTATCAATAATGTTTATAGAAAACGATATTACACAACACTTAAATTATGATAACATTATAGATAAATTTGCTGCATTTAAAAGCCGAAAAGTACAATTATAAATAAAAAATCATGTGATATCTACACTGTTTATTATAATTTCAAAATGTTATTTTATTTTATAATATAATTATATTATTTTATAATTAAAGATATATAAAATTATAGCACAAGAAATTGTTTTATGTTATGTATATATGTATTTAATTTTGCATAAAAATAAATATACGAATATTGTGCATAATTGATTTATTTTATTGGGGCCCCAAAATTTTTTAACGCCTCGGGCCTCTTGAAAGCTAAATCCGCCAATGGCGGGGATGAAGAAAATGGGTAGCACAGATCATTTATCCCCTTCTACTTTTGTTACTCGGAGTTGATCTTCTTGGTAAAAAGAAAGCGGCTATTTTCAATATTATAAAGGACAAAATTTGCTATAAATTTTGTATTTACGATTTTTTACTTACTATTGACCTTGGTCCTTGCAACACGTCAAGGGAATAAAATCATTCTAATTTTTACCTCCCGCTACCCTTGTAGTAAAATGGAGACAGGTATAGAGATTTTACTAAATATCGCATATCGAGATTTTGATAAATGAGCACGTTTTAAGGTCCCTAGAATCCAATTTTAACATTTTCACGATGATGTGTGTGTGTGTGCGTGTGTAAAGAAATTGAAATCGTGCATTTATACCTTATTCTAATATGTTATTTTTTCGAGATTTATGTTATTATAAAAATTAAAGATTATTAAATTTTCTCCAGGTTTTCATTAATACTTTTTCTATATATTTTGTAGATAAATTTATAAAATTATCTATAATTCAAATCCCGGAGCCTACGTTTTAAACATAACTCCATGGTTACGCAGTTCAGATATCAAATGTATGTAACTGACAGATAAATGTCACTATTAAAAAATTAATCATTTCAAATTAATAATAGTAAAGTTTTAAAAAGAAAATAGTAAATAGAACAATAATTATATGGAAAGGAACTTAATATAGTTTCCAGAATACTTGTAAGTATACGCAGATATGTATTTAAATTAAAAAAAAAAATATGTGGGAGATATTATGTTGGCCATAGCAGATTTTTTTCTTTTTATTATTCTAGTCTAGACACTATTAATTTTTAAAATTTGATTTTGTTGTGTCACGTGATAATGACATACTAGTTGTACAGTACCAGCGGTGTGCAATCAGTGGTTCATGGGTTTTCGAGGTGTTTAGTAAGTATTGAAAAAGGTTGGAAATAAAATATATTTAATTGTAAACTTACTATTACTATACTTCATTTCACGTAAGAATATAGCATTGGTTTAGAGAGAGATATAAATTCTGTCCTTTGATTGGTCAGAATGCAAACCTAGTTCTCAAAAACGAAAAAAATATCACCTGTCAGTTGTCACATCAAGTAAAATATATACAGAATTAAGCGGATTTTTAGCTGTTTTGTTTAAATTTTTTATATGCAGGTCTTGCACATTTTTATAGATAAAAATAATTATTATTGACAAAGTTTGGTTTAACGAATTCAAATTATTTATTTAATGGATGTAAACGGTCGTATCTCATGCGCCATCTACTATTTTCTTACGTAGTATAGGTTAAATGTTAAAATTAAACTTACAACTATCAAGTAGACTTTTTTGATAACAGTTGAAAAATAAAATCGCAACATATTTTTCTACATTACAATTTGTATCATATGTACAGAAATGACAGTCCAACTACCGTTAGGTATTGTAACTCATACTATGAGAGTAAAAAGTTTATACAAACGTGCTCTTCGCACTTTGGAATCTTGGGTTGATAGACGGTAAGTTTATTCCGCCAATATACTATACACTCGATTTAAATTATTACTGGTTGTTACATTCTGCATGAAAAGCACAGAGTGATACGTGTTTCTGTTTCGTATATTTTTCCGCTAGAGATGCAACTTGATAATGACCCAGCTGTCACTCGTCATTCTGAAAATACATAATATTAATAATATATATTAAATCGGATCAAAATGAATATATTTTTTTAATTTGAAATGACATAATTTTAACATACATCAAGGAAGGGTAAGAAATGCATATTTTTTCTCGGTGCAATTTGAAGCTCCCCAAAAAAAGGTTAATTGTTTTTTTCTAAAAATCTCTAACAACAAACTAATATGCCGTGCTGATAGGTAGTTAACATTTTTTTTTTCATTATTGTGCACTCAATTTATTTTGACTTTAGACAAACATATTTAAATACATATATTATCCATTCTTGGCTGCTGCCTCTTTCACACTAGGTTTTCAAGATAGCTGGACTTAAAGATCTACGGTCTTAAAGATTGGTTCACGTTTACACTAGATATTTAAATCGCTAGTAATGCAATGGATAATGTCAGTTTGGAATATAAAATTTGGTTATGAAAAGGACAACTGTCAAAAATAGTGAGATAAATTGTGGAAAGTGGGTCGAGCTGGCTTTAACCATTAGCAGCGTTGCCAGGTCTGAGGTTTTTCCTCAGTCTGGGGATATTTGATATTATTTGACAGAGGAAAAACTTTTTTAAAACAACGAAAATCTGGGGGAAATTAAATATAAGAAATATAATTATACATTTAATAAAAAATCATACCTATAAATTGTGATTGTGCTATTTAATAAGTATATGATATGGAACCAACAATATCTTACCTTTTTATAGTATTTTGATAATAATGTTTGAGAATTACTGTAAAATATGTACTACTAACGACATCTATGAATAGGTCAGGAAATATTTCTTCCAATTCACTGACGGAGTTGCCGGTATTTCGTATGGGGATATGTATTTTACATATAATTTTAAATATTTAGTCAATAAAACAAGAAATATTAAATGTACTTCCCAAAAAAAGCTTTCAGTAATGTCACTAAAACTGTTGATTTTTGACAATGACATTTAATTGCAAACATTTGAATTTGTCAACTGGTTTCCTTGGTGTAGTTTGGAATAATTTATTACTTCAGATTATTCTATAAATTATATTCTTTATCTCAAAATCTATATCTATAAAAGATATAATAAAAAAATATATTTATCAGATTCAGAATTTAATGTTCTTTATTTTTTGTAATAATTCAAAAATTTCAATTTCAAAAAAATAATATTTATAATATTATTTTTAAGAATCTACTACTTCCCGTTGTCCAATTGTCACTAAAACGTTTTCAGCTCTTCCCATTAATATCAGATTAAGAAATATGTAGTTAAATAGGTCTTAAGTCTTATAGTTTTTGAGGAATCGTCCTTTCAACACGCACACACACAGACACACACACACACACACACACACACACACACACACACACACACACACACACACATACACTCACACACACAACACACATACACATAACACACATAAAACATACACAAAACACACACACACACACACACAGACATTGTAAAAATATTAAACTCGGATACTAGGGACCTTAAAACGTGCTTATTCACTAAAATCTCAGCTAGAGGCAATGTTGCCATCTTTGGAAAATTGTTGACCCCGGACATTTGAGTAAAAAAAAACATTCCTTGGAACACGAAAATAAGTTTTTATTATTGCAATCTGTCTTTTTATGTATTACAATCAATCACTTTTATTCATTCCACAAGTAATTACGCATACTAGGTAATAACAAGGAAAACAAGATATAATATTAAATGTATATAAAAAATGCAAATAAAATTAAAAATGCATGAGTGCCCGTGAGGTGACGCCTGGTAAGCGCCCGCACGGTACAAATATTCCATCATTATCGATATCTGTGTATGAAGCAGATTGGCACACCCAGTAATGGGTAATATGCCGTGATGAAATATTTATTTATTTATTTTATTTATTAAAAATGCAAAGAGGTAAAAAATTGAATAGATGTAATTAAAAAAAGAAACTTCTTTATACAAAATAATAAAATATTTGTTAATCTTATGAATGGTATTTTGGCAAAGACCAGCGTATAGATACGACGCAGTTCTATTGCGCCAACGTTTCGAAGACAACCGCTGTGTTTGTCTTCAAGAAGGTCAACAATTAGTCAAACAGGGAGAGGAAGAAGTATTCATGAAACAGCACTGGCATCAAAGAAAATGTAATGATTTTTATTTGTGTTCTATTTTTTATAATCTTAACACAATTTTTTGTTCTGTTATAGTTCCAAAGTCTCCGGGAGGGACCGCATATCAAAGAGAAGTCATTCCTCCAGATTGGGTTTTGGATTACTGGCATCCGTTAGAAAAAGCACAGTACCCCAAATATTTTGCTAGACGTGAAAAACGTAAAAAAGAATTTATTAAAATGTGGGATCAAAAATACAAGAACGAGTGTGAACAATAAATTTTTGTTGATTTTTATAAACATTAATAAACTATGAAGTAGTTATACTTATAAATAACATTTTTTTTACTCTTTATTAAATATTTTGGATGTTCTTCAATACTCTAAAAAATGCATCTATAATATTAATATAAAGGTGTCTCAGGACTAGTGTAAAAAAAATTAATAGCATATTCCTGACATCATTTTGAGTAAAAAATGTTATATGAACATAGGTTTTATTCCTTTTGGTTACCAAAGTACAAGAGTTCAAAATTTTATAAATAGCAGCAATTTTTAAAATTTTCTAATCAAGATACCTTCAATCCAGAGTAATAAACAATAGAAAACAATGCAAAATTAATCTAAATTTTTTTTTTACCAGAGTTATTGTTATTGTGAAATGGATGGGTTTAGTGTTGCAGAATACGCAGATATAATATTTGTGTATGGATTCTATGATGGTAATGCCCTCCGTGCGTCCAGAGAATATCAAAATGGGTATCCCAATAGACGTCAACCTTCCCATCGCGTATTTTCACGCACTTTTCAAAGGTTGAGAGAAACTGGGACAACAGCTGTACGGGCTGGAGTTCAAAATGATGGTATTGGACCGCGCAATATTTACGAAGAAAATGTTATTAATGCAGTTCTTGATGATCCGAGAACGAGCACTCGATGAATCGGAAGACAATTACACATGTCACACATGTCTGTTTGGCGGATATTAAACCGCGAAGAACTACATCCATATCATTTTCAACGCGTGCAAGGACTCGAACCTGCAGATTATGGTCCACGTTTAGAGTTTTGTCGCTGGTTATTAAACCAAAATGCCAATGACCCACATTTTATTTCAAAGGTATTGTGGTCCGATGAGGCACAGTTTACAAGAGATGGAATAAATAATTTTCATAACAGCCACATATGGTCTCTTGATAATACACATGCCATCAGTCAGTCACGTTTTCAGCAACGTTTCAGCGTAAATATTTGGGCTGGTATATAATAATCAGTTTCTGGACATCGAAGTTTTAAATAACCATTTAACTTCGGAGCTATACAGAGAATTTTTAGAAAGCAGACATTGTGAAATGATGGAAGAAGTACCTCTCCAGATACGACAACAAATGTGGTATCAGTATGACGGCGCCCCTCCTCATTACGGAAGACAAGTGACTGCTTGGTTAAATCAGCATTACGCGAATAGATTGATAGGACGCGGAGGTCCTTTCAGATGGCCCGCACGATCTCCCGATTTAAATCCTCTGGATTACTATTTATGGGGACACATGAAGCAAATGGTGTATAGTGTTCAAATAAACACACGTAACCAGTTGTTAGAAAGAATAAGAAACGCTGCAGCTTACATTCGTAACAACCACAATACAATTAATTTAGTTTATGATTCCATGATTCGTCGATGTCAAGCTTGCATTCGAGGTCGAGGGGCATATTTTGAACACTTGCTATAAGACAAAATGAATATATTTAATGTTTCCATTGTTTGTTACTATGTTTTAAATGTATCTTGATTAAATTTTCTAGTAAAATTGCTGCTACTTGTAAAACATTGATCTCTTATATTTTGGTAACCAAAATGAATAGCACCTATCTTCATATAACATTTTTTACTCAAAATGATGTCAGGAATATGCTATTATTTTTTTTACACTAGTCCTGATACACCCTGTATACAGGGCATATATTACCCGACGTATTGATCATGGAACAAAATTTTTTTTTCAAAAATTCGCAAAAAATATTGCATCGTATTTAGAGTAAACATTTTTTCTACCACTGGTTGATAGATATTCTTAATAATTTTATTCAAATCTACTATAATGCAGGTAATTGTTTACACAACATGTAATAACGATCTGATATGTAATTAATAATTTAATTCGATTGGGATAGAACATTCTTTCGTAGATATTACTGTTAATTATCATTCTTTGCTGGTTTAGTGTTCTGGTTGTACAGTGAATAGCAGTTTAGTGTAGTTTTTGTGAAAATTAATGCATTGTACCGTGATAGTAAGTTAGTGGACATGCTGTTAATTTATGGAGAAGCAGGGCAAAATTCTTTATTGGCACAACGTATGTATGCTGAACGTTTTCCTTTACGGCGGCGTCCCAATCACCGTTTCTTTGTGAGGATCATCCAGCGCCTTCGAGGCACAGGATCTTTGCGACCTATTCGTGGGAGAGGCGGTGGCCACCAACGACAACGCATTAATATGGAAAATGCTGTCTTAGATGCTGTAGGAGCTGAACCAACCATTAGCACCCGAATAATTTCTCGACAGTTAGGAGGAGTATCTCATTATTCAATATGGCAAATTTTGAGAGATTACAACTATCACCCATTCCATTTTCAACGAGGTCAGGGGCTAACAGAACCTGACCATTATTTCCGAGTAATGTTTTGCGATTGGTTTTTACAACATCTTCAAAACCCTAATTTCCCCTCATACATAATATTTTCTGATGAGGCAACTTTTACGAGAGAGGGAATTCATAATATTCATAATTCTCATTATTGGAGCCAACACAATCCACATGTTGTACGAGGTAGTTTCCAGCATCGCTTTTCAATAAATGTTTGGGCAGGTATTGTAAATGGGATGTTACTTGGGCCGTACATTCTACCAAACAGAATGACTGGTAATAATTATTTATTATTTTTGCGAAATACACTTCCAGAGTTACTCGAGAATGTGCCTCTTAATGTGCGCCAACGGGCATGATTTCAGCACGATGGGGCGCCGCCGTATACTTTGCTCGAAATGTGCTAGAACACTTGAATCAAGTTTTTCAGGACAGGTGGATTGGTCGCGGTGGTCCTGTAACTTGGCCTGCTAGATCCCCTGATCTAAATCCGCTGGATTTCTATATCTGGGGCTATTTTAAGTCACTTATCTACGACAACCAAAATGCGCCGGAAAACATAGAAGAACTTAGGCAGTGGATCGAAAATTCCGCGGAAACAATAAGGCAACAAAATTCGTGTCAGGCTTGCACTGCATCGTTTGTTCAACGTACTGCAATGTGTCTGACAATGAATGGTGCAATTTTTGAACAATATTTGTAATTATTGTACTTACTTAGAGTCGTCAGGTATGTGTTTAGTAATTTAGCAAATTATCTTAAAATTAAATACAATGCATTGATATTTGAAATTATTGTGTATTCAAAACTATTATTATCTCTAAATTGAACGAATATTACGTAATGTTACTTTGTTAATTAATTTCATTTAACACTTCTTTCAATAAAGTACGCTACTCCAGTGGTCCTAAAAATGTCTACTTTGAGTAAACCACCACCCTTAATTTTACGAATTTTTGCAAAATTCTTTCGTTCTATGATCAATACGTCATTTAGTATATGCCCTTTAATTTTTTTTCCCGAAGTATGATTATACCCTGTAGAGTTGTGTGAATGACAATGGTCCTATTTTCGGTATTAGTTTTAAGTGCCTTTTTTTTTAATAATATACAAAAAAGTTACTTAGGAAAGTTATTTAGAATTTAATTTTATGCTCAAATTTGAAAAAAAGTAAATTATCAATTATTCTATTTTTTTAAATTAATTTTTTGTACTCATGCATTAAAATTGAACATTCTCCTACTTCTAAAGCATTTCTTAAAGAGCTATATTTATAATAAAGAAGTATAGTTTCTCAAAAACTCTTTGGCTTAATAGTAATAAGAAAAAATGGTGGAATATTGAATGAAATTTAATTTTAAAATAATGAACTTAGTGCATTTGTTTATGTTTTACAATGTTGGCAACAATTTCTACTCGGCGGGAGTCGGCAAAACAGAGCACACGCGAAGCCGGTAACACATAACCAATAAACGTAATATGAATTGTTACAAAATAATAAGAAATTTAACAAGTTTTTTAAGTTTAAATTTGCTATTTTCTACAAGTGAAATTCTTGGTAAGTAATAAATAATTATTTACATGCCATGATTAACACTATATTATATAAAAATAAACATTAAAATAACATTGGAATATAAATAAGACTCATCACTCTGAAATTAGCTACATATATTTATATTATGTAATTAAGTTTTAAAAAATAAAATTATTTGTATAAAAAATACTACTTATAAGTTTTATACTTTTCGTACAAAAGATATTGTACAAACCGCGTGCGTGAACTTGGTTCCCGGAATCGTTCTATGGCAGCGCTCGCAAGCTCGCGCCGCCAAACACTCATCCGGGAACCAGACGTTCCCGCACTTGGTATGTAAATAACTATTCTAAATAATCTACTGTCAAATGTTATAGTTAACATTAAAAATGGATCATATAGAAGTAAAAAAATGTTCTTGGAAAGGAATATGAAGTACGTTTATACAGGGTATTAATAAAAAAACTTTACACACTTTAGCAGGTGATAGTAGAGATGAAAACAAGAAAAAAATTCTAATACACTTAGGTCCAATACTCATTGGTTTTTAGAAAATTTATGTATGGAATTTGTACATAATACACAGGATTGACGGAAGGTATTGTGCTGGCCACATCAGATTTAACAACTAAGGACTCTAGGTGTTTACGATCAAGTGCGTGAGTCTCTTCGACGACGGCTGCATCTTTGTTTACAATTGATCGTAAACACCTGATGTGGCCAGCACAATACCTTCCGTCAATCCTGTGTATTATGTACAAATTCCATACATAAATTTTCTAAAAACCAATGAGTATTGGACCTAAGTGTATTAGAATTTTTTTCTTGTTTTCATCTCTACTATCACCTGCTAAAGTGTGTAAAGTTTTTTTATTAACACCCTGTATAAACAAATCTTTTATTCATATTTTCTTTATTTTCAAAAGTATGGTGGGTCATTACATGCTTTTGTAGGAAAATCATACTTCTTTTGATGCAACAAACCCCACATTAATAGATTTCTATGCTCCAAAACCTATTGTCGTCAGCCATTTTTAAATTTGCTCTGAAATAATCCGTGTGATCACTCAAAAAGGATGATTCAGAAGGGAAAGGGGAAGGTTGTCTAGTGATTACAAAATTAGAAAGTGTGGATAACGAATAGAAAACGAGAAAACATATTTCTTCTTAATCATGATCACTTTGATGATTTAGATTGAGAATCACAGCCCGAAGGAACACGACTATTGAGAACTGACATGTCCGATGGCGGCAGCACCATCGGGCCGATCAGCTGCTTCTGAATTGGTACTCGCAGTGTTGTGACATATGAAAACAAACAACAAAACCAATTTTTTTCACTTAAAATGGGGTTTGGTACCACAGAATATTTTAGATTTCTGAAGCAACAGCTACTTCTAAATGTATTCTACAAGATATGTTAAAATGTATTTAAAATTTTATATGTATTTAATCAATTGAAATTGATAATCGCAGGTGAGCGAATTATAAACGCTAGCCACATAATATTATGTGGAGTATTAAAAAATGACGGTATAATGTGGGTAATATTTGCACTTTGTCTGCGAACCAGTGCAATTTTTGCAAAACCACATGAAATCAAAATACATTTAGAGAAAATTTAAAAATTAGCAGAATGCACGTGTAAAGCTAGATAAAGACCACGAAATATGTAATTATCCGATTTAAAATGACGAGAACAAACTTTCATATGTTTTGTTATTTGTTTTGCACTACGAATTGCATATTCCCATGCTTTCGATTCATATCCATTTCAATACTTGCTCTTGTCGTAATTTTAACTTTATTTTGGCCATGTTTCGGAAAATTATAAAACCCAATGCCTGTGTCTCGACCAGATCTTGAGAGTGACGTCAGGATATACAACAATTTGTACGACTTTTCCACATTTTTATTCACATCAAATGATCAAACCACATGTAACTCAAGCATACAGTCACAATATAGTACCAAATCGGAAAGTTCATATTTTTCCCACCAGATGTCATGTCGCAGCTTGTCAGTTGTCAATAATCGCGACGCTGATCTGCTGATCTATAACTATCTCTTTCCCTTCCAGTCTATCTGTCTTCTTCCACGATTTTACCATACTCATGTCATATGTATATCCCTTCTTCAAAACATTAAATTGCTAATAAGAATATTAATACAAACTAATATTTACTTTTTACCTCTCACTAAGGTATTGCATTCATGCTAAAAATCGCATATCCAGATTTTATTGAATAAGCATGTATTAAGGTTCCTACAATCCGATTTTAACATTTTTACGATGATGTCTGTGTGTGTGTATGTGTGTGGGATGTTGGAAGGACGATTACTCAAAAACTATAAGACTTTATATTTGTTTAACTACGTATTTCCCAATCGGACATCCATGGGAAGATCTGAAAAGGTTTTGGTAACAATTGGACAACCGGAAGTAGAAGATTCTTGAAAAAAATCTTCTAAATATTATTTTTTGAAAAAATTTCTTGGTAATATTAAAGAAAATTAAATTCTCTATCTAATACATTTAAATATTTTATTATATATTCTATAAATTTAGAGATAAAAGAAATATAATATATAAAATAATCTGTTGTAATAAATTTTACAGCCGAAAGAATGCCATGGAAAATAGTTGAAAATTTAAAATGTTTGTAACTGACAGATAAATGTCAGTGTCAGAAATCCGGAGACATTACTGAAGACTATAAGTACAATTTTTGGTGAAGAGTGTAGGTATACATGAAATGTTAAATACATTAGGGCGCGAGCAGTCATGTGACTTTGTTGGCCTTGACAAGCATTTATGGGAGCCCATGTCAGAATGACATCTAGTAATTATGTATATAGATGTCAAATATCATAATTTCTCATTCTGAATTTAGTGATTTTCCAATTCCATATAGTTTATTTTCCTCGACAAGTAAATTCCACACTCATGGTGACAAATTAACTACGTGAATTTAGAAAATTTTGAAATTTTTAATGGAAAATTCTGACATTTGATATCTGTGTACATAATTACTAATTATCATTCTGAAACGGGCCCCCAAATCTGCTTGTCAAGGCCAACAATGTAACATGACTGTTCGCGCCCTATACTTATGTAACCAAAAAAAGGAAGTGGCGAGAGGTATTATGCCACAACAGATTTTTATTATTATAATAAGAAGCTATAGTGGATAGTTTTTATATTTTATGACTTTTATATTAAATTCGATTATAGTCACATACCCCATTTCACCGCTCTTAAACTGTGAAATCCGTTGTTTTACTGGTTATGTCTACTCTAGTCTAATAGCACTCTAACCTGTATTAAGAGATCTTTCATTTTATGCTAACATGTTTATTTCTCTATATATCTATCCCTCTCATTCAACGTTTTCATTAATAGAATAGGGTTGCCATATATACTTTCTACTAGTTAAAATAAGCTAGTATTGAAGTTATGAGTTATGAAAACCACTATCACTAGTATTACACTAACCTATTTCAGTAAGTAACTCTTAGTTGTAAAATTTAGTATAGTTCATCCAGGGATCATGTTCGGAAGACTCGTTATCGTTTTATTACGGCAGTACAATAGAGGGTCCCAATAGCCTGGCATGTGCCAGCGCTGTAATGAAAAATTTGAGTAGGGGTTTGAAATATTTCATTTCACACATTTTACTTTTCAAAACAGTAAAAAAAAATGTTTAATATTTAACTGTTTTAAAAAATATATTGTATAATCAGATTTCCGTGACCACCCAGGAGGTACTAATTGCGTACCGTTAATCTTTGTTTATAGTGGCGATTTCCCCAAGAGGCCTATAACCACATGTTTTGAAATCTTTTGCTGATAACAAAAGTCCATTTTTAATCCAGCCGTTTTCGTCACCAGCGTGTAAAATAATTATCCGTCGTCCCTTCGATACAGGTGCATTTAGCGAACATTTACCTTTATCATTAACCCATCCTTTCTCAACAACATCATGCGTGTCATACCATGTTTCATCTAGATAGACAATATTTTTCCCTGCTTCGCGGTACGATTTAATTTTATTTAAATATTTGTGCCGTAACTCAACTATTCGCGGTTGTTCTAGTACTGCTTGTCTTTGATCTAATTTTTTGTAAACAAAACCCATTTTCTTTAAACACTGATGTAGGCATGATCGAGAAGGTACAAAAGAAATATATTTTCTTAACGTTGTATGTAAAGATGATAATGTGTGAACAATATTATTAGCATAAGAATTATGTATTATTCGTACTATATATTGTTTCGTAAAATCATCTATTTTGTCAGTATCTGAATCTTTTCGAACTCTTTTAGGTACCGGACCACCTATTCTGATAATTTTTTTAACAGTTTTATCACATACCTTTGTTAGTTGGCAAGTTTTCTTAAGAGCAACTGATTCTTCATACTCCTCCAAAAGTCCATTGTAAACATTCAACACGATTTGTTGTCCATGTTCGTGCAAAAAAGGTTTAAATATATTAGGCGATGGTAATACACTTTTACTAGCACTTTCTAATTCTTCGTTTTCTTCCCACGGGCGAAACATTGTTAACGTTGTTGACTGTTGAATTTAATTTAACAGAACAAAAAACACTTTCAGCCTTCGTACACTAGTTAGGAGGTACAAATGACAAGTGAAAATAATTAAACTCACCACCTATTTATATACCTACATAGCCACAAATAACGGTTTTATAATCCTTTGGAGACAAGTTCACAGACCTTATAATAAATAAGCTATAAGAAAATTAGGGAAATTCTAAGTTCAAAAGATTAACGCATTAAAATTTTAGATATTAGCAAATACAGCCCTGGTAATCGGTTTATAAAATCTGAAAAGTGCAGTCTTGGTCTACAGTCGAATACTGGGCGTAAAATATATACCAGCATTGCAAATACTGAACTGGTCGACTGTACGGACCAAAGTATTTTGGCATTGCGGTTTTAGCTATTGTGAACCCATAATAAAACGATAACGAGTCTTCGGAACATGATCCCTGGATGAACTATAAAAGGTTATGAGCTTGGCTCATTATGTTTTGTTTCATAAAAATATTAACTTATAATATTAGTTATTAGTGTAGAACAACAACATATTAACTAATTTTATTTAAAAAAATTGTTTCATAAAATAAAAAAAGTCTAATAAATTATTTTAATAAAAGCAAATTAATAATATTAGCGTCTTGAAAGTAATAAAACAATATACCTACTAGTGAAAATTTTGTGTGTAATTTCGGCAAAGACTTTCTTATCAAAATTTGGAAAATATATTAATTTAACGAAAGGTTTAGGCTTAATTTCGAAAAAATTGGGTGTCTTGGACAAAATAAATTATATACAGCTTTTAATTACGTTACTTTGGCTAGGGAGTGGTATGCAATACCATTGTATAGGTTATAGGAGATCTGCATGGAGTCTAAAGCAACCTCTTCAATATTCTCTGGGTACGTTCGGCATTAACATCTACGGATTGAGCAGAGCTCGTTGGTCACAGATCGCTCCAGATTCATAGTTTAGGCGGGAAATTATAATACACACATGTGTAAGTAGGGCTGTTTCGAATTTTGGTATTTCCTATCAATCAGTTGTCACTTGTCAGTAGCAACAGAAGTAAACGGTGAGTGAACTTATTAAATAGTTTTTCATTGTATTAAAATATTCTATATTTCTAAAAGTTTTCTTAGTATTTATAAATTTAATTCTGTAGGTATTATTATAAAATAGATAAAGGCATGAACATGAGTACGGACGAATTCAAGATGATAATAAAATTTGCATATGACATGTTTTTCGAAGACAGCGACGATGAAGACGAAAGTGATATAATACCGTTTGCAACTCTTCCGCAATTTTTGTCCAAACCTGAAATGTGTATATTCGTATAATTATGTGTCAAATAAGAATTCTTTTCATACACAACTTACCGTTTTTTTTAAACTTGTTTCAAACAATTTATAATTTCTTTCCACTATATTTAGAAATAGCAACGTTTTTGCTTTTGCCCATATTGCATTGCTGCTGGTGTTGTTGTAGCTGTTAAAGTCTGGAAAATTTAAATAAAATTGTTTAAATTTAATAATATATTTTATGATTACCTTCATCAATTAATTCTTTACTCACTGATGGGGATACCGGCGATGGTGAATACGAGCTTTCTGAAAAATGTTATATGATGTGTTTTGCGAAATTTTTACAACATATATTTTCTTAATTCTTTGTTCATCCTGACTGGCTACTAACGTAGAACTGAGTCACTTACTAGTTCAAATTTCTTGGAACACATTTGGTGGCAACATGGTCAAGAATTCTAAGAACTACCCTTCGCCGGTTTAAATTTTTGTTCGCCAATATCTACGCGGGAATTTTTAACTGACCCGCTACAGAAGTGACAGTTCAGATAGGCTTATACGAATGCTCAAAATCGAGAGCTCAGGATGCTCGATGACCAAGCGCGGAGCACACAGAGCGAGCTCTAGATGCTCAGCGAGTTCAATGCCGAACGCTATAGATCGCTCTGATGTCAATGCCGAACGCAATCGAGGGCTCTGAGCGCTAGAAATGTTAATGCCGAACGTATTCTCTATGTGATCAGGGCGAATTGTATCACGGTTTTGAGCAGCAGGCTTTAAAGGACTCATGATCTCGGAGATTTATTTATTTTATTTACATACATGTACAAAAGTGCGAACGTTTAGACGATGACAATTCGGAAAACGTTCCAAATAAATTTGCCGACCTTGGGCAGCGCTTCCCTATGCTTCACCATAGGCCAGCACAATGTCTATACGCGCTATCCCGTAAAGGTAGGCATTTTTACTGATTATAACTTTTATAATAATTATTAATCGATTTGTCAAAATTTATTTTAAAAAGTTGACAACTCACATTTGTTAAAAACAATTGTTATTGTTACTGGATTATATTAGTATAGTGTATAGTTTGGTTCACAAAAGATGACAATTCAAGGTCATAACAGTATGGTATAATATTACTAGCAGATAACTTCACTGCATTTCGTATACATAGACGTGCAACATGAAATATTTATGGATACATTTTAACTGAAAAAAATAAGTGTAATTTATATGAAAATTATGTTTCTTTTTAAATAACGCCTTTCTCAAAGATTTACGCTCTTCACCTGTGTATTTGCAAAACCCAAAAACATAGTCTTGATAAAAACCATGGAATAATAATTTGATTTAAATGTCAACGTCACTGGGTAACTATTAGGACAAAGGGCAGTGCAGTAGATAATTAGATATCTGTAACTCTACGACATACGTCATTATTATTTGTAATGTGTTGGAAAGTAATGTCACCATTTACGTATATCTGTCACACAACATAAACTATATAGACATGCGTCAATTAATCTTTCTCTTTCTAACATGAAATGTTGCTAAGTTACTACTGCATAAAGTGCTGTATATTCTTTCTTCGAACAAGTGACCATGAATAGTCATCTTTCGTGAACCAAAGTATATTATGAAAATACCTAAACGACTCGCTAATTTATGGGGGTGGAGGGTAAAATGCTAAAAAAAAATTGAAATTCCGAAAAAAAGTTATTAAGAAATATAGTTGCTCTCAACGGATTCTATCACTAGTTAAATTTAATGTACTTATTTTTGTTACATCCTGTATATAACTACAACTAAAATTCTGGATTTCTTTCAAATATTACGTCCAAGTCTAAAGCAACTTTATTTATTGGTGTCAGGGTGTGTTCGGTTAAAGTAGAATGAGGTACATTTTAACCTACGCTATTTTTCCCATACTTCTAACTTTAATTTCCTAATTTCTAATTGTAATTTCCTTTTCTTTAAAAATTCAATGCTTTCTGTTTCTTCTACATTTCGCGTAACTACTCTTTCTGGGAGTTCCTATAATGAACGAAATCTATAAATAATAATTTTACAGAATTGTAATTAATAGTTCTCAATGAACCTTTTGAAAAAGTCAGCTGGTTTACATTTATACAAAGTTCTTCAACAGCATGTCCATCTTTTAGAAAATTAGAAGAAGCAGGTATATTTTATTCTACATATTCACATTCTTCGTACTATCTTCTTTCGTTGGCTTGTTATTTTGATTCTGAGTCAGAATCTTTTGTTCCGATTCCTTTAATTACGGGAGAATCTTTACCCAGAATTTCTAATATCAATTTGTCCACATTATCTATTTTCGACCCTGGTCCACCATTACGTTCTGTTTTAGAAGCTTTGTTCATTTTTACCTAAAAGTTAATGAATATTTTGACGTTTGACATTGAGCATTAAAGACAGCAAATTAACTGTCAAAGTGACCAAAATCTCAATGTCATTCGCGTATCCATAGTTATGCAAGTTACGTGTAGTTCATAGGTTAAGGAAAATATATAGTAGAAGATTGGGTATCTCTCTTGTAAACCGTGATAACAAGTTTTAGTGCCATCTGTGAAAAGGTCAAAGAACTAAATTTGACAGCCCAGAAGGTGGCGGGAAATATGAATTTATTTTGAATTCTAAACTTTAAATTTTATTTCTTGATAATGTAATTAATAGAAAATCTTTCGAAAATAGATATTTTATTAAAGACATTCGCAAGAAATGTGAAATATATGTTGCACTATAAAAAATAATTAAAGTACTTAATATGTTAATGGCTTTATTTAAAACTGTATATATTTAAATCACATAATAAATAACTATAAATCTCTAACTACACAGCGACTATTAAAATTTAAGCACATACTATGCAAGGAACCAACATTTTGCATTATTATTATTACAAGAAGTAATTTTATTTCAAAAAAGGGATGTTACTTGAAATGTCTGCCAGAAATGCACAGCTTGTATGACCTCGTCATCGATGTTCGTTCACTTTTTAACAAATCTACGCTCTTCTATACTCTTTTTATTAAAACTGACACCATACTATTTCAACATTTTTTGATAAATCTTATGAAGCTTCACGTCCTTTCGTCAAAGAATGTAATATTTTGCTGCTCTCCTACGGTGTGAACATCTATGAGCACCATCTTGATGTACATTCTCCTGGTCCACTTACACACACCATTTCTTCTACTGGGCACTATCAAATTCTGCAAGAATGTGTCTTCACTACAAATATTTCATGTAATCTTTTTCTGAAATATTATTAATTTGTTTGTTAATTCTTTATATCACCCTCTTATTATAATGTTAGTATGAAAGATAATATAACTTACTGAAAATATATTAAATGATAAAGCACTAAATTACAATAAAGATACAAATTCACAAATAACAGTTTTAAATGTCAAAGAATTTCGAACGATGTAATAGCACAGAGCACAAATTAATAATGTATTGATCTGTGGTAATAGAGAAATGTGGGAAATTTACAGCAGTTCTCAAACATGTTACCTTTTTATAGTATTTTGACATTAAAGTTTGAGAATCCCTGTAAAATCTGTGCTACTAACGCCATCTATGAAAAGGTCAGAAAGAATTTCCAAACGCTACTAGATTGAAAACTTGTTATCACGTTTCTAAATGCAGATTCACACCCGGTGTAGTTACATATAATGTCATTTTTTGTTCAATAAATATTTTGTGTTATAAGATAGCTTATTTATTATCATGGTAGCAAAGCGTAGTTAGGGCTGTGCTATCTTATAATGATTTGTGCTCTGAAGAACTGCTGGACAGCGTGTTCAGATAGACAAACAGTTTTCAAAGGACAACTGGCCCAGGTGGAAGTACAACGTCACACTATTGTTGAAACACCGCAAAGTGTATAGTATCGATATTGGAATCTTGGCGTAGCCTACAGAGCTGCAGATATAACCTGGGGTTACCGAAAGAGATGTTACAGAACGTAAAATAGCAATTGAAAAGTGGGAGGAGAAAGATATTGAAGTTCATCTTCTCCTCAATAATCTTATGGCTGATGAAGTATACAAACAAGTCAATAGTGTCAATTCATCAGCAGAATGTTGGTCGATATTTTTGAATAAAAATCCGGTCAGTGTCTGGCCGACTTGGAACCTTGGAAATGAATTTTTCAGTGTACCGAAAAAGAACTCGGGTACTGATATTATCACACATGTTGTAAATATGCAAAATACATTTTTGGATTTAACTGGTGAGATGAAGTGACAGTTAAACTGCGAGTTACCTGATCAGCTATTACTCATGCGAATTACCAGTAGCTGCCGGCAAATTGTAACAATTTCACGCAATCTGGAAATCTACACCCTTGAAGGACCGTAGATTTAATAATTTGCTGACGACTTCGACATGTGAAGTTATAATAAAATGAGTCTGCAGAAACGGAACCAGCGACGGCCTTTATAGCGAAAAGTAAGCCGAAGCAGCGACAGAATGATCGACGGCAGAATAATGGACAACAAGAGCGGAAGGAACCGTTGAAGTGTTTTAACTGTCAGACGCCGGGTCATATGCGTCGTGGTTGTAAATCACCAAAGAAGCAACGATCAGAAAAGAACAATCCATGGAATCTTCGTCCACAGCATCGAAAAAGACATAATCTGCATTTATTGGTCTAGCGTTTGTCAACGTCGCATATTCTACAGACTTGTCATCTGTCAACAAAAATGATTGGGTATATGACAACGGGGCTACGCAGTACATGGTGTCAACGAGCAACGTGTTCGTTACGTACGAAGCATTTCACACACCCCACTATGTGGAAATGGCTGATCGTTCGAAAATACCAGCGGATGGTGCGGTATGATGCAAGTAGAAATGTTTGTAAACGGCAAGTGGATCGAAAATCACTTAGAATCAGCATGGTATGTCCTAAAATAGCGCCGAATTTATTCTCACAGTCGCAGTCAATGTACAAGGGTTGTAAATGGCGATCGAACGTCCATGGTACGAAATGATATCGAAAAGGACAGTTGGTTTTGATCAGCAGACAATGGACTAACGATCTTACAAATGCGTACAATAAAATCAACTACTTCTGCACAAGTGTATGTCGCGAGAAACAAGTTATGTTTGCAAGTTTACCACGAACGATTAGCGCATCAGAATAAACATCATGTTGCAAAGATTTTGAAACCAGTTGTCCAATTGTTATCAAAACCTTTTCAGCTCTTCCCATGAATGTCCGATTGGGAAATACGTAGTTAAACAAACATAAAGTCTTATAGTTTTTGAGTAATCGTCCTTCCAACGTCTCACACACATACACGCACACACACACACATACATTCACACACACACACACACAGACATCATCGTAAAATGTTAAAATCTTATTGTATGGCCCTTAAAACGTGCTTATTCATTAAAATCTAGATATGCGATTTTTAGCATGAATCCAATACCTCTCTTAGCGAGAGGTAATAATATATGATACCGCTCATAACAATAAAAAAACCATGGTATAATAATATCTGTGCGGAATTGGAGAAGAATGTAAGAAAAAATTACAGATAAGCTGAAAAACAAAAATTTAGAAGACGAATTAGATATTTATCTGCAATCAAAGAAATTGTATAGACCAAAAATAAATACCCAAAAGGAAAACTAATAATAATAATAATTTATTTGTTTAGAGAATAAACTCATACAAAGAAAATGGTAACAGAATTTAGTAATTATAATGAGTATAACATACAAATTGAATAGTATTTATATACATAAATGAAATAGATAAATATGTGAACATTTAAAAATTCAAAATAAATGCACGTAACTTCAGGGCAGGAATACAGTAATTGTAGATGTCAAATATTTTTGTCTTGGAGATGTCGGCTAATAGGTCCGTGTTGACATTATCGAGGTTGCTATAAGAAATATATTTAGCAAGGTGTACGCTTCGAAGAGGATTGTAGATGGGACATTTGAAAAGGAAGTGGTTGATGGTATTTTCTTCATATAAGTTGCAGATAGTGCAGATTTCTTCTTCGTTAAAGATATGACGGAAGCCGTTAAGGTGGAAGGAACATATTTTGACATTGGACGTTCTAAGTTTCAGGAGCCTAAATGGGACATGAAGGGAAAGGTAGTTGTGCCTTGTCAGGTATATTTGATAGTATGGGTTATATGTGGAGAGAAGTATTCTTTTTGTATCCAAATTATACAGCACTTCATTATAAGCAGTAACTATGTTGTTGAGTTCTGCGTTAAGTAAAATGAGGTTCTGATTATCCCATACTTCTATGAAGTTAGTCTTAGACAATAGTAGCTGAAGATTATGTACCCAGTTATATTTCTCTTGTTTTTCATTTGAAATCATAGATGATGGCTTGGCGTTTAAAAGTTTTAGTTTGTCATAACACATTTTGACATGTCTGTAGTAAGTAGTAAGTAAAATTTTATACCAGAATCTTAACATTTTTTCCAAAATTAAGACCTTAAGATTCCTTGTTCCTGTTTCTCTTCTAATTATATATTGTGGAGTGGTCTTTTGCCAAGAGAAAATGTTTTTAAAATATTGGGCTGCACCTCTATCTACTTCACACTGCGAATAACACCAAACTTCAGAACCGTATAGAAGAGTTGGAACAAGAATCGAGTTAAATAGTTTTATATTTGTATCCCAACAAAATGATTTTTCTTTTACCATTGTACTTCTTATTGCCCCAGTGGTTTTGTTTGCTTTGCTTAAAATTTCTTTGTAGTTTTCGGAGTACAAGCCGGATGTGGTAAAAGTTATACCAAGATATTTATACTTTTTTCCAAATTTTATGATCTTGTTTTGGCAAGTGTGAGTCATGATTCGTTTAGGCGGCCTGCCTAAATGAAAATGGACGATATTGGTTTTATCTTGGTTTACATCAAGCCCATGTAGATTGCAGTATTCTATAAGGGCATCTAACTTCCTTTGAATATCTGGTTGGGAGTATGCGAAGATAGCTATATCATCAGCATACTGTATAGGGAAAGGATGTCTATTTTTTGATTGATGTAGTATCCTTCAAGATTTTTGCTTCTAATGAACAATTCTTAAACCTGAAAAGTGCTTATTCATTAAAATCTGGATATGCGATTTTTAGCATGAATCCAATACCTCTCTTAGCGAGAGGTAATAATATATGATACCGCTCATAACAATAAAAAACCATGGTATAATAATATCTGTGCGGAATTGAAGAAGAATGTAAGAAAAAATACAGATAAGCTGAAAAACAAAAATTTAGAAAAGACGAATTAGATATTTATCTGCAATCAAAGAAATTGTATAGACCAAAAATAAATACCCAAAAGGAAAACTATAAATTGTAAATATACGGAAAAATAGAAAACATTACAGATCAAAAACAATTTCTGACAACAATAAAACCTGTAAGTCCTCCAAACTTTTCAACAAACCCTATTACAATTCATGAATAGGTAAATAACTGTCGAAATTGGTATTGTATCTGCAACCAACAATTCTTTCATGCATTTCACATTTACTTGAACATAGATATTAATACGCATGAACTTAGATTTGCTCTTAACAAATTAAAAATAACAAAAGCCTTGATTTGGATGGTATAATATACGGGCAATTAAAAAACCTTCTCACAGAATGGATAAATTATATTAAGGATTTATTAAACAATTTGTTGAGACAAGAAGATCTCCATTAAAAAAATTAACTTTAATCCACAAGAAGGGAGAGAACATGGATATGAACAATTACAGGATAGGGTAATTGTTTAATAAACTCGATTATAAAACTATTTACATATATCTTTAATAATAGAATGCAGAACTGGATCGAAGACACAACTATATTTCAAGAAGCACAGTCTGGCTTCCGGAAGAAATCATGTGTAGTCAACATGTTTGTTCTAAACATCACTGTACAGACCACGGACCAATAATCTACAGACTTCACTAATTTCGAGCAAAAAAGGCGCATGTGCAGTATTCATCGACTTCCAGTAAGCATTCGATGCTGTACCACCTCTGGAAAAAAATCTATTATTCAGGCATAATTGGCAAAATAACAGGAACATATACAAAATTGCTGTGGTTCAACTTACAGTAAATAACGAACTATCAAGAAAAATACCAATTACAAAGGGTTTACTGTAAGGAGAATGTACTATAATCCCCTTCTCTTTGTACTGTACAGTGTGTCCACTGAAGCGGGCCACCATTGCTAACTTTCTTATTTGAAGAGATAGAAAGACGATTAAATGGACAAAGTTGGGCGATATTATACGACAAATTTAACGGTGAAAAATACAAAACAATTGAACATCAAATTCACGACATTCAACAAATTAACATTTTTTTAAATGGAATGCCATATTGAAAATGGTACCATTTAAAAGATTTTTATTATCTGAATATAAAAGTTCATTGTCACTATGCCTCTAAAATTAAAAACAAAAGAGTTATTTCAAGTTAAAATTTAAATATTTTATTTCATATTTTGATACAAATACAATATTGTTGCTATGGAAAAAACAAAAACAAATAACGAAATTAATTATTAACTAGTAAACTTAAAAAATATGTTCTCTTGGGTTGAGGTCTATTTTGGGATATAGTTCTAAATACTTTTGCGCACTGGCTACAGAATTTTTATTGCACTTTGCATAAACAAAAAGCATATCAACTAATTTATCATTAGTACCTATATTTTTCCATTTTGTTGACAGCATCTATCAATAAAATGTCGATTGTTCTTTGTTTAATGTTAGTTTCTGTTGTTTCCATAGCAACAATGATATATGTGTATATTAAAATATGAAATAAAATATTTAAATTTCAACTTGAAATAACTCTTTTGTTTTTAATTTTAGAGGCATAGTAATAATAAACTTTTATATTCAGATAATAAAAATCTTTTCAATGGTACCATTTTCAATATGTCATTCCATTTAAAAAAAAGGTATTTTGTTAAATAAGTCGCGTATTTGATGTTCAATTGTTTTGTATTTTCCACCGTTAAATTTGTCGTATAATATCGCCCAACTTTGTCTATTTAATCGTCTTTCTATCTCTTCAAATAAGAAAATTAGCAATGGTGGCCCGCTTACAGTGGACACACTGTACATACCTAGCTGACCTAGAAGCGTTATTTTACAGAGAAAGAAAACTTGAGGGATACTTCATTACGCCGTCAACTGAGATATTATCATACGTAATATAACAAGTGATATGATTATCATCGATGATATTCTCGAGTGAAACCGAGCTGCAGACTTCACGAGTCCGAAGGACGAGTTGAAATGTGCTGCTTCGGTTTCACGAGCAATATCTTCGATTATTAATCATATCACGAGCTTATATTTAATGAGAGAATATAATGAATTTTTGCAATCTAACCTAACTTTTAATATACATATTCATATTGTATTAAAACATGGTACTTACGAGTTTGATTTAATATTTCGGAGTTTGAATTATTGTTATTATTTATTTTTATACTCAAAATTAACTGTCAATATCATAAATAAAGAAAACAAATCCCTTAGTAACGACTATAAATACGGTGTTTATTTCTTTGTTTTTTATCATCGCTATGATAGACTTGTAGCTAGGGAGATTCTGAATGTTGATTGGCGGAAAACATGTCACGTGACTAAGGAATTATATTCTCCCTACAATACGCAGATGTGGTAGATGACATCGTATTATTAGCACATTCGCCGGTAGATGTGCAAAGAAAATTAGAAGTATTATCAACGTACTGTAATAATTTGCAATGGGGTATATGACCAAATTTTTAATTTTACATAATATGATACTAGACAAAAAAAAATACCCGTATCTTTTTATATCGATTAATTATTCCTACTTTACGAGAAAATAATTATTAAAATTTTTGGAAAGGGATACGTGACGTGAGCATGGTAGAATCGTAAAAGAAGCCGAATAGAGTGGGACGGAAAGAGATAGTTATAGGCAGTTGTTGTCATGCCACACCTACCACAATATTCGTGACGCTGATCGGCTGATCTATAACTTTCTTTTGCCTCTCAATCTATCTATCTTCTTCCACGATTCTACCATATTCACATCATATATCCCTTCCTCAAAACAATATTAATACAAACATATTTAGTTTTTATTATTATAATAAGAAGCTATAGTAGTTAACTTTTATATTTTATAAATTTTATATTGAAATTCGAATATGGTCACATACCCCATTGAAAATATATTCAGACAACAAATAATTCACTTTCACATGGGGAGACAATATCATACTATTGCAGAAGTACAAATTCAAATAAATGAGAATATTACCCATTACCATAGTATATGAATTATAAACTACAAATAACGTATAATGTTGAAGTAAATATCATAATACGTATAATAATATTCTCATGCTATAAGCACAAGTTTTAATACATAAAATAAGAATAATAATATTGCTACCATAAATCTATTTATTAAATTTGGTCATATACCCCATAAATCTACCTACGCTATCTAACTTGTATTGTAATAGTAAAAATACGAGGGTCATTCAATATAGCTCAAAAACGGTTTATTTCAATCTTTCAAAATTAAGGCTATTTTTCAACATAATCACCCCCCACAGTTATGCACTTGTCCCATCTTTCTTGCAGCTTCCTAATTCCCTTGGCGAAGAATTCTTTCGATATACCCGGAAGCCACTTTTGCACCGCTTCCTTAACTTCCTCATTGTTAGCAAATCTTTTTCCACGTAGGGCGCTTTGAGTGGTCCAAACAGGTAAAAATCAGATGGGGCGAGGTCGGGACTGTAGGCAGGTTGAGGTAAGACCTCCCAACCCAATTCTTGAAGCTTATCACGGGTCAGTTGGGCTGTATGAGGGCGGGCGTTATCGTGCTGAAGAATGACTCCTTTTGACAAGAGTCCACGGCGTTTGCTCCTGATAACTGGTCTAACTTTGTGTTCTAGCATCTCAGAGTAATATTGGCTATTGATAGTTCGCTGATCTTCAAGGAAATCGCAATAGACTGGACCCTGTGAGTCCCAAAAGATGGACGTCCACATCGGAGTTCATCATCTACACTTGTTCGGCCACTTTTAAATCGATCAACCCACTAGTAAAAATTCGCACGGTTCATACAACTTTTACCGTACTGTATTAACATTCTAGAAAAAAATTTACTTGGTTTTACACCTTCTGCGACTAAAAATCTAATGACTGAGCGCTGCTCTTCTAAGGTGCAATCTTCTAGTGGACTTGCCATGGTGAACTGAAAATTTTGAGGTTATGTTGACATAAAATGATGAAACAGTTGATCAGAGCATATCCCAAGGTTGCAAACTAACACCCCTGAAAAGATTGTACACATTAATTGAATAGTTTTAAAATTATAGAATTTGTCTCTTTACTTATTGAATGTCCCTCGTATATTGCCGATATTGTTTATAAATTAAATTTGCTCTTACAGCAAGCATTTTTAATTCATTTGACAGCAATACGTATAGTTGTCACACATATAATACATTGTCAAGTTTTAACAATATTTGTATTATAATCGTAAGTAATAAAAGCGCTGTTACTATATGTAAAATAATTTTTCGTTATTATATACATAATTATCTTTATTGTAAGTATACATTTTTCTCCTTGTAGAAAAAAGAATGATACAATATTTCAAAATCATACAATCTTGGCCGAAACATACTCCTAATTATATTATTAGGAGAGAAGTAGGGCAGTATAAACTCGAAACAGATTTAATTGTAAACATGTTAAAGTGGTGGTACAAAATTTTAATAAGGCCAGATGAAAATGTGTTACAATCAACTTCTAAAACTCAATAAAAATGAAAACAAAATATTGCTAGAAATAAAACAAAATAAACACAATTGGGTAAGTAACGAAACCTTGAAAATATTAAAAAGAACACAAACTTCCATCGACTATTCGAGAACTAAAAGTGCGTGCAACTAAAAGCAAAATGGAAAATATTGCAGATAAATACGCAAATAATTATTAATTCTACATACATTAAATTATTCCAAACTTACCAAGATGGTTTCCCACATAAATTCAATAGCAAGGAAATATGTGACATTTGCAACCTCCTTGAAGAAATCCTTTCAAGATTCTTATGTAAAGAATCTTGAAAGGATTTCTCAAAATACACTGTCCATGCCAACCCCGATGACGCCACCAGTACCATGTTAGGCAACCTGACCAAGGTGTAGGTGTTCGACAACGGAAGATATGTTCAGGCTGCCTTAAGAGCTTTTATAATAAATGTATGTTATCCTGTTAATTTAAATATTATGTCCAATATAATTTGTAAGTAATTCTAATGTCACCAATCTATTTGTACAAACGATTATCTTTTAACAAATAAATATTGTTATTGTTGTTATTATTATTTGTAGATTGAAGAAGTCCTTTAGGTTCACATAATTTACTGTAGCCAAATTGTTACAAATTGGACGTTTTTTTTTTTTTACAAAAATCGTTATTTAAAGGACTTAAAAATGATTGTACATTTGGATGACAGCGACAAACTAATTTGTAACTACAGACAGGTACAACCTGTATAAACAAACACAGACTGGCCGAACGAAAAAATAAAAATAAATAAATATTTCATCACGGCATATTACCCATTGCTGGGTGTGCCAATCTGCATCGTACACAGATATCGGTACTGATGGAATATTTGTACCGAAAAGTAACTAAATTAAAAACTAGCGGTAAAATCAAAAACTATTGAAAATATTTTTAAGATGAATTAAATTTTGTTTGTTAGTCTAATTGATTGTTAATACTGTTACTTTATTCATATTAATATGACACGTTTGAAATTAAATTTATGACCAGTTTGACAATAATGCCTGCATAAGGTACTATGGTCTTCATTTAAGGTATTACAATGGTATTGGTGTTGATATATTTTTTTAACAGGTTGAGAAGTCTCGCCAATGTAACTTTTATCACAATGCCCACTTTTGGCCGTGGTAACTTCCTGCTTGGGTAATGAATAGGCTTCAACCCACATGGTGAAGTAGTCCATGACAACATCTATATATTTATTTCCATCATCAGTTTCTGGATATGGGTCTGTCACGTCAATCGCAATGCGCTCAAATGTTGTATTGACGCATTGGAGCTCTTCGTCATCTATGCGGCCCGTTGCTTCCAGCGCAAACCACACTAAAATCGCTGGCGCAATCTTTATACAGTTCTATTTACTTCAAAATGGCCTCCTCAAGATCCGTCATAGATCTCTTTCTAGTACTTTACTCTTGGGAATAACCAACTGAGATCTCTACTCAGTTCCATCAGCATTTTCTACCACACGCTTTAAGTAGTCATCCTCAACCACCATGGAGTCCCATTGCGCCCCGTATGATTTTACACTTTGTGAACGCGGCGTAATATCTTCTCATTCCGGTTTGCTGTCCTTTGCTTTCCATTCCAGTATAATTTTCAAAGCCGGGTCATTTTCCTAGTCTTTGCGTAGTCCATTGGGCTGTCAATTATCGTCGATCACTATTATCCTGGCAATAATGGAATGTTTCTCTTTCAGTCAGCTACAATGCTTGCATCCATCCTGACATGGTTTTCTTGAAAATGCATTGATACTACTTTCCTTTCTTTCAATTTCCTTTTTCTTTCTTTCTGCATATTTTCCAGGCGTTTTCAGTCGTCTTGAAGATATCGGCACTACTTCCCTTTTTTAAATTTCGTTTCTCTTTCTTCCTGCGTGGCTTATGTCTTCTTTTGTAATTATCTGCAAAGTTTCTGGGAATGTCTTACTTCACCATAATTACAACAGCGAAGTTTCTTTCTCCCAACAATGTTCGTCGCGTCGTCTCATTTATATTTTCATTTCTCTCGGCATCAATATCTCGCACTCGTGATTGATTACGTGAAGCTTGTTTGGCAGTTGTTTTTGGGCGAGCCAATTGCAGTGCTTGCGAGACGAATCAAACGAGTTACGTCGGCTTCAAATTCTTGAAGGCTTTCTTTTGAACTCCGATACCGGTTCCTCGGTTGAGTCTGGTACACCTGCTTCAGATGCGCATTGCCATACCGCATATTGAACCGCTTGACTAGTTGGTCGTAGTCCTCATGTTCTTCTCGAAGGAACGAGACTGTCAACGCTGTACCTTTCTCCGTGGACGGTCAGTTATGTGCTTTCTCAACCACTTCAAATTGTTTTAAATAGTTCTACCACGAAGATTTTCCATTAAATTCGATCTTCTTCTCATGCTCATCTTTTAAATTCTTCAGGTCTTCTTCAGTTTTTCTAGAATTCTCCTCTAATGTTTGTTCAAATATTTGCTCCAGAATTCTAGAATTTCCCTCTAATTTTTGTTCTGTTTGCTCCAAAATTCTAGAATTTCCCTTTAATTTTTGTTCTGTTTGCTCCAAAATTCTAGAATTATCTTCTACTTTTCTAGAATTCTCCTCCAATTTTTCTTCTAATGTTCTGGAATGTTCCATTAATTCTTTTTTAGTGTTTTCGAATTTTCTGCTATATCCTTTTAAATTCCTTTAGTGTTCTGGATTTTTTCTGCTTTTCTAGAATTTTCTATTTCCTATCTTAATTCTTCTTTTAATGTTCTGGATTTTTTCTACTTTTCTAGAACTTTCTTCTATAAGTTTACTAATGTTGGATAGGTATAGGCCACAAGGAATTTCTAATAAGTAATCTTCAAGATTTATTTAAATATCGTTCTTCCAGTTCTTTTTTTGTATCACTTCTTTTCAATTCACTTTATCTTATTTTTTTAGTCGTCATTTTATTTATTTCTATTTACACTTCACAGTTTATTAACCCGTATACCTGACATCAATTATTGTAATATTTATTTATTTGGGTGAAGTGTAAAAATCAGAGAAATGTTAATAATTAAAATAAAAGTTTATTAAACGATGAATAATGAGGAAAAATAAGGCAACGAACCCGCCACAAACTGGGTTCGATTCAGGTTCCGATTAATTTATTTTTTGAGAGATAGGTTTGGGTGCGGTTCTGGATCAAACATTAATAAAATTTGTGGTTTTGTTCCGGGTTCAGATATTGGGTTCAGGTGCGGTTCGACCTAATGAAAACTGAATTAATGTTTTTTGAATAACAATCCTATACAGAAATAATTTACAATGCGAGCCGGAATTTACGCAAGACAAGAACACGAACACAATTTTCACAAAGACAACACAGGGTCGATTGTCGGCTATATTACGATTACGCGTACGTTTCGAACTCAAAATGAACCTGAATCGGAGCTGAACCCTGAACCCAAATTTTAATACTCGGTTTAGTTCCGACTCGGGTTCAATTGAAAAATATATTTGAGGTTCGGTTCTGGGTTTGGGTTCGCTAAAATGTTACGGTTTGGTTCCGGTTTTGGTTCGGTTCAGGTTCGGGTTCGATGCCCTGGGAAAATATAATAAAAATAACGATTACTATGATTAAACACATAGGAACGCTAATTTAAGGTTACGAATATTATGAAATCCTTAAATACTAAGATTATTTATTTATTTCAACAAGTAACACAATACACTATTTATTTACACGATATTTACTTCACTATATTCATATCACTCATTACTTATTTCGACTCGACTGACTGGACCGGACTGAATTGATTTCACCAGCTGAATTGTCTCGCACAGAGTCGAGTTGCCTTTATATAGCTCTGTATTCATCTAAAAAACTCTAGAATATTCCCTGTAAAGATAGGGCGAGTGCGAGTAAATGAGATTATCGAGAAGTTTGTTTACACAACTGCACGTTCAGTAATTATGCTCCCGACTAGTTTAGACCCGTCGGACCAGTGGCGTCAATCGCGGGCTCGCTAAACTCAGTGGCTTTGGGTGCATGCACGTTACATTATCAATAACAAGACTTCTATTGCATTTTGACCTGTTTTGATTTCATATCATTAAGCAAAATCATTTGTGCAGTGGTAGGAAACCAAAATCATTCTAACGGTCCCAAAAAGTGTAGCCCGTCTAATTGCCCAAAACTAAGCGCTATAGAATCTTAGTAGGCAATTGTAAAGAGGAAATTAAAAAATGCTATTAGTTTGGACAGAAATGTTCTAGACTACAAAAAAAGAATTTTGCGACTAAATAAATTTGAGAAGACTCTGTACAAATTTATTTACTAAGGCCAAATGTAGGGTCCGATTAATTTATGAAAATAACAATTAAGCTTAAAACAATAGTTATTAAGTGTTAACCTGGTATAATAAATACATTTTGCTACAATAGATGCACTCCAGTTTTTTTTTATTTAGTTAATTGCCAATAGTGGCACTTTATTTGCTCCCTAAGAGCTTTATTAAAAAACGTTGTTAAATATTGTTTTACAGTAATTTATGTTATTACAAAAATTGAAGAATATTTCATTCTCTATTGTTTGTATCGATATTTTTCTTCATGTGCAGTAATTTCTGAAAATAAAAAAAATCGATCCCGATCAACGCCAATTATTTCGAATTTTAAATGGCACAAAATTGGCCCCTGTGTAGCACTCTCCACGCCAGCAATGAGATGACGCTTGGTAAACACCCGCACGATATATGTCATTATCATTACCGAAATCTGTGTACAAAGCAGATTAGCACACCCAGCAATGGGTAATATGCCGTGATAACATTTTTTTTTTAACTCCCGCTACCCTTGGTAAGGGAGGTATAGGGATCGTGCTAAAAAGCTCATATCGAGATTTTGGTAAATGACCACGTTTTAAGGTCCCTACAATCCAATATTAACATTTTCACGATGATGTCTGTGTGTATGTATGTATGTATGTATGTATGTGTGGATCCTGTTTACGCTCTAACTCAAATACTATCCATTCAGAAAGTTTTGAAACCATGTATTTCTACCTTATTCTAATATGGGAATATCTGATTAGATTTTGGTGGCAATCGGATAACTGGAAATGGCAGTTTACTTGAAGCTCAAGATAGTTTTTCTTCAAAAAATACCTTTAAATGTAATTTTTTCTCAATATGTTATTATAAAAATTAAAGATTATTCTATTTTCTACAAGTTTGCTTTAATACTTTTTCTATATATTGTATCGATAAATTTATAAAGTAGGTAATATAAAAATTATATACATAGGTAAATGACGGGAGGTACTGTGTTGGTCACAACAGATTTTTTTATTTAAATTTTTTGAAGAAAAACTATTTTGAGCTTCAAGTAAACTGCGATTTTCGGTCATCCGATTGACACCAAAATCTAATAGCTTCTATCCATATTAGAATAAGATAGAAATACATAGTTTCAAAAGTTTCTGAATGACAGTATTTGAGTTAGAGGGCCCAGAAGTTCCATACACACATACAAACATACACACACATACACAGCCACAGACATCATCGTGAAAATGTTAAAATTGGATTATAGGGTCCTTAAAACGTGGTCATTTACCAAAATCTCGATATGCGATTTTTAGCACGATCCCTATACCTCCCTTACCAAGTGTAGCGGGATGTAAAAAATAAGTGTAGGGTTTTAATGAAACTTGAAGCTTCAAAATTTCAACTTTCAAATAGAATAAAAATGACCCTTGTGGTGCTCTTTTCACAACATTTTTGAGAGCCCGTGTAGTGACGCCGGTAATCGACCTAATGATTCACATATGTATTGTCATTGACGATATCCGTGAATAGAAAATAAATAGATTGGCAGATTGCCACACTCAGAAATGAAAAATAAGACGTGATGTTATTATTAATTTTATTATTAAATGATATCCGATGATATCAGTGTCGTATCCTGGGACGGCGCCAGGGGTTGGGCCGGGGAGTCACTTGTTCCATCCTAAAATAGGCTGTGCCCAACCGCTGTTTTAAAATTATAAATATAAATTTATTATATATTATTGATACAGCTACAACATAGGTAAGGAAATAGATACCTGTGCAATAAATCTATACAAACATATCTTAACGGATATGCAACGCACCAAGAAAGTTTTAACTTAGGTAAGTACTCGCACTCACAATTCTTGATGCTGCCGGTTTGAGGGAGCGACAATCGACAAGTGTCGTGTCGACTTGTTTGGGCTAGTTTTACGCTTACTGTAAAGCTGTATAAAAACCTTCTAAATTTAAAAATAAATATACGAACCCAGTCGCACATGAACTGGACCAAAGAAATATGTGCTGAAAAGTCTTTTCTCACACAAAAACAAAAGCAAGTCCAATTTTTATGGACAAAAAGACACAAAAATTGAGTTTTAATGCAACCTCAATAATATATTGAAACAAAAAAATTACGCATCACTGTTTTGATCAAGATATAAATATTTAACTCTGCGTTCGAGTTATTGTCCGATTCATATGCTGCAGACATGATATTGTCGTTATTTTATGGTTTTTACCTTCCGTCACCTCTAGGTAAGGAAGGTATTGTCTTTGGTCAAAAAAATTCGGTGGTGAGTTTTCATTGAATAAGCACGTTTTAGGGTCTTTACAATACGATTTTACTATTTTTACGATGATGTCTGTATGTGTGTGTGTGTGTGTGGGTGTGTGTGTGTGTGTGTGTGTGTGTGTGTGTGTGTGTGTGTGTGTGTGTGTGTGTATGTGTGTGTGTGTGTGTGTGTGTGTGTGTGTGTGTGTGTTTGTGTATGTATGTGACCGCGGTTTCGGCCACGATATCTCCAATACTAGAATTACAATTCTTGCGTATTCCTCTACCTTACAACCATATGAAGACTTGATTAGATTTTGGTTATAATTGGTCAACCGGAAGTATTCTCATTTGAAGATTTTAACAGTTTTTCTTGAAAAACTCAGTTAAATTTTATTATAACTTAAATAATATATTATTCTCTATACGATTTGATTACATTTTATATTTCATATTCAACAGATATAGAGTTAAAGAATTATAAAGACAATAAATTTCCTAAATCAGCCAGCTATGCTAACTTAACCATGGAAACTGCTAATATATTCAGGTAATTCAAATTGACAGATGTCAGTATCAATAAAAAGTAAATGAATGAAAGAATGAGGGAAATAATTCTAGTGTTGGGCGTTTCTAGAAAGATAAGAGAGACGAATACATTGGTTTGAACATGTCATGAGGAGAGGAGTATATTGGAAGAATGAATAGCTTATACATATATACGATCTTTTGCAAGAAAATTTAGGTGTAGGGCACGTGCAGTGACGAGACTTTGCTGACTTTGGCAAGCAGATATGGGGACCCGTGTCAAAATGACAGCTATTAATTACGTCCATAACTGACAAATGTCATAATTTTTCATTCAAAATTTCATGATTTTCTTATGTTATTATCAGGGGTGTGGAATTCAGTTGCCGCGGAAAGGATTTGTAAAATACCAAAAAAATAAATTTTGAATTAAAAATTTTGACATGAGGATGACCCGCAAAACAGAAATAAATGGAAGAAAAAAATAAAACATAGCGACCCCTAACGAATGGGAAAAGCTAAAGAAGAAGATGTCAGTGTCAAGTGCCATTTGCTTGAAATAATATTACTAGAATCTTTTGCAAGAAAATTTATGTATGGAATTTGTATATAATACACAGGATTGACGGAAGGTATTGTGCTGGCCACATCAGATTTTTTATAATTATTGTAGTTGGAATACATATTAAATATTGTTAATTAATTGTTAAAACTATAGTGTATGTAATATATTTATTTGTTTTTCTATAAATAATTTGTATTTAATAAATTATAATTCTGGAAAATATTTTTTTTGGTAACATTTCTTTGGTCTGATTCATGTGCGACTAGGCTCATATATGATTTATATTTTTTATGATTTACATACCAACTATGCATAGAGGATACGTACATATACTTCTTTTGAGTATCATGTTTTTACTTCAGGCCACGCGCTTCAATCCTAACGCCGTCCCTGGTCGTATCAAGTGTAATGGAAATATATACAGGGTGAGTCTGGGAAGACGCCCTCTCCCTTTAACTTTTTTATTATAAGTAATAGAGTGGTTCATATAAAAGTTTTATTATGTTAAATATACTATTTTATGGCAGACGTAGATATTTTTTATAAAGTCATATTTACAAGATACGACTACCAATAAGTATTTTACTAAAATATAAACCGTCATATTTTCTCGTTTCAACGATGTATTAGTTTTTATTAATGTAATTTTATTCAAATATAGGTGGCTATGTGAAAATATACAAAATTTAACAATGCTAATATCAACAAAGTATAAATTTGTTTGTTATTTATTTATTATTACTTATTTATTATTTACTTATTTAACTATTTATTTTCACATAGCCACCTAGAATATCTGAATAAAAATTATTTCCCATTTCTTAATTATCTTATTTTTCTCGATTTTTTTTAAATGCATTAACAAAAACTAATACATTGTTGAAAAGACAGAAAATGACTTAAGATAAAAAAGTTACAGGGAGAGGGGCGATTTCTCAGACTCACACAGTGTAGCAGTTCGTGAAATAATGGTATAGTGTCTTCAAAAAAATTCTTTACTCGGAGTAGGCTATGAACAAGGAAACGTATATCAAATTAAAAGTATTTAATTAAATGTCAGTTTGACACGAGATATTGTCAAAAATGTTATCAAAAGAAATCAAAGAGTTACTTCTTGAATATTATTTTAGAAATGGAAATAAAATAAAACAACGGCGAATGGCAATATACTGTATCCTTCTTTATCATTTTTTCTCCTTAAAATTACATTTCTAGATCCATTTTGATAATTTCACTTTTGAATTGAATATTGATCAGAAATACGTTCCTCTGGTCATAGCCTACTCCGAGTTAGGTTTTTATTTGAACACACTGTATATACTCGTAGAATTTATGTCTTTTTGAAATAATTGTACGGTATGTATATAAAATAAATAGATTTGACTGGAGGTAATGTATTGCCTAACGAACATATAAGCTATTAAAATATCAAAATTTCAAATTTTCAGCTTATTTAATCGTATAAAAATTCCATACGTACTATATTTCATTTATAATTATAATCTGAACGACGGTCTAATCCGGACACCCCTGTGTTTTATGTTATCTACTCAAGCCTCTAGTTTATCTGATTGAAACCCACACTAATTTTTTTTAAGTCTACGCGCTAACTATTCAGCTGTTCAGCCACTACTTCTTCATTCATGCTCTGTAATCACATGTGGATCTAGTATACGAATTCTCCTGACGTATATGATACAATACAGACAGAGAGTAGACAAACTGCTCACTATACAGCGAGCGATCGTTCAGGTCAGATTGAAATAGTGTAGCCGGTGGAAAGTGCAAAATGAAAACAAAATTAACAGCATCGACTTTATTTGTTAGTGTTGTGATCTTAGCAGTCAAATACGGTAGGAGAAATAATTTCATACTTTACAAAATAATTTACTTAATATTTAACTGATGACATTTTTAAATTAAATTAGACAAATATATAATCTTGAATCTTGATTTTATACACATTTCATTAATGGTATATTTTTACCGTACGAATATATATATTTATTACGAATAATTCCATTGTATCAGTACGAATAAAATTTATAATAAACAGATATTGTGAAAATACAAAAATAAATTACTTACAGAAAAAAAATGATAGATTATATTAAAAATAATTCATGAATAAACTTTTATTATCTATATATCTTTGTTATTTTATATAATAAATAAATTAGTTAATTTTATTTTTAAAATATTAACTTGATTACTTTTAAATAAATACAGGTGTTGTTTTTATCTAGCTGTAAACTTTTTTATTTGAAGATATAGAAAATCGTTTAAATAGGTAAAAACGTGCTAGCATTCGGAAGCTTTCTTTAAGTTAATAAAAACTTTATAGATATTTTTAATTATGCTTAAATCCTTTTTTATTAAAATCAGATTATTTTGATAAGACATATTTTATCTTAAAAAAAAATTATTTTATATATCCGTAAACATTATATTGGACGTCTACTTCAAATCTGTTATATAGGGAATAAAAGTTTTTTTTATTATTTTGCTGTCCTTCCTATTTTACAGGAAAATTATAAGTACCTAAAAACCGAGATGTTCAGATTAAAATTCTATATAACAATTTATTTTATTTTATGAACAAACAAAAAATAAATTTCGTAATTAACAGCATACTTAATTCACAGTGCCATGGAACTATAGCCGTGTTCCTTCTAACTGTGATTTTGATTTTGTGAATGCTGATTAGTTTAATCGTGATCCTTTTGAATCATGATTTAAAAATTATATCAAGAAAACAACTAAATAGTATAAATACCATCTAGCGTCAAATATCAAAAACACACCAATACAAACTAATTTATTTTATTTTATAAATAATCTACTGTCGTGTCTTATTGTCAGCATATTAAAAATGGATCATATAGAAATATAAGAAAAATGTTCTTGGTAATATATGAAGTATGTTTTCTTAAAACAAATCTTTTATGTAACATATTTCATATTTTGTTTGTTTTCAAAGTCATTACATTATTTTGTAGGAAAATCATATTTCCTTTGATGCAACAAACCCCACATTGATATATTTTTTTACGCTCGAAAACCGAAAACCTATTGTCGTTAGCCACTTTTAAATTTGTTCTGAAATGAATCTGTGTGATCACTCAAAAAGGATGATTCAGAAAGGAAAGGGGACGGTTGTCTAGTGATCACAAAATGAGAAAGTGGGGATAACGAATAAGATATGAGAAAACATACTTCTTCTTAATCATGATCACTTTGATGCTTTTGATTGTGAATCACAGCCCGAAGGAACACGGCTTATAGTGATAACAAACAAAACATCACTATCTCCATTTCACTCTCAAATATGCTATAAATTGTTTATTTTATTTTCCGTTTTTTCGTAAGTTAAAAAAATTGTGATTGATTTAAATTTCTTATTGGGTAATTTATAATTCTGAACAAGTTTTCTATTTACAACTTTCTTCTAAAAATAATAAAAATAAAAAATAACTTTATACATGTATATCCGATATTATAACAAATTTGAAGTAGACACTCAATATGTACATATGCATATATTTTTCTCAATTAACTGTACGTCTACATTGTCAACTAAATTTTATTTGTTATTAAAAGCATTACATAGTATAGTTAGTAGCCAAGAAATGTGTAATAATGTACTGAAAAATAATGATAAAATGCATTTGCAGTATTAATATAGAATTATTACTATAATGTTAATGAAGCATTTAAATATTTATCTGTAGAATAATTAATATATCATTATGGCTTATTACCCATTCCTGGATGTACCAATCTGTTTTTTTAGATTTCGATGATAATATATCTGTATATGGTTATAGGCGCTTACTAGGCGTTACCTTATGGGCTCTCGAAGTTCTTTGGACACTACAGACGTCACTTTTGTGCTTTTTAAAACTTGGAAAAAAAAATTGAAATTTTAAATATGATGTCGATCGGAATCGAACAAATTTAAAACGTACCATTATGTCAGTGATAACAAAAAATAGACTTTTTTAAAAGTAAAAATTTATGAATTTGTGTTATAAATAGTTATTTATGATATGTGTTAAAGTGACATTGTGAGAAGGAAGTTTGGAACACGGCGCGAAGCGGAGTGGTCCAAACCTTCGAACAAAATAAAATCACTTTTAACAATCTCATACACTATTTTTGCCACAAACAGTATTTTTGTCTTTTAAAGGAACTAATTCACTTTTAACACTAGTTTTAAAAGTAACAATGATCTGTCATTTTTTAACACTGGTGTCATAAAATGTCATTTTTAACCCTAAAAACAAGCATTAAAAAAACTACTTTTAATAGGTTTGTAGAAAAAAAATATTTTTATACAGTCAGTACTGAATATATGTATAAACTATCTATTTCAATTGAAATATCTTTCACAATTATTTTGAAAAAGAAAAATCGCCCAAAATTAGTTTTTCCAAATTATGTAGTAGTCAAAATCTCAATGGAGGCACTTGCATTTTGGGATACGCAATATACTCGTAGATAGAATTTATTATTATTATTATTATTATTATTATTATATATATATATATATATTATTTAGTGCCCGTGAGGTGACGTCTGGTAAACGCCCAAACGGTACGAATACGTCATCATCATTACCGATATCTGCGTACAAAGCAGATAAGTACACCCAGCAATGGATAATATATTTTATTTTAATTCTGCATAGTAATAAATTGTGTTCTTTTCAAAATACAATACTCTACGTAAAATTATAATTACATATTATTACTTTAAACAGTACGTACTATCAAAGTAGTACTTGAATTTAAGAAAACTGTTAAATTTGGTTGTCTAAAAACTGGATTATTGGAATTTTTTAATGACCTTAATTTTCTAGCAAAAAAAACTATACCTGCTGACATAAATTGAATTTTTTTTTGCTTCATATAAATAATGAAAAACTATGTTTTTAAATAGGAGGAAATTTTCATAATTAGCTAAATAAAATACATGTGACCAGAATATAATACAATTGTATAAATTCTAAACAGTTTTTTTAAGTATATAAAATGAAAAAATTCTCATGTATTGCGACGACATGTATGTATTATACTAATAAAAAAGATAAATTGATAAAAATTATTGTTAATAATTTATATAAACGATTTTGAAGTCTTCAAAAAAAGCTTTCAAAATATGAATAATTCATAGTAGTTATTATGTTTAATAATTATATTTGTTATCCATATCCTATATACAGAAAATTCATTCGTGTGAATGTTTTAAATATTCAAGAAATGGAAATTCATTAAATAACAATACAAGATACTTTTATCTCTTCTTATGAATCTCAATAATAAATCAAAATATTAATTTCATCTTGTTCGATTATAGCTGTACAAAGTTGCTATAAAAATGTAAATTGTTTTCAATTTTCTATAAAACGAATATTAGAGAATACCTAACAATTGACAATAGGGCTGTTGCAAGAATTTTTATATGCTTTTTACCTCCCGGTAAGAGAGGTATTGGATTCATGCTAAAAATCGCATATCCAGATATTAATGAATAAGCACGTTTTATGGTCCCTACAATCCGATTTTAACATTTTTACGATGATGTCTGTGTGTGTTTATTTAACTACGTATTTCCCAATCGGACATTCATTGGAAGAGCTGAAAAGGTTTTGGTAACAATTGGACAACCGGAAGTAGCAGATTCTTGATAAAAAATCTTCTAAATATTATTTTTTGAAATTTTTTCTTGGTAATATTAAAGAAAATTAAATTCTCTATCTGATACATTTAAAAAAATTATTATATCTCGTAGGTTTAGAGATATAGTATATAATAATATAGAATAATCTGTTGTAACAAATCTCGTTTCCCAAAAAACAGTTGATATATTTAAATATTTGTAATTGACAGATAAATGCAAAATGTCAGTGTCAAAAATCAGGTAATCCATATGGATTTGGAAAATCATAATGTTTAGAATGAAAACTTATGATACTTGACACCTATGTACGTTATTACTTGCTGTCATTTTGACACGGGCCCCCATATCTGCTTGCCTAGGCCAACAAAGTCACATAACTGCTCGCGGTCTATGCAACATAAAATTAAAATGGCGAGAGGCAGATTTTTTAGTTTTAAGTATTACATTTAAAGAATATTTGTTAAATAACATTGTAACAGAATGTGACTTAGGCGATATATAAACTGTTTTTCCATTGGCCATGAATGACGTGCTATATATAATTTGACGTCGCAAGAGTGAAGGGTTGTTTTTTATTACTACTTCAGGAGCCAATCTTTTTATTTAATTATTTACAAAAATAATAACACATTATTTTTTTTATTACTATGAAAAATAATGCATAAACTTTCATTTAGTAGTTATTTACATAGCAAGTGTAAAGTAGTGTTTTTAGTCGAGTACGATGTTTTCTAGCACGAAATAAAAAACATTATTTTTACGCGTATTATACAATATTTGTCCTACAACCGAAATGTTAAGGCTGTTTCTCATAATATTATACCTACAGAGTGTACAGGCATCTTCAATTACTGGTAATCTGTTCCTCATGATACTATATACAAAACGACAAAATGTAACTGAAAAATTCGAAAGAATCAGAGAAACAGGTGGATTAAACTTCCAGAATTGTAGAAATTGTACATTTAATATTTATATTAAATTATAATTATATTTGGTTAGATTAGAACTAATTATGTAAAGGTAAATTTAATGTTCCTTGTTTCATTTATAGTGTACATTAATATATCTTAATAAATTTTATTACTTTCATTATTATTTACGTAATTATCTACTTGAGGGGGAAATTAACCGAATATGTATGTTGCCAAGCAACGTTTATTTACCTTTCACACACTAGTACTTGAAAAGTACTTTTCAAATACTGTTTCTTGTAAACAGAATCTTTACAAAATCTAAAGATAAAGAGTGCGTAAAGATTGTATTTTACGCATGCTTGCAGGAAATAGTTACTTGTCTATTAAGAGCATAAAGTGATACTTTGTCTAGCTTAAGACGCGTCAATCATCAAAAAGCGACAAAGTACTTTAAGCTCGTAACACACATTATTTTTTTAAGTTGATTTATATATCGATATTTCTAGAAAAAATCTAACAAGCAGAACGAAAACTTTATCTAATATAGTTTTGAGCTCGGGAAATAATTAAAAATTGTCAAAAGTGTACAATCTATTTTAATATTTTAAATAATTAAATAGAAATAAATTTTTATTTTGCGAACGAGCGGAAGAGTCCCTTTACGCTTGTTGCCGTGAGACACGCGCGAAAAAAACTTTGTTGGTCGCTCCTCAATAAACATCAACTTTACGATGACAGATGATAGCGTAAATGTCTATTTTTCGTAGCACTCGTAGAAAATATACTTTTTCTACAAATCTATTAAAAATATACTTTTTAATTTTTTGTTTAGGGTTAATAATGTTATTTTTTCTTCAAACGTCATAAAAGTAGCATCTTTTGTGACTTGATTCACAAGGTAGAAGATGGTAGAAGTTTAAATTCTACGCTGCCGAGTAGAAGTAGCTAATTTCTACGCCGCCGGCGTGAAATTAAATATATATCCATAGAAACTATACAGAATCAACGAATAAGAAGTAACTTGTACAAAAGAAACCTGTAATATCGCCCTAAATGTCACTATAACACACTAGGTAACCTAAGAATAAAGTTACTAAATACCATCAATAGCTGTCAAATTTAAATAAATAACCTATGAATTGAAATATAAACAGAGTTTACTTTTGAGGAAATAACATATTAAAGAATAGCAGACGTACAAATTATAATTACAGGGACGGTAATGAACACAAGAATTAAAGTGATAAGAAAAGTTTATATTGTTTTGCAGTGATTCCTTTCAGCCACACTGTTTGATTTCCCAATTGAACAACTTTCACTTTAATGTTTATAACAAAAAGTGAACAAATAAATATCCATAGCTGCAGAGCAATTGAAATCGGAAACGTAATTTACGTAAAATGTAACGTCAGTAGTAGATATTTTTCTTTAAATATCTACGTTTGAAGAAAAAATATAATGTGTCATTCGGAGTAAAAGTGTCTCTGTGTGCCTCGCGTGCAATTGTCCGACTCGCTTCGCTCGTCGAGCAAACTTTCACCCTCGTCACACACTTTTACTCCTAATACAATATACTATTATGACACTAGTGTTAAAAGTGTGACAATCATTGTTATTTTTAATACGAATGTTAAAAGTGAATTAGTTACCTTGGTATTGAGGAATAGAACAACAAATTGACATGTTTGATATGTCAAAAAATTATTAGAAATACAAATTTAAATGAAAAAGTAGTGTTTTTAGAAAAAAATGTGATGTACGTATTAAAAGTGATTTTATTTTGTTCGAAGGTATAGTTGAACGGCTATAAGTTAATTCATAACTATTTTTTGTTCAATATGCAAATAAATTGTTCCTTAAATGTATTATTTTGATGATAACGTGAATTATTCTACTTCTTATTAAAATTTGATTATTGTTTCACACATTTCCGCGTTTCCTCGTATCTAATAAATATCTCTCAGTTTACTTGTCATATTTTTTACTAATCAGCAATTATTGCGATTTTGTTTTCTATATTTTATTTGTCAGAGAAAATGTTATATTATAATTTGAAATAACCACTGCTTATGATTCCTTTTTCCAATACAAAGATCTTGTCTTTCAAAAACTAATTTATATAGGTATATAAAATTGTATTGGCCGGCAAATCCATACATAGCCTATGTGTATAGATATACGTTAAAATAATCTGTATACAGTAGGATGTTTCTATACTTATGGATTAAACTTTAAGGGATGATACAGCTAAACGTGAGTCAAAAAGTCTTAATCTGTCTTTTTTTTCGAGAATTGTACTTTGCGGATTAAGACTTTTACCTTTCTTTTAGCTGTATTATCATCCTTTAAAGTTTGATTCATATGGTACAGAAACGTCCTGTATTTTCAAGTTTTATTAAACATGAATGAAAAATATAAGATTGTGTAATGTATTGGCTACATTACAATTTTTATAGTATTTATTTATATTCTTATATTGTTTTTTACACTATTTCATTGTTTCAATAATGTGAACAAATATGTGGTTTTATGCAAGAACAACCGATGTCAATTTTTGACCAATATGGAATTAGTTGTGTAATCAGCTAAAAATACGACATATTTTTATATACCAAAACAACCAGAATCTATTATGCTATGATATAAAACATGATAATCTCGAATGTCTAGTGTTATAGAGGTGGACAGTTTTAATCACAAAATTAGTTATATTTATAAACAACTTAATAGTGCAGAATGTCAATTTTTACAGAAAGATACTCGGTATTTAAACTGAAAGTTTCTTGTTGATCAAATCATTCATTCCCTTAGGAAATGTTGACATTGGTTATTCTTGCATTAAGCCATAGATATTAGTTGTAGTTAAATACGTAAAATAAAAAAAAATATCGAACAATTGTATTATTTTCATCTGTAGTCTATAGTTTTTGCACACTCCAAATATGTACACTATGGTTTTATAGCTAATATTTCTCATGGTAGACTTTATATTTTCATTTTCCAGTAATACCTGTGTAATATATCTGAAATACCTATCAATTCAAAATATATTGGTACCCTTCGTAATACTTTATTATAGGTACATAATTATAATATCGCAATATGTATATTTTATATCAAAAAATATTTTTGAAATAACTACTATATGTAATTTGTAACTTTTTTAAATTACGTTAAATTCTAGGATTACTTATAAAAACTTAATTTGATGTCATCCACATTTGTTCAAGGCTCTTACAAATAATTCAAAATTACTATTCTGTACCTGGTTATTTTACAATTAAAGTAAATTTGAAGTAAATAATATGGAGCAACAGCTATTTTTTACAATCATAACATTACAGCATAATTAGAGTCGAATAGGAATAATAGAATGTTTCATCCGAGTTAACTTTGAAAACAAAATTACAAATAAATAATTTGAAAAACTAACTATATTTTCATGAAATAAATAATAAAAATCTGTTGTGGCCATCACAATACCTCTCGCGCCCTTTCCATTGTGGTACATATATGTATTGTATTTAACATTTCTTGTACACAGAAAAAAATATAATTCCACCTAATCTAAATTCATTCTATGAGCAAGTTTTCTCCATTACTTCTAAATGTTCGATGTTTTTCCAATTCATTAACGGGATTGGCGTTATTTCTGAAGGGTTCATGGAATATACCTATAATTTTAAATATATATTTAATAATACAATATCGTTCCCAGTACTATCGTTGAATTTTTGACACTGATATTAGTTACAGACATTTTAATTTCCCAAGTAGTTACCATGGAGATGTTTGGGCTGTGAGATTTACTACAACAGATAATTTATATATATATATATATATATATATATATATATATATATATATATATATATATATATATATATATTATGTGTCGGATAGAGAATTTTGTTTTTTAAAATTTGTAATAACATAAATATTCAAAAAATAATATTTAGAAGTTTTTTATTAAAATACTACTACTTCCGGTTGTCCCAACTCTCCCCATTACTGTTAGATTGAGGAATCCGAAGTTACACAGGTCTTTAATCTTATAGAATTTGAGAAATCGTACCACCAACAACCTAACACACATACACAAACACACACACAGACATCATCGTAAAAATGTTATTATCGGATTCTAGGGACCTTAAAACGTGCTTATTCACTAAAATCTGGATATGCGATTTTTAGCATGATTCCAATACCTCTCTTAGCGAGAGGTAAAAAGGGTAAATACAAAAAAATAATAAAAGTAAACATATAATGATATTTATTTAAAAAAAACAATTAATTTTCTGTTGTTATTTTGTAGTTTTTTTGTATCTACTAGTAAAAGTTATATCCGTAAACAATATGTATCATATTAGTTCCATATACATTTAATAACCTTGAAAAATAATTATCTTTCAAATATTGTAAAAAATACTTTGATTGTTATCATATAGTATATACATCAAGGTATACTACATATTTGTAAAATATTTTGTGTATACATATAATGTCATCATGTATTATCTTATGTTTTAAAATAGTTATTTATAAAATACGTGTTAAAAGTACATTTTATTTTATGAGAAGGAAGTTTAGAACACAACCTGTGTAGCATACATTATTTTTTTCTAAAATACTATTTTTACCTTCCGTCACCTTTAGGTAAGGAAGGTATTGACTTTGGTCAAAAAATTCGGTGGTGAGTTTTCATTGAATAAGCACGTTTTAGGATCCCACAATACGATTTTGTGTGTGTGTGTGTGTGTCAGAGAGAGTGCGCGCGCGTTTTTGTATGAGTGTGTGTTAGTACGTGTGTGTTAGTACGTGTGTGTGACTGTAATTTCGCCGCGATAACTCACTAGTATTCCAAAAATTACAACTTTTACGTATTCCTCTTCATTACATCCATAGGCAGACTAGATTAGATTTTGGTTATAATTGGTCAACCGGAAGTACCACGATTTCAAGGTTTTAACAGTTTTTCTTGCAAAAACGCTGTTTTTCACATTTAATGTTATTATAAATATTAAAGAATATTTTATTCTCTATACGAATTGATTACATTTCATACTTCATATTGGATAGATTAGAGTTAAAGAATTATAAAGTAATTAAATTTCATACAGCAGCCAGCTATGCTATTAAGAAAATTATAACTGAAAGATATCAATGTCAAATACAATTTACATAGTAAGTTTGTGTTTTACTGGAGAACCCTTTGCTGGAAACTTTCTGTATGGAATATGTACTAAATACATACAATTGACGGGAGGAATTGTGTTGGCCACATCAGATTTTTTCATTTAAATATGTATTTCTAATAATTATTTTTGACATATGCCAAAAATGTAGATTTGTTGTTCCATTCGTCATTACCAAGGTAACTAATTCACTTCTAACACTAGTGTTAATTTTTTTATTTTATGTATTAATAAAGTGTATTGGACTTAAATATACGTAATGTTATTACCTAAATTTATCATTTTAACAATAATCTACGGACAAATATATGACAACAGGCACGTGCTAATTTTTTTTAGTTCCAACAGTAAATAATACAATATTTATGTTAGTATTATTTATAAAACTGAAGGTAAAGGAAACTGAATATATTCAATTAATTACTATATTAAATTTTATTTTTTTAGTAAAATTATGTGCAAAGTGATATTTATTTATTAAAGTACCACCTACAATTATATCAAAAACAAGAATAAATAAACTTCTGGATGCTATGACCACAAGGGTCAAATCTTGGTCCATTATTATTCCTGATTTTCATAAATGATTTGCCTAATTACATATCATGTGAAATATTAATGTTTGCAGATGACGTTAAAATTTACCAGCCAATTATAACAACTGACAATTGCTTACATTTACAACAAAATATTGGTCACATGCAATTATGGTGTGAAAAAAACAAATTAGCTTTGAATATTGATAAATGTAAAATTGTCACTTATTCCCGCAAGAATAACTTAATATTACACAATTATTCCATAAATACATTACCATTATGCAGGGAATACAAAATAAAAGATTTGGGTGTAATTTTTGACCCTAAATTTACATTCGATCTACAAATTCATAATGTCATAAAATCAGCTAATAAGTCACTCGGCTTCATCATACGTAATTGTAAACCTTTTATAAATATCAATGCATTAATATCACTCTTTTATTCACTTGTGCGATCTACTCTTGAATACTGCATCATTGTTTGGTACCCGCTATACAATAACCAAAAACAACAGGTTGAAAATGTGCAAAGAAAATTTCTGAAATATCTTTGGTTTAAGGTACATAATGTGTATCCCGAAAGAGGTTTTAGTCATAGTTTGCTATTATCATCATTTGGTGTTATAACACTACAGACACGTTTCATATTACACAGCCTTTCATTTTTACACAAATTATTACACAGTGACATTGACTGCAGTGCGTTATTATCTGAACTTAAATTCTCAGTTCCTACATACGCTTCTCGTAAAGTAAATACTTTTTACAACAATATTGCCAAAACTAATTTAATGCTCAGGTCGCCCATTTTCACTTGTTGTGATAACTACAACCAAATATGTACCTCATGTGATATATTTTGTTGTACACTGTATTCATTACGTTCAACTGGAATTTCTTATTTTGAAATTGATTGTTAATCTTTATTGTGAATCACTTGTTACTGTTATATATTTATTTGTTATTTACCTTGTAACTGGATATTTTCTGTTGGGTAATAAATTATTATTATTATTATTATTATTATTATTATTACTACAATTCAACAAATTTTGATATGGTGTATTAATAGAGTGTATAGAACTTGAATACATTGCTTATAATAAAATTTGTTGGGTTTAATAATAATTTATATGCAAATAAACCATTGTCAGCATGTGACAAATGTTTTCGTCTTTAATAATTCGCAAATATTTTTTATTAAAATAATAAAATTTTAGATGACAATTAATTGAGTATATTGTCAGTTACCTTTACCCTCAGTTTTTGTAGATAATACTAACATAAATATTGTATTATTTCCTGTTGGAACGAAAAATTTTGGAACTTGTCTTTTGTCATATATTTGCCCATAGATTATTGTTTAAATGACAAATTTAATTAATAACATTGGCCGCTAGTATGAACAAGTGATTAAGGGTGATTAGCGAGCATTTGACTAGCATTGTTTTATCCCTGTCAATCGTTTATTTTTTATTTTAGAGAAAAATACTTCAAATAAAAGTTATAGAAAAATTAATTGCACATATCTTTTATTTGAAGTATTTTTCTCTGAAATAATCTATAAACAACTGACAGAGATAAAATAATGCTAGTCAAATGCTAGCTAATCACCCTTAATCACCGTTCATACTAGCGATCAATGTATTTAAATCCAGTACACTTTATTAATACATAAAATAAAAAATACCCAAATATAGTCTTATCTATTGTAACCTAAAAAAATATTTTTTATTGCTGTTAATATATTTATTTCAGAGGGTACGAATACATTTGTTTACAATTGTCAAATATAAATTGCTTTTGTATTTTTATACGCATAAAAATGTACTTATATATTTAAATATATGTAAAACAGTGACGTTATAACTATTTACATACCTAGGATTGATATGAAAATCATAACATCCGCAGATGTCACTTTGAAATCCGAGCTTGTAGAACACGGATTTTAAAGCTGCGTACAGATTAAAATTAACTGTTCACGAACTCAACGCCCACACCAAATATTTATCAGAATTATGAACTCATATTCGCCGTGTAGTTCGGAAAAATTTCGCGTTTGGAATTAGGAAAGCTACATAATTATTAAAACGATCGAGAAAAAGAAAAGACAAAATAAATGTATAATTGCGCTAAAATGACGATTAGTTTGCGTTCTATTTCTGCTGACGCCACATTTAACATCACACCAGTTTGTTGTATTGAGTCCTTTTTCAAATTACGTTTTTCATAATTACGATCTTTTGGTATTGCATAAATTAGGATGTAAAGGATACTGCGCTAAGAAATTTATGATATTATTTTCGCTCCACTCCATTGTGCTAACTGAACTCAACACAAAATTAAACTTCAACGTCCACACTAAAAATGCTGTTCGCTACAAGCTCGGAAACAGTTTCTTTAACCTTACCGTTGATTTAGCGAACTTCATCCAAACACATGAACCGTACCCGAGCTGTTCGCGATCTCTACTACACACCACACACTTGTTCGCTAACAGTTCGCGAACAACTCACATTCTTCGTTGGTACGTGTCTTAAGGTAGTTGGAGTATGAAGTGAAATCCATCAAATCATAATTATCTTTGGCGTACAGCTAGATTAAATATTGCTCGATGTAAATCCAAAATTTTTATCAACTTGCCCAATTCCGGTCGAAGTTATTGAACTCCAAAATTGGAAGATTTAACATGACGAGTATAGGGAAGGTCAAGAACTCATCAACATAATTGCCTCTAGAGTCGTGATAACCCATAAACTTTTGACTAAACACTAGGTAAATATAAATGAAGGTCTGGGAAAAAAACTAGTTAAAAAAATGCATGCCCATCTGGTTTCAAAAATATAATAAACTCAAATTGGAAATTCATTTTCAATCTCTGAAATTTTCACGCGCATTGTTGGCGAACTGCTGCCCACGTTTTGAGAAACATCCCCAATGATTTCTAACTTTCGGCATTTTTCTTTACATTGTTAACCTCAGTATTACAACCATTAGCTGTTGCAATACCTAGCAGAATATACATAATACGCAAATAGCCATGTGACTTGAAGCAGACAAACAACTCTAGAGTTTGTCTACATTGTTCGGCACGAAATCAATAGATGCATTGCTCTCATGATCCAACATACTGTGTATTCATTGCCCTATTTGTTTGTAAGAAATGTGATATTATATTATAAAGGAATATTAAATAATCACACTATGAACCTATAAAGGTAATAAAAAAATAATTTACTTAAGAGATACACAATTATTATTATAACATAGATTTAGAGGTTATGTACAGTATAGGATATAGATTGTTATTATCACATCTAATTTAATAACTGTACTTGTACATAATGGCTGGCACCACAAGCCTGGTTTTAACTAAAACGCTGTTTTAAGAAATGTCAAATTCAGATTTCAATATTTAATTTCACCCTTACGTTTGAAGAGCGATTTTTTAAAAATATTTGTTTGATTATAAACTATGTTCTGCTTTAAAATCATATTTTGATGAATTCAATATTATTTATTATTAATATTAAATAATGAAAATTGACATTTCTTAAAACATCGTTTTAGTTAAAATAAGGCTTGTGGTACCAACCATTAAGTATTATATTCTAAACTTACCTTTAAAAAATTAAATGTTTGTGCTTAATATTGGCAAATTTTATTTGTTTTCCATATTGTGAGTAATCGTAAGCAGTATCTCAAGACAATACACATGTAAATAAAATAAAAATATTACTTACACTTTAAATAGATATTAAAACTATATCTAGATCTGTTTTTCATTAAAATAAAACAAATAGCCGCGAAAATACATAATAATTTCCACAACAACTACTCTTATGACAGTGGCCCGCAAATGGCGGACGAAACGAGAGCCACGTGAAGGCCATACCCTGTTTATGTAGGTATCCTAGAATCAACTACCTTAAAACATCTAACATCTGTTATGATTCATAACATCCGTGGTTTCAGTAAATTAAGACGTTATTAATAAATATTATTTTTCGAAATGCTCATAATAATGTCTTCCCTTTTTCCTACTTTCAGAATGATAGACAAAACAATTATTTTATCTCAAATAATATCAAGTTATATGCTTTATTCCTCATGTTTATAATTTTAAAATAAAATAAATCATGCTACGATACATGTACAGTGACTCCATAAAGTTATTCGTACACTTACTATTATGTAAAATGTAAAATAAAAAGGGTTTTCCAAAAATGAAATTATTTAAAAAAATTAATGATAGTCTTCTTTCGGTATTATAGAATCAAATGATATGGTGGAAATGATTAGGCAGAGGACTCACGTCATCAACCTGAAAAAAACCTTATAAAAAGAAATATAATTTGCAGTAATTATTAAATGTTATTTATTTTTTAAAAAAGAAGAAAAAATATACTAGTATTAAAGAAACGTATATATTAATTAATTTACAATTATTTCTAAGTCAATCCTTATTCCTTTTACGGAATATAAAATTATTTGACAGAACATGATCATTCTCAGTAGTGTCAACATACGGTACGAAAATAAACTACAATTATTTCAAATAATTTTATATTCTGTAAAAGGAATAACGATTGACTTGGAAATAATTGTAAATATCATTAATATATACATTACTTAATACTAGTACTTTTTTCTTCTTCTTCTTTTAAAAATAAATAACACCCAACAATTTCCACAAAGTATATTTCAGTTTATAAGGTTTTTTCAGGTCGATGACGTGAGTCCTCTGCTTAATCATTTTCACTATAGTCATTAAATTTAAAAAAAAAAATATTTTGTATAATTTTTTTGAAGAAATTATTTACAAAATTATTTGTACACCTACAGTTATAAAATTATTTAACACATAATAATACATTTTTATATTTAATGATGTAACAATGCGAGCAGTTAAGCGCTGCTGTTCCATCTAATTTTTTCCCCTGCAATCTTCGTCCAAACGTCAGATTTCTAACATTTTATTTCTAACCTAAATGTATCTGTCATAATACGCATGCGTGCGCAAACCATTCAAAATGCGCAAACGTACTACACAGAATGAAACATTTTTCATAACAGTGTCTGTACTATTAACTTCTAAAAATGAATAGGAGAAATAATGCTGCCATCTGGAAAAGTTTTGCGTGTGTGCCCTCATTGGCTTACAGCTTCCAGTAGCCTAGGCATTAATTTTATTAAATTAGATCATAATGGAAAGTGATTTTTTCCCATTCTTCAGTCAGATTCGTCTGGTATTGGAAAATATTATTTTACGGGGTCGCCTATCTAGTTCCGATAATAAATTCTCAATAGGGTTGAAATCAGGAGACTGGAGAGGTGTTTTAAGTTGTTTTGGTATGTTATAGAACAGCCATTCTTTAACAATAAGTGCTGTATGTTTGGGATCATTTATCTTGCTGGAATATATATTCCCCTCCTAGTCCAATTTTATTTGCAGAAATTTGCGAATTTTCTTTTAAAATTGATAAATAGTTATATTTATTCATAGTTCCATTAATAAGTTATGTAAACTTGAGCCTTGTTCGTTCGACTTGTGATTGTGATTTCCTAAATCATGATTTGTATAATCGTGATTAAAATTAATATAAAGGAAACAACAAACTGGAATAATATTTATAAACGCTGTCGAATGTCAAATATGTAAACTAATTTATTTTATTTAACAATAATCTAATGTCACGCCTGTCATGTATGTATCGAAGTAATAAATGCGTTTAAAAATTAATTTATTAAAGAGTGCGGTTAGAATACAGAAAACGAGGAAACATGATTTTTCTTAATAATTCAAATACACTTTGATCACTTAGATTGCGAATCAGAGTCGAAACACGGCTAAAGGCAAAATATCCTGAAACCGGTAATAGTTATTTGTATACCAGCTGCTGAAAGTGTTTCTTTGTCGAACCAAAACAAAAATCGTTTGTGTTCGACAAAGGACTTTCAACACGTGTTATACACACTATTTTTTCTACTCCTGCAAGATGAAAAAATAAAAACATGGAAATAATTTTTTTTTCTTCAAACGTCATAAAAGTAGCATCTTTCGTGACTTGATGCACAAGGTAGAAGTTTAATTTCGCCGCCGGAGTAGAAGTAGCTAATTTCTACGCCGCCGACGTAGAAATAAATTAAATAAATATCCATAGACACTATACAGAATCAACAAATAAATTTTTATTTTGCGAACGAGCGGAAGAGTCCCTTTACGCTTGTTGCCATGAGAGACGCGCGAAAAAAATTTTGTTGGTCGCTCCTCAATAAACATCAACTTTACGATGACTAATGATAGCGTAAATGTCTATTTTTCGTAGCACTCGTAGAAAATATACTTTTTCTACAAATCTATTAAAAATAAACTTTTTAATTTTTTGTTTAGGGTTAATAATGTTATTTTTTCTTCAAACGTCATAAAAGTAGCATCTTTTGTGACTTGATTCACAAGGTAGAAGATGGTAGAAGTTTAATTTCTACGCTGCCGAGTAGAAGTAGCTAATTTCTACGCCGCCGGCGTGAAATAAAATAAATATCCATAGAAACTATACAGAATCAACGAATAAGAAGTAACTTGTTTAAAAGAAACCTGTAATATCGCCCTAAATGTCACTATAACACACTAGGTAACCTAAGAATAAAGTTACTAAATACCATCAATAGCTGTCAAATTTAAATAAATAACCTATGAATTGAAATATAAACAGAGTTTACTTTTGAGGAAATAACATATTAAAGAATAGCAGACTTACAGATTACAATTACAGCAACGGTAATGAACATAAGAATACTTAGAATTAATGTGATAAGAATAGTTTATATTGTTTGGAATGATTTCTAGACATATCTTTCAGCCACACTGTTTGATTTCTATCCAATTGAACAACATCAGGGGGCGTATATAATAATACTTCAAATTCCGACATAAATGCACACAAGGAGGATATAAAATTGCACAGTTTTTATTTAAACGTCCAAACGTGAAAATTTTCACTTCAATGTTTATAATAAAAAGTGAACAAATAAGTATCCATAGCTACAGGGCAATTGAAATGGCAAACGGAGTAAAAGTGTCTTTGCGTGCCTCACGTGCAATTGTCCGACTCGCTTCGCTCGTCGTGCAAACTTCCACGCTTGCCACACAAAGTATCACTTTTACGCCTAATAACACAATATACTATTTTAAAAATAATTTTGACATTTATTATCAAATTCGGTATTTGCGATGCGTATCTATCACAATAAATATTGTATACAGCATGAAAAACAAACATACGTATTATAACAAGTGATATGATTATCATCGATGATATTCTCGAGTGAAACCGAGCTGCAGATTTCATGAGTCCGAAGGACGAGTTGAAATGTGCTGTTTCGGTTTCACGAGCAATATCTTCGATTATTAATCATATCACGAGCTTATATTTAATGAGAGAATATAATGAATTTTTGCAATCTAACCTAACCTAACTTTTGATATACATATTCATATTGTATTAAAACATGGTACTTACGAGTTTTATTTAATATTTCGGAGTTTGAATTATTGTTATTATTTATTTTTATACTCAAAATTAACTGTCAATGTCATAAATAAAGAAAACAAATCCCTTAGTAACGACTATAAATACGGTGATAATTTCCTTGTTTTTTATCATCGCTGTGATAAACGCGTAGCTAGGGAGATTCTGAATGTTGATTGGCGGAAAACATGTCACATGACTAAGGAATTATATTCTCAGAGCAGGAGTAGAAAAAAATCATTGCAGTTCTGATAAAGATACGACTAACGTTTCTTTAATAATTGCAAATGACATCTACACCCACTCTTCATCGAAGCTTATGTCAAATTTTCAGTTATACCGCTGAAAATTTTAAAGCCTTAATTATAGGTTAATAAAAAAAAGTGCAAATCAAAATTTTGACAGTAATATTTAACAACTCATTTGTCATTTCTTTTCAATACGATATTGTCAATTTAACCAGAAGTTAAAATTTAACTATAAGCGGTACAACTGACCATAAAGTTCTTTCAGTTGGCGTATTTCATTTGCAACATTTCAACAAATAAATATTTACGAAATTTGTATATTAAATTTTTTATAAGCACTCACACGAATAGCAATGTATATAGTTTGTTGTGTAAAAAATGTCAATTTCGTTTTCTGTTATATATTTATGCACATATATTAAATTCATGTTTACATTTACACAATAACATTCTTATACAACAAATATTTAAAATTTGTCGTAATTTCCTATTACAATTTAAGGTCACATGTCGTTAATTAAACAATTATTAAATTAAAAATGGAATTAAGAATGATACATATGCATGTATGAGTATATTCATACACAATTGTTCGAGCATTTAAAATGAATGAACAAAGAAAAAACATATGTTCATGTGAAGAAATTATTATATTTAATTATTATTATTATTCTGAATAGTATCATGCAATACGAGTATACATTATTATAATAATTTCATATTTATGCAGGTGTTTTTATCTGCAACACTAACCTAACCTAACTTTTAAATATTACGAGATAAATAAAAGGTTAAATGGCTAAAATGAGCCTTTTTCTGATTAATGATACAGATGGAATGCAATAAAAAGAAGTCATTAAAAAGCTACGTTTAAGTTCAATAAAATAGTTCCTCCTAGTCCTAACTGTGCCAAAATAACACAAATATATATTTTTATTTAAATGGAAATTATTATATAATATATAAGAGAACAGTACTATTATAAAGCGCGTTTTTGCATTATATTTTAATAAGATTGTCACTTTTAACAAAAATGCTCTAAAAAATTGGAGTCTTAATATGGGCCATTACATTTGAAGATTTTCAGACCTTGTTTTATGCAAAAATTGTTTATTATTTATTTTTAATGTAAATTTCAAATTTAAATATTTTATACATTTTTTGTAATTATATTTGCTTAGTGATAAAGAACATTTTTTAATTATAAAGAATATTTTCAAATGAAGCAACATTTAATGTAGGTAACATTCCATAACAAAATCTGATGTGGTAAGTACATTGCCTCTACCCATTTAATTTTGATTTTAACTTTTAACAATATTTGCAGACATTTAAATATTTTTTTTATATTTTGCATTCATAATGAAGATATTGTCTGCATTAGGCATACATTTTCATTTATTTTTAATAAAACTTCTTTCCTTTATCAGATTAATTAGTAATGAATACAGAAATAAAGAAAAATGTTTAAGATAAATATTATTAGAGCAGAGATATTTATTGTACTTGGAAAAGACTTAAAATTAAAGCTTACAAATTATGAGCCCAATGTAAATAGTCGACCGTAATTATTACTAAGTATTCAAAAACTTTTCATAAATACATTTATAAAGTATTTCATATGAAAACTTTAACTGGGTGTCTCCGGTTGTCGTTGAGATAAAAAGTTTGAAAACTCTTGACGAATATTAAAGAAAATCTATTATAATTCTTCGTTATATTCAAGTTCTACACACTTACAGTGACTCCCAGTCAAAATGATACAACACTATGAAATTCAAATATCGTGAAATTATTCTAATAATTTCAGGTATAAGTTATGTTTCATCTATCATTATTATTAGTTGTCCTAGAAATAATTTATAAAAAAATACTTATAATTTAGTCAGTATTTATAGTTAAAAAAATAATTACCTAAATAAAATGAATGAAATATTTATCACACATTGAAAATGATACATCTAAAAAATATAAACAATTACACGTTTATTATTTAAACAATGAAACAAAATTTGTTAAATTATTTGTTTTTTACATAATATCTATATATGTGTTCGATAGAAATTCATTTATTTAGTTTTACGAATGAAGTTTCTGTAAAAGAAAGAAAATTGATCATTTTCCATTATAATACATCTAAAATTTGCAATAAAGCATCTGCAACTGTATAGCATAAAATTGAAAAATTCCAAAAATGAAAATAATATTAGCATATAATCCTAAAACAAGTTAAAAAAAAAATTTTACTCTCGGAGATGAGAGCTAGATTTCAAGAAAAATTAAAGAAAATCCAAAATTAAGTGCCGCAAAGTTTGCTATAGAAGTGGAAACATATCTAGAAAAAAAAGCATGTGTAGAAATCATAATATAAGAAAAATATTGAGAAAATATGAGTATCATGGCAGACTAGCTAGAAAGACATACATTAGTAAGAAAAATAAACTCCTGAGAATACAGTTTGCCGAAAGCCATGTAAATAAAGATTTAAATTTTTGGAAATCAGTTATATTTAGTGATGAAAGTAAATTTAACTTATAATGAAGAACTGAAACATATAAATTTACGCGCCACTGTAAAACATAGCGACGGCCACACATATTACAATTAATAAGTGGGGATAAGTCAATTTTCCTTAAATTTGTGTAACTTTGTACATATTTAACGCTGCGTTGATGAGGATGAGATGATGATGAAAGGATATATACAACATCCATATCTTACCCGGGATTCGAACCTGGGACCCTTACGTCGTGAGTCGACTATGTTGCCTACTACACCACCGGGGTCGAAATTTCTGGATTTTTTTTGTAAAAGACTCCCGGTGCGAGCTGTGAAAATCCGAACTCTGCCTGTAATCCGCTAATCGCGGTAATTCTAATGCCTTTTATCTCATCACTTTACCTATATTTTTTTGACACGCTCATTGAACCTGTTTAAACATGATCTGTGAGATCATGTTTTGACTTGTATAATGCATAGTGTCTTGGCATAGTCGACATGATTAATTTTTGTTGATCATTTGTGCAATTGTTATTACAATATCAGGAGAGGAAATAAATAAATAAATAAATATTTCATCACGGCATATTACCCATTGCTGGGTGTGCCAATCTGCTTCATACACAGATATCGGTAATGATGGAGAGGAACACCTCGTATATTCGAATTCCTAATGTTTTTTTTTTGGATTTCGGATTGAGGGGGCTCTCCGGTATATGTAAATTTACATAAAATAATAATATAATTTGTACAATAATAGTATAATATATTTTTATTCCTTTAGAAAATATTTACATTTTATAGCAAACGTCGTTATAAGTTTAAAATATAATACCTAATGCACACTTACAATAAAAAATACATGTCACTATAGAATTCATTCAGATTAAAGAAGCATTTCTCTGTTAGGTAAATTTTCAGTTTTTGCTTAAAAGTATTAATATTTGTTACCTCTTTTATACTTGAAGGTAATTTATTAAATAATTTAATTCCTAAAGAATTTAGAGAGTTACTACTAATTTTGAATTTAGAAAAAAGGAGTCCTTAATTCATTTTTCCCCCTAACATTAAAGTGATGAAAATCTTTGTTGCATAATAATGTATCCTTTTTCTAAAAAATGTATAAACAATTTTGATAAATAAATAATTTAATTAAATTAATTTATTTAATTAACATAAAATTAATCTAGATTTTTTCTATAAAACTGTCTCTGCATGAATCCTGTGATTTTAAATTAGCAATACACTGAAGCACTTGTTTTTTACTCAAAATACGTTACTGGCGTTAGCAGACGCATCCCAAAAGCTAAACCGTACCTTAATAAAGAGTCAACTTTAACATGATAAAACATCAACGATTTAGGAAGAGCTAAATATTGTTTTAAATATTTTATTTGATAACATAGTTTGTTAAATTTCGTAATGATTATATCACAAAGAAAGTAAAACATAAAATTTTATAAATACTTACTCTACTAATACATTCGTTCTCAATAGTAATATCACAATCCAATATGTTAGAATTCTAATAATTATGAAAACGTATAAAATTAGTTTTAGTTTCATTCAGGATTCAGGTATAGTAAATTAGATTAACACCAGTTTAACATTTTATTTAAATAATCATTGCGTTTATTTTGTAAAGAAGTGTTATCTTTATTAGAACCTATTAATGAAGTATCGTCGGCATAAATTATTGAATCTATTTCATTTTGAAATATTAGGTTAAGATCATTGATATAAATGATAAAGAGCACTGGAGCTAAGACGCTTCCTTGGGGTGTTCCTATATTTGTAAAAATTTCAGTAGAATTAACTACTTTGCATTGAGAACCAGAAAAAGTATGTATATACGCATATATTGTTTACGATTTTTAAGAAAATCTTTAATCTAATTTGGCGGTAAACCTCTAACACCAATATGTTCTAATAGGTAATTATTCAAAAAATAAAATAAGACTATGAATCCTTTACACAAATTTTGAAATTATTTTGACGTATGTACGGATGTGTGTTTGTATATACATAGTTTTGAAATGCAATACATAATACAAAAGTTCGTAATAACTATATAATATTGTAACATAAATAATTACAGAACGCTTTGGAAAAACGACTCGGAATAGTAGAAACTCTGATTCCCGGAACTCGGATTATCTTATACTCTACCGTATTCTTTAATTTGAGCACACACAGAATAAATTGTGATGTCTCTCTGGTTGTTTAACTTGTATGTGGATGTGTTGTTGCGGAAGGCATTGAGTGTAATGGACGTTGTACATATTCGTGAAAGTATTGTGCCTACATAACCGTAAGCGGATGATGTAGTTGTTTTAGGTGAAATTGAAGAGCAACTCTGAAAAGAATGATAGAAAGAATCCCTGTAGTTGGAAAAATGTTGGAGTGAAACTGGAGCAGGTGAATGAGATCGTATATTTGCGTAGCATGATCTCGAGTGATGGGCGAATTGATCGAGATATTGAAAGATGAGTGAGTGCGGGATGTACGGTATATTGTGTACTCTACTAATTTTTGCTAGAAACGTAAACGTATCTAATGTGTGTATAATGGAGAACTTGTGCCTGCTTTGATATATGGAAGTGAATATTGGGCATGGACAGGAAAGCATACAAGGAGAAAAACTTCCGTAAAATTTAGGTAGTTACGTGGAGTATATGAGTCGGTAAAGCGGTATCCCGTGAGGAATCATTTGGTGTATGAAGAATGTGTGACTAAGGAGAATGTTCTTAAGACAGTGGAGTTGAAGCTAGTTGAGTTAGATGGATTGGACATCATGGGAGAGAATGACACGTAAACAGCTTGTACAACGTAGATATGTTGGTGAAATCCGATTTCGTGGACGTCCAGTGTGTAAATGGATGAATGTGATCAGTAGTGTGCTAAGGAAAAGAAAGTTTTCAAGTACAAAGAGAAAAATCTGATGTGGCCAGCACATTACCTTCCATCAATTCTACGTATATTGTACAAATTCCAGACAGATTTTTTTTTGCAAACTATTCTATGCGCGTTTTCTTTTTAGGGGAGAAATGAACTGTTCTTACCTCGTACTGTACTGAACTGAACGACTCCTAAAAAGAATTCTATGTTTTTTAAAATAAGAAGTAGAAAATAAAAACATAAGTATATAGCATTTTATTTATAACATAATAATCTGCTAAATTGGCTTTGTGGCTATAATCTGTTGTATTACCTTATGTGCTTTGTTTTTGCCACATTAAATTATTTTATATTTTTATATTTCCAGTAAAATCATTTCACAAACATATTATGTAAATTTTATTTGACACTGACATCTGTCAATAAGCAATATTTGAATATTCGATTTTCATGGTGCAGCTTTTAGCTGCATAGGTTGCAAGATATTTCTTTATAATTCTTTATCTCTAAATTAATTGAATATGAAGAAAAATTATAATTAAATCGAATAGAGAATAAACTATTCTTTAATATTTATAATAACATAAACGGTCAAAAAATGAGTACTTCCGGTTAACCAATCGTAACCAAAATCTAATCAACTCAATTGTAGTATTGAAGTTATGCGATCTGAACGATCGTCACATACACAAACACTCACACATACCCACATACAGACATCATCGTAAAAACAGTAAATTCGTATTCTAGGGACACTGAATTTTTTGACCAAAGACAATACCTTCCTTACATATACGAGTAGGTGACGGAAGGTAAAAACATGTAAACGTGGTTCAGAATCCGCGATACGATTTGAAGATATTTAAAGTTTTAAATGTATTTAATTTATGGCAGTGTAAAAATGAAATGGTATAAATATTATTGTTAATATTGATGAAATTATATTGAGATTAAATAATAATTTTATAGCTTTAGAATTTGCAGCCATAAATACAAATAAAGTACAAAATAGATGGAATTACAAAAACTTATACATATGTACATATTTTTAGAGACCCATTTGTACTTGTAATTTAACAATTACCAAATAATTTTCTGAATTAATTAGTAATTATTTCTTCTCACTTATGTCCTGGAAACAATGCAGATAATAATTGAAGACACGTGCAAAAAGGAGACGAGTTACATTTTTTACAAGTTTTGTTCAAATTCCAAAAAAAGAAAAAAATTTTTTTTCCAATTTTTGATGTTTTTATTGCAAATTTGATGTATTCGTACTAATATGCTGTAGTTTTTTTTTATTATAAACTTATTTTTTTACTATATTTCGCGATTTTAATATTTCGGCGCATGGAGGGGATTTGTGCAGTAAATAAATAATAATAATAATAATAAATGCGAAAAAAATTAAGTGCAAGAACGGGATAAGTGAAAAAACTTATCCCGTTCTTGCACCTAAACTAAAAACGGGGTTTGTTTCCTAACGTTGTAGTTCTCGTATGCGACACTATTCATATACCGATCTTGAGGTAAGACGCAGACACTGCTTTAGATCAGATTTCTACACAAATCTCTATTTTTCAAAAAATGTAACTTATCCCCTTTTTGCACCAGTGTCTTCCATTGCTTCTTTACTTTCTACATTGTTGAGTATAGAATTGTCTTTAACCAAAAAAATCAGCAGTAATTTTTTACTAAACAAACACTTGTACCCTAGAAAACGATTTTACACGTCAACGACTTGGCATCTATTTCAGGGTTGTTAATGAAATCAGTGTTGTCAATATTAAGCCGAAAATGTACGCTAGGCGTCGCGGCACTGTTATCGCACTAGTTCGGCCGGTAATGGCAGTAATGACGGAAGAGGCGTTGTATACGTTCTTGATGTAATCGGATAAAATAGAAGCCTCGGGATAACGGGTCGATTTATAGTAACTCTAGATAAACACGGGGACACGACATCTGTAACACCCGGGTTTACACGCCGGCGACGTCGAAACATCAAGTCGGTAAAACTCACAACCACTTACTATAAACGCCTAAAAACGCGCAATTAGTGATTTTTAGTTTTCAGAGATAATTGTGGCCGGTGCCAGTCGTAGTGTCTCTGGATGTAGATGCTTTGGCATATGCTCAACAAACGTTGCGACGTCGGGCGAATGAATCTTACGACGAGACACTAAAACTGATATTTCATGAACAACGAATCAACTCTCATGGTTCGGTGTTTTAAAAAAAGCTGTTGAAGGATTACTCGCATTCAACTGTCGATGGACTACTCACAATCGACTGTCTTCTACAGTCACGAGCCCTGGCTTTTATACAGATTTACGAATTAAAACAGCTTGTTTATCTTGACGGCCCTTTATTCTGTTTATTTCCCAGTTAAACTACGTATCTTGTTCCCATTGGCGAGAAGAAAAGTTTTTACTATCCTCGGATTTATAAGGGCCGAGCTACGCGGCTTTGAACTATATAACAATTAAAATTACGACAGATTCACATCGTCATAGTAATTATTTATAAAATATTCTGTTACGTAGATATTCTATTAGGCACCCATATTCATCTTTAAATTTTCGTATAAACTATTAATTGTTACAAGAAGTTATTGCTTATTAACAAATAAAAGATACATAATTGAATCTCTTCCAATATTTATTATACTTTTGAACAGTAGTTATACTATTCAATTAACGATTATACTGATATACTACAAGTATTCACTTGTAATAAGTTATTATTTTCCGAAAAGTACATATAACTAATTATAATTTCAAATGAATTATGTGATCAAAAATGCCCATTTGCCCTCATACGGCACTCGATCTCAGTGGCATTATGTAATTAAAATTGTTACTTTTTTAATTTAAACATGTTGCACCGACAATAGAAAAAGTAATTAAAACAAAATTCCAACATGAAATTTTTCATTTCGTCAGTCCAGACCAAACGTCAAAATAGCAGCGATTATAGTTGTGTACGTCTGGAACTTCCTTGAATTGTATTTTTATTATACTCCTAGTGTGACATAGGTGTAATGGCCCGTATTACGTACGCACTATTATAATAATAGAACTATTATGATCCGGGCTTTTACATTATGTTCTTAGGAGGTTCAACGTCACTTAATAAAAGCGATAATAAAATCGTGATCGTAATACGGGCAATTGTCTTTTATGTAAAAATAATACATATATGAAATAAAACCGATACGTAATGTGCTGGCCACATGGGATCTATTGAGACATGTTTTCTTTAGTGTAAAACATAAATTATATAAAGATATCTTTTAATTGTATCACAGTTAATGATAAATTTAATAATACGTTTGAAGTAAATTCTAACTTCATCAATTGTAAAAAACTCATAAATTATGTATTTGAAAATTATATACTACCTCCGAGCATATTCTTATTAAAGTGTGTTGATAAAAAATGTAATTTTGTATTTTTATAACTGTTATCAAGAACTTCAATTAACTTTACAATTTTCACAGACAACCTACATTTTTACATCAAAAATTTATTATTTTTTAAATAATTTATTATATGTTATTATAAAAAATACATCAATTTGACAAGGAATTAATTTACTAATTTCTTACATTGTATGTAGTTTACAATATGAATAATTTAGGATATAAAATTTTAAAAATTACTTAATACCTAACGCTTATTTTTATTTTTTATTTTTTTATTACTACAATTGTTTCAACAAAAAAAAAGTTCAGTGTAAATTATACATATAAAAACGATTAATACTATAATAATTACATATATTGTTTTCCTCATTAGTACAAATAGATAGACAAAAAACATACATAGGTAGGTACTTGGAAAGATTGGGTAATTTTTTCAAAATTGACTACGTAGATTTGTGTATAATTTTCTTATTTTCACCATCTACTTCAAATACGACATATATTTAACGCGTTAATGAAATGCAAACATGGTTAATTAATCGCTAAAATACTTAGCCCACAAATGTCGTCATTTATTTACTTTTTAATTTGACAGTCCGTGACACTGCTGGAAATTGAAAATTATTTTAAGTATAGCAAATTTAATAATAAAATTTTAATTTTAATGTATTTTTAATTATATGGCAATAAACGAAAATAGTTTAATTATCTTTAAACTAATTTGCAAAATTAATAAAACTTTCTTTTTTACTACGCTACACATTCGAAATTTTATTGTAGAAAATTGCTTGTCAAATTTTTTGTCATTAATCAAGATGCTAAAAATTTACATAAAAATAATCATTAAAAAAAATTCAATGTGTATCTCGTGTCTAGTGATTCGGCATTATAAAATGTTAGTTTTACGGAAACATTTAAAATAATTTTTTACAATAATGTTTACTTCTTGCCTGCTTGCAGGCAGAGCAGGTTTTGTTATCATATTATACATAGTTAGATTGTTAATAAGCACATTTTGTGATTCCTGTAATAAAATTTTAATATTTTCAGAATACACACAAAATAATGTGAACCTGATGGTTACACTAGTTAAAGTCCATACTATTTTTAATGCTAAAAATAACACTACAATTTATTTTTCCCGTTGTTGATATGAAATTTAACATACTGGTTTCCATGGCGCTAAACAACATCTTCATCTTAATCACAACTTGACAAGTTATGGCTTCTATCGTATTGGATACGTCGTGAAGCTAGCAACTATTAACAGTTCGTAAACCATGAGGTAAAGTCGTAAAGTTAGCTACTGTAGCTAATAAGAAACCTAGAAAATGTATTTCTGTATTTCTGCTATCTAAATTTGCAATCGTACAAAAAGTATAGTATATGACAGGTTTTATAATGCCCTCAATAAAGCCTATAAAATTGTTACATAATATAATATATGGTTAGTGTGCCTCAGTGTTAAATTAATAAAAATATCATGTTCACTACGTGTAAAAATTATACACCAAAAAATTAATTCAGGTGTAATTTTTTACTGTGTAATGTCCGTATGTACATATGAATGTGTCGACAGGTAACGGGAGGCATAATTTCACAATTATTATGAATCAATGGCCACATTTTATACAAAAATGTAAGTCTTTCGGATCTGTAAATCTGTATATAATGAACAAAATCAAAACGAAAGCTGCCACTCTTATGTACAGCTTTATATTAATCAACAAAAATTGATGTTTTTGTCAGTTTTTTACATATTTACGGATCTGTAAGACTTACAGTTTGTTTAGAACAGATCATTAAACTTCTAATTATGATTTATATGTCTGTACGACGAGTTAATCAATTTCTGGTAACAAATAATGGTAAAAAAGTGATATTTTTACTTGAAAACTTTCAGTTTTTTTTTGAAAAGCACATTTTCTCAGAAATATAAATTTTACTAATATTAAAGGAAACTTCGTGGTAACTTGTATTTCAATTTTTTGGATCAGTAAATATTTTGAAAAAAAATAATAAATTGATATTATTAATAATGAAACTTTTTTTTCAGTTTCAGGAAAGAAAATGACAAAATACGATAAATACGTATGTTTGTAAAATTAAGGTAGAAACTGGCGATGGCAAAAAATTATACGAAACTTTGTGAAATTATTTTAGAGTGAAAATGCATTAAAGTTAGAATCCTTTTAATAAAATATCTATATGATTCTCGTATGAGAATTATAAAATAAAATAAATAAATCTGTCTCATTATGATATCGTTGGGTGTGCCAATCTGCTTTATTCACAAATATCGGTAATGATAATGACATATTCGTACCGTGTGCGGAGTTTACCAGGCGTCACCTCACGGACACTCATTGCTGGCATGGAGAGCGTAACATAGGGATGACTCTTGTGCCATTTAAAATTCGAAATAATTTTGGCGTCGATTGGAATCGAACTCGGGTTCCCACAGTTACAACTAGACACTCAGCCATACAGCCACGAGACCTCATAATTACAAAATATAAATTGATATTTAGCTGTAAATCGTAACTGTATCAGATTTTTTATTCACTTTTGCTTATTATATTTCCATAAATTTGCTTTAAAATGTTGTAAAATGTAAATATGTATCCTTATCGTTAAGTGTGATAATTAACAAGTTCAACAAATCCGGTTTAATTTTTAAAGGAATGTGTATAAAAAATGTATAAGTAAAACAATAAAATTTATGGTTCCAACTGCCAAATTTGATGTAAAGTTATCCTAGCAAAAAACTGACCTCTAGCGACTAGTTTCACATATTTTGAATCTTTCGTTGTATCTGTCGATTTTTTTACTGATGTACTACTAATTGACAGTTATCTTGTCTCATATTATTTAAATGTAAAAAAAATGCTTGAGGCATGGATAATTTGACAAATATTTTTTATCTATTTAATATATTTAAGTATTATTATGATAGTATATTTATATTATGAATTAAATTCTTTAATTTCATGTTATTTCGTTACAATTCTTGGTAAAGCGGAAATATAAATCAGTTTGAAGTGTAAATTTATAGTATAATTAAAATACAGGATATGTCGATCATAACAATACTAGAAATATTTTTCTACTATTACAATACCTGACTTAATTGCTAATTATAAATAGCACGGAACTGGTACAAACAAAAAATTGAACAGTTTTTACAACACATACATATTTTTCTTGGTAAGTATAAATATGTATCATAATATAAATAAATAATTATATAAGTATAATCATTTCACTTTTTTTCGTACATCCGTATATGACGCTAAATTTATACAAATTTTATAAATGATATGCTTTAATGCATGTATTAGTAAACCAGACTATATTTAAAAAATAATCACTTATGAAAGTAAAATATGCACCATCTCTAAATTTTGAAAGTAGTTTATAAAAAGAATACAAACATTTTACTATAGACATTATTATAAGAAGCAGGACTAAATTTAAGAATGTGGATGCCTCAGGGCAAACAAATTCGTGGAAACTCCACTGTTGATCAATTAAAACAAAATTGGCAGAGTAACAAATTATTGATAATTATTTTGTATCAAAAATCATCAAAAGCTTTTTTGGCACACCTAGAAATGGGTAATAAGTAGTGAATAGATATTTGTATCACTAGTCTAGAAACTGCACTTTTGCGAGTGTGACTTTTTATTTTGACCTTTAAATATAAGCACTCGCAAAGCTGTTTCTGGACATGTGTTACACAAAATTTTTCTGTCGACTTCTCCCTAAATTTATGAAATGAATTTGATTTATTGCCCAAATAGAAAATACTGTTTTTTTATGTTACTATCATCAGAAGATTTGAATAATTTCAAATGACATGAATTTACAAACCTGAAAAATTAGCAAACACTTTTTTGCATTGCAAGTTCAAATATAATTACTTACATTTAGCTTAAAATGTGTTCATTTAAGTTACAAATAACAATTTAGTATTAAAAGTTGTAAACATATTGTTAATTCTTGTGTTGAAAATACTTATAGTTGACATTTCACCAAAATAATACCAACTTATAACCATAATCCATAATCTATAAAACTCTCTGGCCGCTAGTATGAAGTAGTGTTTAACGGTGATTAACGAGCATTTGAATAGCATTGTTTTATCTCTGTCAATCGTTTATGTATTATTTTAGGGAAAAATACTTCAAATAATATTTATAGAAAAATTAATTTCACGCATCTTTTATTTGAAGCATTTTTCACTAAAATAATCTATGAACGATTGACAGAGGTAAACCAATGCTAATCAAATACTCACTAATCACCCTTAATCACTGTTCATACTAGCGGCCTCTATCTTTTTACTGGCATCGGCGGGTAAAAAATTGTTTCTAGACGACATATGGAGTAATGTAAAACTATTTATACGTTCTGAAAAAAAAAAAATTGTAGCCAAGGACGCTTATGGCCGAGGCAGTACAATTTCGCGGTCAAAGTATATACACTATTTTTTATGTAACCGTAAAAATATGTAATTACAAATTTTATAGTATTTAAATAATTTAATTCATTGAAATAGAAAAGCTGCTTTGATGGGATTGCCATTTGATAAACAAAACAATTAGTTTTGTAAAATATTGTTCGAAAGAGAAAGTTATTTCAAAAATAACTATTTTACAATATTGTATTTATTTCAAATAAACAAACCAATAAACTTATTGTTGTCATATTTTCGAAACGTCACTGTTATTGTCATATTATCCGTCATGTCAATCCTCAAGTGTCAAAATGATTCATTCTAAAAATCGCATATCAAGATTTTATTGAATAAGTACGATTTAAGATCCACAGAATCCGATTTTAACATTTCTACAATGTCTGTGTGTGTGTGGATGTGTGTTAGGTTGTTGGAGACACGATTTCTCAAATTCTATAAGACTAAAGACCTGTTTGTCTACGGATTCCTCAATCTAACATTAATTGGAAGAGTTGAATCGGTTTTGGTACCCATTGGTAAACCGGAAGTAGTAGTATCTTATAAAATATTCTAAATACTATTTTTTTGAATGTTTTTATTATTATTATTGAAGAATGTAAAATTCTCTATTCGATACATTTTAAATTTTTATTATATCTCCTATAGGTTTGAAAATATAGTATTTATAATATACGTACAATAATCTGTTGTAATAAATCTCGGTACCCAAAAAACTCCATGGTAACCAATAATATTTATATGTTTGCAATTGATAGATAAATTCAAAATGTCAGTGTCAAAAATCAGCATTACTGGAAGATTTTTCTGGGAGGTACGAGTACATTTAATATATATTATTGTATCATTAGTTTTTAAAATTATAGGTATGTTAATATTACATATACCCTTAAGAAATACCGCTAATACTGTCAATGAATTTGAAGAATTTTGAACATATTAGAAAAGTTGGACAAAATTACTCATAGAACGAAAGAAGAGATATAATTTCAATTATTTTTTTGTGTGTACAGAAATGTTAAATTCGTTATTTATAGGGCGCGAGCAATCATGTGACCTTGTTGGCCTTGGCAAGTAGATATGAGGATCTGTGTCAAAATGGCGGCTATTAGTTATTTACATCCACATGGATTTCGAAAATCATGATATTTTGAAAGAATAATTATGATAGTTGACACCTATGTACATTATTACTAGCTGTTATTTTGACACGGGCTCCCATATCTGCTTGCCAAGGCCAACAAAGTTACAGGACTGCTCGCGCCCTATGTAACATAAAATGAAAATGGCGAAAGGTATTGTGCTGGCCACAACAGATTTTTTTTAATTGTTTAATAATGACTTACGGGGTCTAATGGCCGCGTGCCTGAGTGTTTGGTCGCGAATCTGGGGAACCTGGTTAGATCCCGACCGACGCTAAATATGGTACAAAATGGACCCCTGTGGTGCACTCTCCACATTAGCAATGAGTGCCCATGAGGTTACGCCTGGTATACGCCAGAATGGTACAAATATGTCATCATCGTTACCGAAATCTGGGTACAAAGCAGATTGGCACACCCAGCTATGGGTAATATACCGTGATGATATATTTATTTACTTATTACCTTCCGTCACCTTTAGGTAAGGAAGGTTTTGTCTTTGGTCAAAAAATTTATGATGAGTTTTTAGTGAATAATCATGTTTTAGGATCCCTATAATACGATATTATCATTTTTACGATGACGTCCGTATGTATGTATGCATGTATGTATTTTTGTGTGTGTGTGTGTGTGTGTGTGTGTGTGTATCTGTGTGTCTCTGTGTGTGTGACGAAAGTTTCGGATCGCATAACTTCAATACCATACGATTCCAAAAATTATAATTTTTTCGTATTCCTCAAGTTTACATCCAGAAGAACAACTGATTAGATTTTGGTTATAATTGGTGAACCGGAAGTAGCCTCATTTGAATATCTAATAGTTAAATTTGATTTATTGACATTTAACGTTATTATAACTTAATGAATATATTATTCTCTATGCGATTTAATAACATTTTATACTTCATATTTAATAGATACAGAGTTAAAGAATTTTGAAAAAATTAAATTTTATAAATCAGCCAGCTATGCTAAACATGGAAACTACTAATATATTCATATAATTCAAATTGACAGATGTCAATATAAATAAAAAGTAAATTAATGTGGCAGAGATGAGGATGTTGAAGTAGATGTTGGGGAAGACACAGAAAGATAGGTAAGGAAATAACTCTAGTGTTACAAGTTTCTAGAAAGATACAAGCGAGATAATTACATTGGTTTGAAAATGTCATGAGGAGAAATGAATATTGGATGAAGAATGGATAGCTTAGTAATAGAAGGTTGAAGAAACAGAGGAAGACCAAAGATAAGATGGAAGGACTGTGTTACGGAAGACTTGAGAGAAAAGGAACTGAATGAGAACGACACGTAAAACAGAAATGAGTGGAAGAAGAACATAAAAAATAGTGACCCCTAACGAATGGGAAAAGCTATAGAAGAAGGAGATGTTAGTGTCAAGTGCAATTTGCATAGTTTGTTTATGAAATAATTGTACTAAAAATTTAGAATTTTTTGCAAGAAAATTTATGTATGGAATTTATACATATTACACAGGATTGACGGAAGGTATTGTGTTGGCCACAACAGATTTTTTTAATAATTACGTATCACTAGAAATCTTAGACTTTGCAACTACGGTGATTATTATTCTATAATTTCATATTAATTGGCCCATATTATATATTTTTGTATCACTCGCACGCGCTTATAAACAGAGGAGTGATTACTTTTTACTTCCTTTTAAGATGGTATTGTCGTTAAAAAAACGCACCACGCACTACAAATATCTTATGTTTTAATTATTTAGGTCATTAAATAGGGTTAGAATTGGGCATGACAGGTGGGGGGATCTTCATTTTACAAATAGGGTTTGCGGTCAGATCCAAAATATGATTGAAGCGCTGAAGAACAAACAATCAACCATATTGGAATTATTGATTGTCCATTTAGAGCATTCCGGGTAACAATAGAATACTTTATTTCAAGTAATTCCAGAAGCTATAGAATGGACTTATGATGGATATTTAACATTTATTTAAATATTTTTATTATGTATTTTCTATTTATTTGTGTCTATGCAATGCCATAATCTAATAACAATAATAATTCCAGAATGTGCAATGTAATAACTTTTCAAGCCTAGGCCTGGAATATTTTCCTGTACAGTTTTCTATTTCTTATAAAAACAAAAGTGTTGTTAAATTTAATTATTAATTTATGATTTGAAGTACAAAATGCAAAAATACAATGATTATATTTTTAATATTAACAGTAATAGTTATTATTTTTTAATTACTTTTCTAAAATTATTCAGATCGCAGGATGGAATTTATAACTCGTAAGAAAAGTACATTCTCGGACCGTGAATGCTTGACTCGACTATCGCCCGGAAATGTAATACTTTTCTTATTATTTAGTTACACAATATACTATTTTCCCAACTCTTCTTAGTGAGAGATGATGTTTAGGCTCGGTATTTTCATCTCTGATGGTTAATTGTCTGTTAACTTAACACTGTCAGTTAAATGAAAAAGTCGGCTTGGTGGTCGACCGAGTTAGCACACCTTTCGGCTTTCGTAGCTGGCTGTCATCCGAATCATGTCCCGTGTGTTCGATTCCCGTCGAAAAAATAAAATATAGCTACAGTAAAATTTTTGAAAGATGCCCGATCAAGGGCACCTGTATCACGAACGAATTAACAAATAGACACACATTTATCTCTTTCTTTTGCAAAGGCTGTAAGAGTGTGTGATAAGGATGGATATAACACGCTTGTCTTTCAAAAATTCATATTGTTTCGACTAAGTTAGGACATTCCATTTATAAACGATGCTCGTTGTTGATAATACTTTCGCGGTAACGTAAGTTTATTTATTAATACAGATACATTACCTGGATTCATAGCCGTACGTATAACGTTGTATTCTGTCAGAGTCACTGACACTGACATTGTGTCAGTATCTTATTTTTAACATATCTACTTTTACATTTGCTTATAAACTTACTAGTTGACTTATTTTTGAATTTTTAATGTTTTTCCTGTAATATATATTTTTATAATAATAAAATAACAGTAGTATCTTACGTACCCTCATAAAAACTAAGCAAACGACACTACTGAATTTGTCATGATGGGCGGAGCAAAAATCTGAATTCATACAATTCGTAGACAACCTTGATCGGACATCTTTCAAAAATTTTACTGTACTTGTATTTATCACACTCGGATGCTATGAGCTGACCATTTATCCATCTTAAATACGAGTAAATGTAACAATGGCTGAAATCGAACAGGCAGTACGGTATTGGTAAAATACTGCGGCGCGGTGAGTCCGGTTAGATAGTAAACGGCGACATCTATATACAAACCCTACATAGATAGTTAAAAGAAATATATAACATCGATATAAATTATAATTTATAAAAAAATTCGATGCGAAAATTTTCTTATAATTGACAGTTAACTGATAGTTTAATAAGAGATGAAAATATCGAGCCCTACAACCATACACATTATTTGTCATTTAATGTTTAACTGTTTTCTCATGTTCTAGATTTTATTGCTAGTACTACTTTCCCAGAGAGCTCCTCAATTTTTCTTTCAATTTTTAATTTCTAATTTTTGTTGTGATTACTTATATTATTATGCGGCTATACATGCTAAGTTGTAGATTTGTCAAAATTTAGATTACAATTCATAATTTTTGTAGACGATTGTAGAAAAAATATTGTTTGTAAATTATTTTTAACCCTACCTTTTCAAAATTACAAATTATATGCGAAATAGTATGAATCAAGAAAGGTTGCAAGATGTATCTCGTTTTGCTATTGAATCCGCAATGGCCTAAGAAATGAAAATATCTGATTTAGTATCAGATTTTTATATTATATACATGTGTTTTTGCTTTTATACATATTATGCCAAAAATAAATTTATTATTAAATATTATTCTAATGCTATCTATTTAAGTTCATTAATTCCGGCACTGTTTTCAAAATGTCTGATTTCCCGCCCTTGTTACAAAAAATAACTGTTACTGATTTTAACTACCTTTATTTCGAAGATGTGTTAATTACTATTATTTATCACCGTGGGATGTTATATGTGTATTATATCGCGCTCATTTTAGATATGTAATAGTCTTGTTATCTCAATGAGTGCAATAAAGAAATTCTAGTATGGTAATAATTTCATTACCGCACTAAATGGGATAACAAGGTTATTACATATCTAAAGTGAGTGTGATATGGTATACGGGATAGATAAAATTTTGTACGATATTCGTGCGATAATATATTATAAACGCAGTATGTGATTACCCTAATTCGCCACGCGGGCTCGTAGGGCAATTCACTGTACGTGCGTCAATAATGTTTATATCCCACTTACACAGTAAATAACTATTATGGTATAATTAGAAAATATCGTAACCATTTCTAAGGGATATTCGAAATTGTGAAATATGAGCCG